>JBBCBC010000030.1:19895569-20375543 GCA_037126765.1 Stenogyne calaminthoides | reverse complement strand
GAGATCAACGCCATAAGCGAATGATCACCAAGAAGTGAATGATCTGCGTCATAAGCAAAAAGCAGACAGAGATCCAACACCATAAAAGCGGATGAGCGTCGTGAGGCGAATGATCTAAATATGGGATGGCGGCGCTTAGCTCGGCGAAACTCTGGCGTCCCGATCTTAAAGCCCGGCCACTAAAAAAGTGACGAAATCAACGCCATAAAAAGCGGAGATGAATGCAGGAGGGTAGACAATCTTGTCGCCCGAGATGGCGAGCCCGCTTCTCGACGGAATACGCGCCAGCCGTCGCGAAACCAGCCTTTAAGGCGGGCGAGATCATAGCCCGTCGCAAAAAGCGAGATATGAACCGTGAGGTGAATGATCTACCGTCGCCGGAGATGGCGAAGCGCTTCCTTCGGCGGAATCTGCGTCGCCCGATGCGGAAGCCAGCGCTAAAGCGGGCAAATCATCGCGTAAAAAGCGGATGATCGCCAGGGGCCGAATAATCGTCGCCCGCTAAGGTGGAGCGGAATCAATACCATAAAAAGCGGATGAAACGCCGTGAGAGGCAATCTCGTCGCCGAGATCGTGAGCCCCTTTCGCTTCAAGCTGAGAATCTGTTGTCCCGGCAAATGTAAACCGGCCTCTAAAGCGGTCGAGATCAGCATATGGCGGATAATCGCCCGTGAAAGCGAATAATCTCGTCACGGGATAAGCGAAAGCGCCCTTTCAGTAGCGCTCTGGCGTAAATGACGTAAGCGGCACCTAAAAAAAAAGGTGAATATTAATCGCCGAAGGCGATAATCTAAATCTAAATCACAAAAAGCGGACGAATCCAACTCAGCAAAAGAGATAGGCTGCAAGTAGTGAATCAATCTCGCCAGCAGGATGGTAAGCGCCATAGCGAGAATACTCATCGCCGTCACTAAAACCCCGGCGCCTAAAAGCCCAGCGAATCAACGCGCCATAAAAAGCGAGATGAATGCGGGAGGCCCGAATAATCGTCGCGAAGATGGCGAGGCCAGCTCGCTGTTGAAATCTGTCATCGCCGATGAAAATCAGCGCTAAAGCGAAGCGGAATCAACAGCGTAAAAAGCGGATGAAGCAACCGTGAGGTGAATAATCTCATCGCCCGAAGATGGCGAGGAAATGCCAGCTCAGCGAATACATGTCGCCGATGTAAACCGAGCGCTAAAAAGCGAGGCGGTCGCCAGCCGTAAAGCGGATGATGATCACCGGGCCGAAATGATCACCATTCGCGCCGCGCTAAAAGCGCAACCAGATCAACGCCGTGGCGAATGAGCAGCGGGAGGAGAAATAATCTAAATCAAGGATGGCGAGCGCTTTCCTTCAGCGGAATACAGCGTCGGCAAATCTTTGAAGAACAGCCTTAAAAATTAAGCGAATCAACAGCGTAAAGCGAGAAAAAACGTAAGTGAGGCGAATAATCTAAATCGGCAAGATAATGAAAGGCCTTCGCTCGACGAAATACGTCGGCCCGTCACGGAAAGCGGCGCCTAAAAAGCGAGCAGTGTCATAGTAAGAGTTGATAAAACATTTGGGGCCGAATGATCTACCGTTCTTAGGGATAAGCGAGGAAAGCCAACAGCTCGGCCCGGAATCTGCTTGTCGGCCCGTCACGGAAAGCAGTACTTCTAAAAAAGCGAAGCGGTCAATCTTAGTAAAGCGGATGAACAAGTGAAATGAATAGTCTATTCTTAGGGATGGTGAGAGTGCTTAAGCAGCGGAATCTGTATCGCCGATCGCGGAAGCCGGTACTAAAAGGCGGGGCGAGATCAGCATATGGCGGATGATCGTAAATGAAGCGAAAATCAATCTCGTCGTGGGATGGCAGTGCGCTTCGCTCGGCCGGAATCGCATCGCCGATGCCAAACCCGGAAGGCCTAAAGGTGGGCGATCAATGCCATAAGGATGATCGCCAAGGCGGCGAATGATTTAAATCCCTGCAACGCAAAAAGCCCGGAATGAATCGGCGCCGTAAAAAAAGGCGAATGAAACGCCCCGTGAGAAATGATCTCGTCGCGAGGATGGCGAGCGTCTTCACTCGATGGAATACGGCGTCGCCGTCACGGAAGGCGGTAACAAAAAAGCGAGATCAATCGCATTAAAAGGCGAGATGATGCGCGGGGCCCGAATGATCTCGTCGGCAAAGGGATGGCGAGGTAACCGCTCGGCGAGTCGCGCCGCCCGATGCTTAGAAGCCAGCGCCTAAAAGCGAGCGAATCCGCGCCATAAAAAGGCGGATGAGCAGCGTGAAGGCGAATGATCTCGCCATACGCTAAAAAGCAGACGAATCCAACTCAGCCAAGGCGGATGAGCGCCGTGAGCGAATGATCTTGTCATGCGGGATGGCGAGGCGCTCGCTTGGCGGAATACGTCGCCGATCGCGGAAGAGCCGGTGACTTAAAAAGGTGGCGGATCAGCGCGTAAAGTGGATTAATGCGGTGAGGCGAATGATCTCGTCGCACGCCTAAAAGCGGATCAGCGCCGTAAAAGGCGGATGAAGCAGCCGGGAGGGCGAATGATCTCATCAGCAAGAGATGGCGAAAGCGCTTATTCCGGTGGAAATCACAGCATCGCCGTCGGAAGAACTTAACATCCCCAAAAAGCCGGCGGAATCAGCATTTGTAAAAGCGGATGAATCCGGAAAAGGCGAATAATCTCAAATGCGAGGGATGGCGAAATGTAACCGGCTCGATTGGAATATACGTCAGCCGTCACGGAAAGGCCGGCGCCTAAAAGGTATCACGAGATCAACCGTAAAAAGCGGATGAACCGAGGAGGCGAATGATCTCCCTTCCGGGGATGGCGAGGCGCCAGCTAGGAGAATCTGGCGTCGCCGTCACGGAAAACCCGGCGCTAAAAGGCGGGTAAATCAACTTAGTAAGGTGGATGAGCGTCGTGAAGATGAATGATCTACGTCGCGGGATGGTGAAGGCACCGCTTCGGCGAAGATCGCGCTCGCCGTCTGAAGCCAGCGCTAAAAAGCGAAGCGAGATCAATGCCGTAAAGGCGAATGAATACCGGGAGGCCGAATGATCTCATCGGCAAAGGATGGCGAAAGGCGCTTAAGCACCGGCCCGAATCGCTTTGTCAGCCCGTCACGAGCCGGCCTATAAAAAGGCCGTTGAGATCAGCGCCTTAAAGCGGATGATCAGCGATGAGGCGAAGCGATCTCATGGCAGGATGTGAGGCGCTTCGCTCGGCGAATAAGCGTATCGTCTGAAAGCCGAGCGCTAAAAAGCGGGCGGATCAACGCCGTAAAAGGCGAATGATGTGAGAAGGCGAATAATCTCGTCATAAAGCTTAAAAGCGGACGGATCAACACCGCAAAAGAGGCGGATGAAGCGTCGTCGAGGCGAATGATCTCGCTCAGCAGGATGGCAAAAAAGCGCCGCTTTCGTGAAATCACCAATCCCCGTCTGCAGCCGGCACAAAAGCGGGATCAGCGCCATAAAGGCGGGAATGAATCTTACGGGAGGTGAATGATCTTGTGTAGAGATGGCGAGGGCGCTTCTTTCGGCGGAATCGCATCGCGCCCGATCTCGGAAAATAGCGCCTAAAGCGGAATCAACGCCGTAAAAGCGAGATGAACAAGTGAGGTGAATAATCTACGTCGCCCGAGGATGGCGGCCTTCCTTCGGCCGAACTCTGGCGTCGCCGTCTGGAAAGCCGGCGCTAAAGCGGGCAAATCATCGTAGTAAAAAAGGATAATCGCCGGGGAGGGGCGAATAATCTCATACGCTAAAAAGGCGGGCGGATCAATACCATAAAAAAAAAGCGGATGAAGCAGCAGTGAGAAATCGTCGCGTAGGATGGCGAAGGCCTTCCTTCCGGCGGAATCTGCGTCGTAGATGTGGAAAACCGGCTCTAAAAAGCGGTCGGATCAAGCGCCTTAGCGGCGGATCGTGAGGCTGACGAATGATCTCGTGTAGGGATGTGGCCTTATTTCAGCGGAATATCTGGCGTAGGCGTCGTAAACCGGCACCTAAAAGGTGAATGATACGCCCAAGAGGCGAATGATCTACGTCTGAAATCTAAGGTTGTGGTCGACTCCATAAAAGCGGATGAACAAGTGAGGCGAATAATCTCATCGGCAAGGATGGTGAAACCGCCTGGCGAATACCATCGTAGATGCGGCTTCGAGCGCTAAAAGCGGCAGTCAACGCCATAAAAAGCGAGATGAATGCGGGTAAAAGATGATCTCGTCATAGGAATGAAGCGCTACTTTCGGCCCGAATCTGGCGTCGTAGATGAGAAAAGTCGATTACTAAGGCGAAGCCGAGATCAACAGCCGTAAAAAGCGGATGAAACCGTGAGGTAAAGATGATCGTCGGCAAAGATGGCGAGGAAACGCTTCAGCGGAGACCATGTCGGCAGCAAATCACGGAAAACCCGAGCGCCCTAAAAAGCGAAGCGGATCGCCAGCCGTAAAAGCGGATGAAATCCTGAGAAAGCGATAATCGTCGCGCTTCATGGCGAATCAACGCCATAAAAAGCGAATAAACGGCAGGAAAGCGAATAATCTAAATCATACGAGATGAAGGCGCCGTTAATGATCGCATCGCCCGATCACGGAAGGGCAGCGCTAAAAAGGTAGGCGAATCAACAGCGTAAAAAGCGAAAAACGCGTGGCGAATAATCATCGCCAAGATAGCGGCCTTCCTTCAGCGAAATACCATCGTGATGCGGAAGCGGCGCCTAAAAAAGCGAAGCGGTCATCGGCAAAAATTTGATAAACGGCGGGCGAATGATCGTTGCAGGATGGCGAAACCTTCGGCGGAGAATCGCGTCGGCAATCGCGAAGCCAGCCTTAGCGAAGCGAATCAATCTTGCGTAAAAGCGGATGAAACCGTGAAAGCGAATAATCATCTTGGGATGGTGAGAGTCGCCGCTTGGCGGAATCATATCGCGCCAATCACGGAAAAGCAGCGCTAAAAAGCTGACGGTCAGCAATATGTAAAAGCGGATGATCGCCGTGAAGCGAATCGGTCACCGTCGTAGGATAGCGAGTTCTTCCGCTCGGCCGGAACTCTGCGCCGCCCGATGCTTAAAGCGAAACTAAAAGGTGGGCGAATCAATGCCATAAAAGCGGATGTCGCCAAAACGCGGAAATGTTCGTCCTGCACGCTAAAGCCCGAACCGAATCAACGCCGTAAAAGCGAATAAACGCCGTGAGGCGAATGATCTCGTCGCGAGGATGGCGGAAGCTCTTCACTGATGTGGAATCTCCTGGCGTCGCCCGTCTGGAAGCCAGCCAACAAAAGCAGAGGCGAGATCAATCTTGTTAAGCCGAGATGTCGCGGGGCGAATGATCTACGTCGCCCGGGATGGCGAAGGCCGGCTTCGGCGGAAGCTGCTATCGCCGTGTGGAAAACCATCGCCTAAAAGCCCGAGCGGATCAACGCCATAAAAAAGCGGATGAGCGGCGTGAGGCGAATGATCTCATCGCCTAAAAAGCGGTGATTAACTCATAAAAAGCGGATGAAGCGCCCGTGAAAGCGAATAATCTTATGGCAAGGATGGCGAGCGCTTTCGCTTAGCGGAATACGTCAGCCGTCACGGAAGGCAATGGCTTTAAAAAGTGGCGATCAGCGCTATAAAAAAGTGAATTATCTGCGTGGCCGAATGATCTCGTCGCCGCGCTAAAAATGAGATAAATCAACGCCATAAAGATGTAAACCTTGGGGCGAATAATCTCATCGCCCAAGATAGCGAAGAGAGCGCCGCTTTCGATGAATCTGTCGCCGTCACCGGAAAACAGCATTAAAAAGCGAAGCGAATCAACAGCGTAAAAGCGGATGAATCGCCGGGAAAGCGAACCGTCTCGTCAGCAGGATGGCGTGGCGCTCGCTCGGTGGAGCCTGCGTCGCCCGTCACGGAAGGCGAGCGCTTTAAAAAAGAGTATGCGAATCAACGCCGTAAAAGCGGATGAACGGGAGGCGAATGATCTCCCTTCTGGGGATGGCGAGGCGCTTCGCTACAAGGAGAATCTGGCGTCGCCCGTCTGAAAGCCGGGCGCTAAAAAAGCGGGTAAATCATCAACCGTAAAAAGGTGGATGAGCGTCGTGAGAGTGAATGATCTCGTCGCCCGAGGATGGTGAGGCCTTACAGCTCGGCGAAATCTGCTCGTCCCCCGTCTGGAAAGCCCGGCGCCTAAAAAAGCGGCGGATCAATACCGTAAAAGCGAATGAACAAGGCGAATGATCTCATCGCCCGAAGATGGCGAGGCGAGGCGCTTCGGCGGAATCGCATCGCCCGATGCGGAAACCCGACTCTAAAAAGGCGGTCGGATCAACGCCTTAAAGCGGATGATCATGCGTGGTGAAACGATCTCGCGTCAGCCGGGATGGCGGGGCGCTTCGCTTCAGCGAAATAAAGCGTAGCCGTCACGGAAAGCCGCGCTTTAAAAGCAGGCGGAATCAATGCCATAAAGGCGAATGATTGCAAGAAGAGGCGAATGATCTCGTCATAAAGCTAAAAAGCGAACCCAGATCAACACCATAAAAGCGGGATGAGCATTAAGTGAGCGAATGATCTCATCATGGGATGAAAGCGCTTTCGCTTCGGCGAAATCCCCAACGTCCCCAACTACGCCAGCTTTAAGCGGGCGAATCAACGCCGTAAAAGCGAAGATGAATAAAGAGGCGAATGATCTTGGCAAAGATAGCGAGCGCTTCAGCAGAATCGCGCGCCAGCCGTCGAAGCAATACCTAAAAGCGGGGCGAATCCGTAAAAGCGAATGAACACCGTGAGTGAATAATCATCGCCGAGATGGCGAAGCTATTTCCTTCAGCCCAGAACTCTGCTTGTCGCCGTCACGGAAAGCAGCGCCTAAAAAGCGAACCGTCATCAATAAAAAGCGGATAATCCCTTTAGGAAGAAGCGAATAATCTATTCCTTACGCCTAAAAAGCGAACCGAATCAATGCCACGTAAAAGCCGGATAAACATGCCGTGAGAAGAATAAATCGTCGCCGGGATAAGCGAAATAGCGGCCGCTTCGGTGATCTGGCGTTCGCGTCACGGGAAGCCGGCGCCTAAAAAGCTGAGCGGATCCAACGCCGTTAAGGTGGATGTCGCCCGGAGAGGTGAATGATCTCGTCAGCGGGATGGCGGAGGCTTCGCTTCGGTGGAATCACGCGCCGCATATGCTAAAAGCGGCGCTAAAAAGCGAGCGAGATCAACGCCGTAAAGCGGATGATCGCGAGGAGGCGAATAATCTCGTCGTCGCCTTTAAAAGCGGATAGATCAACCCCAATAAAAGGCGGATGAAGCAGCGGCGAAAATGAAATATCGTCCAAGGATTGCAAACACCGGCTTCGGCGGAATATGCGCATCGCCCGTCGCGAGCCAGCGCTAAAAGCGGTAGATCAACAAATAAAGGATGATCACGGAGGAGACGAATGATCTCATCGTCGGGATGGCGAGGCGCTTTGCTTTCGGCGGTCTACGCATCGGCGATCACGGAAAAGTCGACTAAAAGCGAGCGGATCAATCTGCGTAAAGCGGATGAACTGTCAGGGGATGAACATCGGGATGGCGAGGGCCAGCTTGGCGCCAGTGGGGAATCGCGTCTCTGAAGGCCCGGCGCCCTAAAAAGCGGCCGGATCAACAAGTAAAGCGAATGAATCTGGGGCCGAATGATTTAAATACGTAGGGATGGCTGATATGACTTCCTTCCGGCGGAATACTACGTCGGTGATCTGAAGAATGCATGGCACAAAAAGCTGACGGTCAACCCAAGTAAAGCGGATGAATCTTAGGGAGGGCGAATAATCTCGTTGGGATGGAAGGCGCTTAAGCTCGGCGGAATCTACAGCATCCGCAAATCTGGAAAACCGGCCTTTAAAAATTGACGAATCAACGTAAAAAGCGGATGAAACGTCGTAGTGAATGATCGTGGCCGGGATGGTGAGAGTCTTCGCTTAGCGGAAATCGCGCCAGCAAATGTAAACCAGCGCTAAAAAGCGAAGCCCAATTAATATCGTAAAAAAGGCTAATATGAAGCAAAGATGAAAATGATCATCGCCCGATTTGCGTGAAATGGCTATTTCAGCGCCGGAATACAGCATCATGCGTCTGAAGCCAGCGCTAAAAAGCCCGTCGAATCAACGTAGCAAAAGCGGATGATCATGCGTGATCGCCGAAGCAATCTCATCGGCCCAGGATAGGGCGCTTCGCTCGGCGGAATATGCGTGGCCGTCTTGAAGCCGGCGGCAAGAGTGGAATCGCGCCATAAAAGCGAATAAATCGCCGAAGGCGAATGATCTCGTCAACTGGTAGACGAGATCAACACCGTAAAAAGCGGACGAGCGTCGTGAGGCCCGAATGATCTCTTGGCCGGGGATGGTGAAAGCGCTTCCTTCAGCCGGAATCTGTGTCGTCGATCTGCAACCCTGACCCATATAAAAAGTAGGCGGATCTAGCATGTAAAAAGCGAGATGGTCTGAGGAGATGATCTCTGTAGGAGATGGCGAGGCTGGCTCGAATCTGGCATCGCCCGTCTGAAAGCAATACAAAAGCCGGAGCGGATAATCGTAAATGGCGGATGAGCGCCGTGAGCGAATAATCTCATCGCCGAGATGGATAGGCGCTTTCCTTCCGGTAAATCTGGCATCGCCGATCACCCGGAAAATCGATACAAAGCTGGCCGGATCATTACCGTAAAGCGGATGATGTCGCCAGGCGAATAATCTCGCCGCGCCCTAAAAAGTGCCAGACGGATCAACGGTAAAAAAGCGGATGAAACGTCGAAGGGAAGAAATCTAAATCACGGGATAGCGAGTGCCACGGCTTCGGTGGAATCTGGCGTGCCAATCACGGAAAGCTAAGCGCTTTAAAAAAGCGAACAGATCAACAGCTTGATTAAAGCGGATGATCGCCAAGGAAAGGCGGGCAATCTCGTCGCCGGGATGGCGGGCGCTTAACCCTTCAGCCGAATCACAGCGTCGCATATGCTAAAAAGCGGCGCCTAAAAAGCGAGCGAATCAACAGTAGTAAAAAGCGGATGATGCGCCGAGGCGAAATAATCTGCGTCGCCGCGCCTAAAAGGCGATAGATCAACGCCATAATGGCGGATAAACGGCTGGCGAATGATCGTCGTAGGGATTCGCGAGCAACAACAGCGAGAAATCGCCAGCCGTCACAGCCAGCGCTAAAAGCGAGTAGATAACCACCGTAAGCGGATGATCGCGGAAGGCGAATGATCTCGCCGCAGGATTAAAAGGCCGCTCCTTCAGCGGCGATGAACGCCGGGCGACGATCTCGTCACGGATTACCGGCACTGGATGCTAAACGACGCCGACGATCAATATCGTAAAAGCGCGTAGATAAACACCGTGAAAGGCGATGATGGCGAGGACGCTTTCATCGCCGATGGCGAATGGGAAGCATCGCCCGAATACGCGTAGCCGACGCGCGGCGCTTAAAAGCGGCGAATCAACGCCATAAAAAGGCGGATGAACGCCGTGATGGCGAAGCGCTTTTTCATCGCTGGAATAGCGAGAAGGCCGCTACCAAAGGTGATTAACGCGATAAACGCGATGAACGCCGTCGTAATGATCTCATCGCCGATAACGGCGTAAAAAAGCGGCGAATCCAACGCCAAAGCGGATTCGCAAACGCCGGGAGAAGCGAATGTCGTCGGCCCAGGATGGCGGTAACGACAGCCGGAATACCGTGGCGCCGATGGAAAGCCATTACGCAAAAAGCCCAGACGGTCAACGCCATAAGCGGATGAACAAAGGCGGATGACCTCGCCGTAGGGATGGCGAAGGCGCTTCACTCTGCCGAATAGCGTTGCCGTCACGGAAAGCGGTAACAAAAAGCGGGGCGAGATCAACGCATGCGAATGAAACGCCGGTAAGGCGAACATCTGCGTTCTGCGCTAAAAGGCGAGCAGTCCAACGCCATAAGCGGATGAACGCGAGGCGAATGATCTTATCGCACACCTAAAAGACGGTCGATACCATAAAGGCGGATGGCAGCAGGAGGCGAATCTCGTCGGCAAAGTTGAAACGCCGCTTCAGCGGAATCGCGCATCGCCGTCACGAGAAGCTTCAAGCGCCTAAAAATGGGCGTATCAACTGTAAAAAGCGGATGTTCGCCAGAGGGGCGAATAACCTCATCACCGGGATGGCAAAGGCGCTTATTTTCCCGGTGGATCTCTATCGTCGCGATGTGGAAAAGCGGTCTTTAAAAGCGGCGTCAATCAATAGTAAAAGCGGATGCTCAGGATATGGGATGGCGAGGCGCTTATTTTCGGTGGAATCGCTTGTCGCGCCGTCACGGAAAACCCGGCTAAAAAGCCGAGCGGATCAACGCCATAAAGCGGATAAACGCCCGTGAGGTGAATGATCTAAATCGTAAGGATGGCGCTTCCTTCCGGTGGAATCTGCGTCGCCGTCTGGAAGGGTATGGCGTAAAAATGACGATTCAGCGCCATAAGCGGATGAAACGCCGGAAATCCGAATGATATACGTCCTTTGGGATGGCGAGCGCTTTCCTTCATGAAATACGTAGCCCGTCTGGAAAACCCGGCACCTAAAAAGCGGGCAATCACGCCATATAAAACGGATAAACGCGTGAAGGCGAATGATGATCTAAATCGCCGGGATAGCGGAAACACCGCTGCGGAGAATACGTCGGCGATCTGCAGCCAGCGCCTAAAAAGCGAAGCGAATCAACGCGCCATAAAGCGGCGGATAAACGCCATGAGGCGAATAATCTTGTCACCCACACCTAAAAAGAAGACGAATCAATACCACCGCAAAAGCGGATGAGCAGCAAAAGGGAGGCGAATGATCGTCAGCGGTGATACGATTACTTAAAAACGCCGAATCGCGCTCTAGCATCGCGATCGCGAGGAAAGCCGATTAAAAAAGCGGGCGAGATCAACACCGTAATAGCGGATGATCGCCCGGGGAGGGCGAATGACCTCATCGCCCGGGATAGGCGCCTTCCTTCAGTGGAATCTGGCGCCAGCCGTGTGAAGCCGGTGCCCAAAAAGCGAAGCGGTCAATGCGTAAAGCCGGATGAAGCAACCGGGATGGCGAGGCGCTTTCCTTCGGCGGAATCTGCCTCAGCCGTCGCGGAAGGCCAGCTAAAAAGCGAAGCGAATCAACGCCATAAAAAGCGGATGACGCGGAAAGCGAATAATGATCGTCGCAAAGGATGGCGAAGCGCTTTCCTTCAGCGGAATCTGGCGTCGCCGTCACGGAAAACCAACCACGTAAAAAGCGAGCGAATCAACGCCATAAAAGCGGATGAAGCAGGAGGCGAAGTAATCTCGTCGCGGGATGGTGAAGCGGCTGCATTTCGATGGAATACTCTGCGTAACCCGTCACGGAAAACGGCACCTAAAGGCGGGCATAATCATGGCAGCAAAAAAGCAATGCCAACCAACGCCGAATAAGCGGGCATAATCATCGCAGAAAGAGCACTTTCGAAATGATCAGTCTTGAAATGGTGGGATCACTTCCGGAATAAGCGAGTCTTGAAAAAAACTCATCAAAAGAGCGGATGTGATCTGCTTTCCGGAATAAGCGGTATTGAAAAAGGAGCTCGCCGGAAAACGATGATGTGATCTACTCGGACATGGCGAGAGTCTTAAAGGTCAATCTCGAAAACCCGGCGCCCTAAAAAGCGAAGGCGAATAAAGCCCGATAAAAGGTGGATAATCTACGTCGCGCCGGAATGGCGAAAGCTCCCGTTCGCGGAATAATCGTTGCAATCACCGGAAAAGCGGCCCAGCAAAAAGTGGGGCGAATCCGCGCCATAAAGTGGATGCGTCGTGAAGCGGATGATCATCGCTAAAGATGGCGATCAACGCCTTCATAAAATGGATAAAACGCCCGTCGCCGAATGATCTCGTCGCGAAAATGGTACAGCGTATCGGCGGAAAAGTCGGATGAAAACGCTAAGATTAAGCGGTCTTGCCATAGATGGATGAAGCGCCATAGAATGGGCGTCCTGCTTATGAAAAAAACCAGACCGCTAAAACGAGTAGATCGGATGCCGTTGGGGAAGCGGATTATCTCGTTCTTCGGGATTGCGTGGAGCAACACGGCTGGCGAAGTCGCATCGCCGATCTTTGAGCTTGACCACTAAAAAGCGGGCAAATCAACGCGTAAAGGCGGATGATGGCGAGAGACGAATGACTCTCATCGGCCGGGATGGCGGGCGCTCGCTCGGTGGAATGCAGCATCGCGATGTGACCGATTACTGGCGAAGCGGATCCAATACCGTAAAAAAGCGGATGGCGGGGATGGCGAGGCGCTCGCTCGGCCCGGAATCACGCGCTCGCCCGTCACGGAAGGCGACGCTAAAAAGCGAAGCGAATCAACGCCCGTAAAAAAGGCGGATGAAGCAGCGTGAGGCGAATGATCTACGTCGTAGAGATGGCGAGGCCTTCCATTTCCGGTGGAATCTGTGTCATGGAAATGCGGAAGAGCCCGGCACGTAAATGGCGGGCGAGATCAACGCCATAAAAAGCGGATGAGCGGGAGGTGAATGATCTCGTCATGCGGATGGCGAGGCGCTCCTTCGGCGGAATACGTGGCCGTCACGGCGGGCGGCCTTTAAAAGGCGGGCATAATCATCGCCGAAAAGGCAATAGTGCCAACACCGAATAGGCGGGCATAATCATCGCCCGAGAAGAGCGCTCGCGGAATGATCAGTCTTGAGAAATAGGTGGGATCACCTTTCCGGAATGAAAGCGAGTCTTGAAAAAACTCGCCGGAAGAGCGGATGTGATCTACTTTCCGGAATGAAAGAGTGATATTGGAAAAAAGACTCGCCGAGGAAGGCGAATCTTGATCTGCTTAGAATAACGGAGGTCTTGAAATAAAACTCATCGAGCGCGCCCTAAAAAGCGGACGGAAGCAATGCCGTAAAGCGGATGAAGCGGGAGAAGCGGATGAAATCTCATCGGCAAGGATGGCGAAGCGCTCGCTCGGCTTTAATAAAGCGTTGCCGTCACGAAAAGCCGGTAACTTAAAAGCCAGTGGATCAACGCCATAAAGGTGGATGAGCGTCGTGAGGCGAATGATCTCATGTACGCCTAAAAAGCGGAGCGGATCAACGCCGTAAAGATGGATGAATGCTGCGTGAGGCGAATGATCTCATCGCCAAGGATGGCGAGGCCTTCGCTTCGGTGGAATACCGTGTTGTCACGAAAGCCAGCTTTTAAAAGCGGGCGGATCATATAAAAAGCGGATGTGAGCGCCATGGCCGAATGATCTTCGCACCTAAAGACGGGCAGATCCAGCCGTAAAGCGAGATGAGCGGGGCCGAATAATCTAAATGCGCCGAATGGGAGGTGTAGCTGGTGAATACGCGCCTCCAGCCGTCTGAAACCCGGCGCTAAAGGCGGGCGATTAATGACATAAAGCGGATGAGCGAGAGAGGTGAATGATCACCGATATTTGGATAGGCGGGCGGCTTACCGGCGGAATCTGGCGTCCGCCGTCTGGAAAGGGCTGGCGCCTAAAAAGCCCCGGAATCATAGTAAAAAGCCGGAAGAAGAGCAGCCGTGGTGAATGATCATCCAGCAAGAGATGGCGAGAAACCACTCGGCGGAATACGTCAGCCGTCTGAGCCAGCGCTAAGGTGTGAAGCGGATCAGCAGCTGTAGAAAAGCGGATGAAAAGTCGGAGGCGAGATGATCACCGTCGCCCGGGATGGCGAGGCGCTCGCGGTGAGAATATGCATCGCCCGTCTGCGAGCCAGTCACAAAAGTAGGCGGACCAATCACAAGTAAATCGGATGAACACGAAGTGAGGCGAATGATCTAAATCTCGGGATGGCGAGGCGCTTCGTCGGTGAATACGCATCGGCCGTGCTGGAAAGCCCGATTACTTTAAAAAGCGGCGGATCAGCATGTAAGGCGGATGAGCGCCCGTGGTGATGATCTGATACGCGCAGCTGGTAGACGGAACAACACCGTAAAGGCGGATGAGCGTAGGCGAATGATCTCATCGGCAGGATGGCGGCGGAGAAGCGAGGCGATTAAAACCGGCGGAATGCGTCGCCCGATGGAACTGGGCGCACTAAAGCGGATCAGCGCCATAAAAATGATTAACGGCAGTGAGGCGAATAATCTCGTCCTTGCTTTAAAAGCGAACGGATCAATGCCGTAAGGTGGATGAACGCCAGGAGGTGAATGATCGTCCGAAGATGAAGGCGCTTTGCTCGGTGGAATACGCGCCATACGATCACGGAAGGCCAGCAGCACAGCAGGTAAATGGTCTGGTGGCGGTCTACCGCGTCGTAAATCTTTGAAGGCAGCGCGCCTAAAAAGGCGAGGCTGATTAATGTCGTGGATGAATGCGGGGAGAATGATCTCGTTCGCAGGGATGGCGAGGCCTTGCGCTCGGTAGAATGGGTAATGGCGCCCGATGGTACCAGCGTAAAAAGGCGGCGAATCAATGTAAATAAAGAAATGGATGACGCCGTGAAAGGCGAATGATCTCATCGGCAAGGGATAGTGAGGGCGCTGGCTGGCCGAATCGCATCACCCGTCTGAGCCGGTAGCCTAAAAAGGCGGGTAGATCAACATCGTAAAAAATGGCGGATGAGCAGCAGGAAATGAATGATCTACGTCGCAAGAGATGGCGAGGCAACGCTCGGCGGAATCTGGCGTCGCCCGATGTGGAAAACCCGAATCCTAAAAAGCGGGCGGATCAATGCCTTAAAGGCGGATGATGGCCGTGGCGAATGATCTCGTCAGCCCAAGGATGGCGAGTCGCCGCTCGTGGAATACTCGTAATGATCTGGAAAGCGATTACTAAAGCGGGCGGTCCTTGAAAGTGATGATCTCATCACCGTAAAAGCGAGACTGGATCAACTATAAGGAGGATGAAAATGAATGATCTCGTCGTCGGGATGTGAGCGGCAGCAATCTGTGTCAGCCGATGTGGAAAGCGGCTAAAAGCGGGCGGATCAGCTGTAAAGCGGATAGATCTGCAATTGGGCCGAATGATCTCATAGCGAGATGGCGATGGCGCTTCGCTGTTGGAATCTGGCGTGCCAATGTGGAAAGCATTTAAAAGGCCGGGCCGATCAATGCCGTAAAAGGTAGATGAACGTCGTGAGGGCGAATGATCTCTCGCCAGCGGGGATGGCGGTGAGCGCTTCTGCGGAATACGCACGCTGACTGCGGAAAGCCCGGTTTAAAAGGCGGGCAGATTATCGCCGTAAAGGCGGATGATCGCCAGAGGGCAATGATTCGTCGACGCGCTAAAAAGGCGGATGGATCAATGCCATAAAGGCGAATGAACGCCGTGAGGGCGTAATGATCTTATTTTGGGATAGCTAATGGCCGCTTTGGGCGGAATACGACGCGCTTACGCGAAAGTCATCGCTTAAAAGGTGGGGCGATCCAACGTCGTTAAGAGGCGGATGATCGCGGTGAGGGCTAATGATCTGGCTGGGATGGCGAGGGAACGCCGCCGTGGAATGGCGTCGCCCGATGCGAAAAGCCGCGCCTAAAAAGTAAGCGATCAACGCGTAAAGCGGATGATCGCCAGGGCGAACGATCTCGTCGCACCTAAAGGCGAATGAGATCAACGCCGTAAAAGCGGATGAGCCGTGAGGCGAATGATCTCGTCATGGGGATGGTGAGGCGCTTATTCGGTGGAATATCATCCAGCCGTCGAAAAAGCCAAGCGCCTAAAAAGTGAGGCGGATCAATAATAAATGGCGGATGATGCGGAGGGCCGAATGATCTCATCCAGGATGGCGGTATACAGCTCGTGAATACTGCGTCGCCAATCGCGGAAAGCCGATCTGCAAAAAGCCCGGGCGGATCAGCAAGTAAAAAGGCGGATGAGCATGGTGAATGATCTGCGTCGGCAGGATGGCGAGAACCTCACTTTCGGCCAGATCGCCAGCCGTCACGAGGCAGTGCCTAAAAGTAGACAGATCAGCAAAAAGTGACGGATGGAAGCAGCCGTGGTGAGATGATCTAAATGTTAGGGATGGCGAGGCTTATTTCCGGCTCGACCAGATCTACGTCGGCCGTCACCCGGAAGGCCCGGGAAGCGCCTACATAATCGCCGAAAAGGCAATAGTGCCAACACCGAATAGGCGGGCATAATCGTCGCCGAGAAGGCGGTATTGCCAGCGCCGAAAAGGCGGGCATAATCGTCGCCGAAAAGGCGGTAGTGCGGCCGAATAGGTGGGCATAATCATCGAAAAAAGCGGTAGTGCCGCCGAATGGTAGTGCATAATCATCGCCGAAAAGGCGGTATTGCCAGCACCGAATAGGCGGGCATAATCGTCGCCGAAAAGGCGATATTGCCACGCCGAATAGGCGGGCATAATCGTCGTCGAGAAGGCGGTAGTGAAAGCGCCGAATAGACGAGCATAATCATCGCCGGTGCGCAGATTGCCGAACAATAGAATACGGCATAAATCATCGCCGAAAAGGCGGCGATAAGTCTCCGGTTTGTCATCCAGGTGGTTACCGCCTAGCAGGTGGCTTGTCTTCGTGTTGAGAGAGTCATGCTCGTCTTCTGTATTTGGGTGGATGTTTGCCTCTTGATGATCGTCTATATACCGGTCCATGGCTCTGAGTCTATCGACTTCTTTGTTGTGCCGGTGCTTCGCTTTCTAGGTGAGCACAATCATAACTCCCGGCGAGCACACTATTTAACTCTTTGTATTAGATGCGATGGGTGGGTGCGTCGGGCCGAGGTGACGAAACACGTAAGGTTCTTTCGGTGGTTGCTCCGTATGGTCGCCTGCACGGTGAGCCCCTTTTCTCGATACGCTGCTTTATCGAGGTTGTGGTTTCGACCACCACCCCGTCAAGACTTCGGATAAATAGCCCAAGTGGCTTTTTTGTAATTTGGCGGTAGTGCCATTTTCCTGAATGAATTGGAACATGATATGTGTCTATGTTCCACCGACTTTTTCATTTTTTTATTGTCTTATTGAGGTGCAATGTGATTGATCGTCTTTATTTAAACTGACCCGGATGGGTTAACTTATGTGCAACCCCCTTTCTTCTTTTCGTGATCGTCTTATGTTAGCCGCGATCACTATTCTGCTCGGGTCGTCTTATTTAGTTGCGACCCCGTACCCATCACTCGCTTTGTTGCGGGTATATGTAAGTACGAGTCGTCTTATTTAGTTGCGACTCCGTACCCATCACTTCGCTTTCTTTGTGGGTATCGACGAGCGATTTGTTTAGCGGTGAACATAAACCTCGCTTTCGTTCGTCTTTGTTAAGTCGTCCGGGGCTTAGGTGCGACCATTAAGAGGCTAACAGCCAAAATAAATGAAAATAAACGAATGAATGAAAAGCCACGAGAACATAAACATAATAAACCTGGTGGGGTGGGTAAAAGGACTACCCGTAGATTCTTTGAGTAGCTCGCGAGACTCCGGGTGCCCGAGCATTTTTCTTTTATCGAACCGCTGTCCCCCCCCCCATTTTTTATTTTTTTTTTTTTTTACTGGGCCGAAAAATCTGGGCCCATAAATAAAAGCTACAAGTTTTTTCAAGGTTGTTGGGCCAACCAATTTTGTTGGATGAGAGTTTTCGGGCCAGATCTATTATTTCCTAATAATGTTTTTGGCCCAACAATTTATGAATTTTAGGCCCAACCAATAACATTAATCTAAGCCCAAAGGACATATACCCCAACCCATGAAATCAGGCCAGCCCACGCTTATGAAATCAAAAACCCATAAATTGGGATTAGAACAATGGCTCACCTCCCAACGCCAGAAATGTCCCAAAGCGGTGCCGTGAAAATTCTGTTTCGCCGAGGAATTCCGCGACGCCGTGGGAGCGCGCATGGTGCCAGTAGCGATGATGGGACCAGTATGGCGATGGCGACATCAGTATTTTGCAAAAAATCGCAGTGGGGTGCCGTTGGAGGCACCGGGCGAGTCGGATATGGGCGGTCGCTGGGATGATATCGGAAGTAGGGGAGGCGTGGCGGCTCGGCTGCTTGCGCCGATTTGAGGTTGAGGGCCCGGTCCGGTTACACATGAATGAAGCGGGTCTGCGATATTAGGCGGAATCGGCATCGGCCCGGTGGAAGCGAAGGACGGCGAAGGTGGCGGAGGTGATGGCCGGCTTCCTCACCTTTCTTCATCTCCTCCATCCGGCGTATGTATATATATGTATGTATAGGTGCGGTGTATGTACGGTATGTGTTGAATTTTTTGGTTTTGGGGGTTGTGTTCTTGAGAGTTTTTGGATTTTCGGATTCAAAAATTCGAAGTTGTTCTTGACAAATTTTTCAATCTCCCCTTCCTCTAACGCCAATTGTTGACGGTCAAATATTTAACGATTGTGATGTGGCTTGTTGAATTTGACCACCAAACAAATAATTAATCGAACAAGAACACTACTGGAAGAACCGTAGTTCTTCCCTGAAGTATGGGTTTTTGGTATATAAGTGGAATGAGGGAAACATTCCAGAGTTTTTTTACAATGAAGAGTGAGGTCCTTTATATAAAGAGGACCACCATGACAAATCATGTGCATAAAGCATGACAAAACATATGCGTAAGCACGACAAATCACTAAGCACGACAAATCTTTAAGCACGACAGATCACGTGGTCTCGGTGGGACCTGCTGACGTGTGATAATTCGTCCTGCTGACGTGTGATAAATCTGGTGATGCTGACGTGTGATAAATCTGGTGACAACAATATGATAATTGTCTATTTGATACATCATCAAATATTTCTACATTAGAACAATATTAAAATACAATAATAGTAAATTAGTAAAACTAGTAGAAAGCTAGTAGTACACTACAAATATTGATTATAGTCATTGGATTGAGTTGAAGGAGATCTAAACCGGAGATCTAAACCATTGAAATTTAAAAAAAAAAAAAACCAAAAAATCGGCGATTCGTGGTTCTATAAATGATGGAACCAGAACCGAACCGTGTATCTTACGATTTCGATTCGATTTCGAAACCGAAACCGCGGAACCGACGGTTCCGATTTTTTTTAAGCATGCCTAATGTTATACACACCACCGATAACAACTTGTAGCCGCAACAATTGGCACGAGGGAATACGAGCCAAAATATTTGACCGGCAAACCTTCTACAAAAAGGCTGCAATGAGGGAAAAGGTAACTTTTACCAATTACTTCGGGCCCCACACTTTGAAAGTTTTTTTTTTTTTTTTGAGAATACACTTTGAGGGCATGATTGGTATGAATGAATGAAATTACAGTTGAATGGAATGAATTCATTAATGGAATAAAGGTCTGAATGGAATGAAATTGGAATGATCATTTTTATGATTGGTATGATTCAGGAATGAAATATAGGTATCGGTGAATCTACTTTTAAATTATAATTAATAATTATTAAAATTATACTTGAATATTATTATTAACTATTGAAAATATTTTATACATATATATATTTAATATATTATTATTGTTAAATTTTTATTTATTATTTTAAATTTTTTTAAATAAATTTTTTATAATTGCAAAAATAATATTGTTTATTATAATAAATATATAACTTTAGTATTATATATTTATAATAATAATATATTTTAAATTATTTTGGAAAGTTTGAGTTAATAATAACTTTATATATTTTTTAATATTTTTATTAAATAATAATATTTGTTATTATTAATAATATATTACTAAATAATAATATTTTTATTTTTATTAATATATTATTGAGAATTGCTAAAATTTACATTGTTTGAGATATAGTATTAATATTGAAAATTTTATATTATTTATATATTCGAATATTATTATATTTAATATTATTTTATTGTTGGAGTTTGTTATTATTTTTATTAAATACTATATTTTTTTAATAAAATAATATTATTTACTTAGTATTATTATTGTTGTTGTTAGTAGAAGATAATATTATGAAAATAAAAAATAAAGGATAATATTATTATGGAAAAAAAAATCATTCCTCAAGATGTGGAATACATAAACACGTGGGGTATGTAAGGAATCACAATTCTTTTATTTTTGGGAACGACCATTCCTAATGGAATGATGATTCATTCCAAAAAATTATACCAATCATTGTATTTAAAATAGATTAAGGAATGATCATTTTATTCTCAATCTATTCTAACATACCAATTATACCCTGAAAGATGTTAACACCTTTGACTTCGACTCTTTTTTCTAGTTGTAACACCCAAGATTTTTAATTATCATAGGTTATTAAAAAGAAGTGTAAAAATTATATTTGTTGGAAAAAAAAATAGATATTTGAGATAAAATATTTTATTTAAAAGAAATATATATATATATATATATATGACTCTACTTTATGAATACTGCACGGCTAAGCTTAAAATTTTATATATATACACATTTTATTTATTTATATATTTTCTTTTCTTTTCTTAAAAATATACTATTTGGATAAACTTTGCTCAAATTTCTCTAAGTTTGTTTTTGATTCACACGGTTTAAACTTTTAAAATCCACGTAGAAAGTGGGAGACTCCGTCTAACTATAAGCCCAAAAATCTCAACTAAATATTACTCCCTCATCCTATTTTATACCTGGCCCCTTTCTCAAAAGAAAAATATAGAAAACTTTATTTCAGAAAATTTTCTCATGTGAGAAACTGGCTACCAACGTCTTCCTTGTGATATTCAATCACGGAAAATCTTTCATCTATTCCTTACTGAATCGGTACCCCTTCTTCCTTTTTATTAATTTTATCAATCTGCTAGCTTTTTTTTTTTTTTTCTGATAAAACCCAAACAATTCGGTCAAAATTTTGTGATTCTCGTGACCGAGACTATTTAGAGGTATCTACTGTTATTCATTTAAAATAGTCCAAAAATCTTTATTTCACAGTGTTTTCCGTATGATGTTATTTTTGGTTGATGATGCGTGTTAATGGAAAAAGGGAGTAATGGTTTCTTCATTATTTTTATTTTACTAATTGAACTTCACAATTACTGTATCAAGTAGGCGTCAACATGGGGCTGATTCCAGATTTTTTTTATTTTTTTTTTAAGTTAGAGATTAAGAGGCCCAAATAATTCCTTTAAATCTTAATCGCCGAAACTTTGTTTTTGATGCCAAAACTTAAAATAATTATTTTTAAAAAATATGCTTTGGTAATGGGACACTTCTGTACACTACTTTTGTTTCATTGAAATTATTTAAGGTAAAGTATTTCTTTAAGGAGGCAGACTATAGAAATTGTCTAATTCTTATATTTATTTATCCAAGTCTAATATTTATTAGATGGTATTTTTCATATAATAAGTCTCAAACTTCACACATATATTAGAGTTGATAGTTTGTTGCCTAAGTTATGAATTCATATCATTATTTTAATAATCCATGGCATGGTCACGTCTATTTCTTTTCATTTGATCGAAATCAAAATTTTAATATTAAGGTTCTGATCAATTTTTCTCTAGTTGGTCCAGTGGGTTTATGCAATGGTATATGCTAATTAATATTATGACACCAAACTTTCACTAATTAATAATTATAACAATTCTAAGATTTTATTATTTAATTATGTTTAGGTGACGAGGAATTTACGCCTTAAACCAAATTACGTGTTTACGAGGTTAATCAAGACTTGACGTGAGATTCTTACTTGCTTTGTTATTTTTGAATATTCATGTGAATTTAATTGTTGCTTGCTACATGATTTACGTGGAATGTTATATTATTTGGTTACTCGATGGAAAATATCGTTGTAACTTGCGGGGACTTCGGTCCAGGATGGAAAAGATCCTTGGGGGCAACTCCACCGTATACAGATTGGTCAATACGACTCAAGATGGAAAAGATCCTTGACTCGTTATTATGATTATGATGCATGTTATGTGAGTTGATGATTTTGTATACGTGCTATATTTGATTATAACATTGTGAGGGAATCCTACTGAGCTAGTTGTTTTGCTCATCTCAATCTCATTAACATTTTACAGACTAAGGAGCACGGTGGAGGGCGAGGTGGATTGCCTCAAGTGGTTACTTAAATTTTACTATTACAACAATTGATTTTATTTTGAATATCAAGTCATGTTAAGTTTATGTTTTTAATAAATAGCTTTTGAGAAGGAAAGTATTTTTATTTAGAGTCACATCTCCTTTTGTTTAATAAAATTATGTTTACGTTTGAAATTAATCTATGTTATTTTAGAGATTTAGAGTTTAAGTTTTGAAATGGCTAGTGCTTTTAGTATTTTGCGGCAAGTTTTTATACAAATTAATATTATTGCTTTACTTGTCTTAAGGAATTTTTAAGCTTTTGCGCAAATCTGCTCACCTATACTTTTTGTTAGAAGTCTTTAAAAATCTTTAAATATGTTTTGAGTTAAATTTATTATTTTCACTGCCACATTTAAATCCAAGTATGACCGCTTAGTCAATTTTGTGGTATTTGATTCGAATTGCTATTTAAAGAATTATTCAAAAGCCTTTGAAAAATCGGGATGTAAACACATTTAAAGAATTGCTATTTAAATTGAATTGCTAGTTTTTTTTTTGGGAAAGGGAGATAAACACCTTTGACTTTAGTGAGAGCAAATCAGCGATTTCAATTTTGGGGAAAGAAAAATAAAGCAATGAGAGCAAATAAATGAAGAAATAATTACTCATAGGTCCATACCTAGGAGTAACAATACTCCTAGGTCCATGCCCATTTTAAAATTAGTGAGAGATCCATAATAGGGTGGGATTTTATACTATTACCCCTTACACAATTTTAGGCGTTTAATTTCATATTAAATAAAATTACCACCCACCCACCCAATTCAAAACCACCGGTCGCTCAAATCTCTCTCTAAAAAAACTGAAATCTGCAACCCTCTCACTCTCTCTCTCTCTCTAGAATCGCTCAATCCAACCAGTTCTCACTCTCTCTCTCTCTCTCTCTCTCTCTCTCTCAAAGCTTCTGAATTCAGCCATGGCGCTTTCCATGATGGAATCGAGATACTCCTCCACTTCTTCCATGGAATCGACGACTTCTTGTTCTTTGATTTGGCTCTCGAGCTCGAGATTAGCCCAGGCCCTGTAGGCCTCGATCTCGAAGATGGAAGCTGGTTGTGGGGGCATTTCGTGAAGGAACAGATCTGCTCGGAGAAGAGGACCCGTCCCCCATCGGTGATTTTTTCAGATCTGTTCAGATCTTCTCGGAAATTTTTCGGTAAAATCAGATGAGTAGACAACATCTACTGAAATTATGCGTGTGTATGTATGTATAGAACTTTTGGCTTATAAATCTTTGTTTTTGGTGTCAGATGGTTCGAGTAAAGGACCCTAAAGTCAGTCTTGATTCCCACTTTTTTTCCTTCCATATTTTCGGATTTTTTTTGGTTGTTATGTGATTTGCATTGAATCTGGGTTTTGGATCTGGTTCATACATTTTATGTATTTTTTTTGTGTTATTTGAATCTGTAAGAATTTTATTTATCTGGGTTTGTGGGTTTTGGAAATGTAGAACCTGGGTTGGTGAGCGACGGGATAGGGAAAGTTGCAGATTTGATGATTTTTATGAAGATCTGCGTTTTTTTGAAGATATGAGTTGTTGATATGGAAGTTTTTTGAAGATGTTGAAGATCCATTTACGAAGAAGATCTGGGGTTTGTTAATTTCTGAGGGTGAGAATCTGAAATCGAAGATGAACCTGTTCATATTTTTTATGAACATGTTCATGTGTTTTGATGAACATGTTCATGTCGTAATAAAGACGATGATATGTAAATTTTGAGATTGTAATTGTAGGTTTTAGATATGTAAATTTCTGGCATTTTTTCAATTTTGATATGTAAATTTTTGTAATATTCTAATTTTTATATGAATTTTGAGATTTTAATTTTTAGATATGAAGCCTTGCAACTCATTTAATTTTGAGATTAGTAAACAATTTGAAAAAATACATAAATTAATAGGCAGAAAAAATGCAGAAAAATGCAGAAATTTTAAATAATTTTGAGATTGGTACAATTTTGAGGTAAAACAATTTGAGTAACAAAATTGGCAGAAATGAATGAGTGGTGAAAAGTTGGATTAATCGGCAGAAATGAATGAGTAACAATTTGAGGAAGTTGGTGAAAAGAAACTGATTTCATGCCTAAAAGTTGGATTAATTAATAAGGGTAGATATGTCTTTTAAGATGATTTTATGGACTTAAGAGTAATGTTAAAAAGGGTATGGACCTAGTAGTAAGTTTGATATGGGTTTTGGACCTAAAAGTCATTCACTCATAAATGAAAGAAGCAGCGCCGATTTACAGCAGAAAAGGTTTTACAAATTTCTTAGAAGTCCAGGATCTTCTTGGCAAATCCTCATGTGCACCACATGCACCAATAAAATTGGTGCAATTTAATTTTAAAAGTTCTTTTTCTAATATTTTTTAGTTTTAACTTTTTTTTCTTTTTTCAATTTCGGTTTTCTTTTAACTTTAATTTCAGTTTTAGATTTTTTTTTTCAATACCCGACCCGACCTCAAATCCGGCCCGAGTGGTTCATTGTTCACTCGGCCCAAGTGGTTCATGGTTCACCTGGCCCAAATGGTTCAAATATGATTTAGGGTTCACTATTTAGGGGTTAGGGTTTAGAGTGCACCATTTTTTATTGGTGCATGGGGTGCACAAGAGAGTGACTCAATCTTCTTATACGGTTACACCTATTTATATTCTTCACTCTTAATTTTTCTTTTTTGTTTTTAAGAAATTCGCTCTTAAAATGCATGCAACTGTTTTTTTTTCACCTCTTAGAAGTGAAGATGAAATGCATTAATTCTTAGAGCCCAAACTTACTAACATAATAAGACTATCTTTATCCAGTAGCGGATCCAGAAATTTCAAAGAGGTATGGACAACTAAGAAATACTTTAAAATTTTTGAATTCATACTATTTAAAATGTAAAACAAGTCCTAAAAAAAAGTAACATAAACAAAATATTGACAATTTAGATCTTGAATACATATAGTATTAAGAATTACAAACAAAAAAATTCTTTATCTGAAAAAAAAAAGATTACAATAGTTCTCGACGAGTTCTCATACCTTGAAAGTGGTTCAAAATGTGTTCATTGCTTATTTTTAAAAACACATCTCTCTCTTTATAAGTTACTAATTTATTTTTTTTATCTTGATATAAGTTACTAAATAATCATTCAAAAATATTTATCCAGGCACGCCCGCCGCCTCTTCGGCTCTTCCTTTTATATTAATTATTTATTAAAGATATACTCCCTCCGTCCCCCAAAAGTATGCTCAGAAGGCTGAAACATGTTTTACGGAAAGGTAGATTAAGCAAGTCTACGGACACAATTTTTTTAATCTTTATAGTCCAACAAACACTTAATTACTCAAGTTATCATTATACTTTACTCACATTTAATTATGTTATCCATAAATGGACTTAATCTACCTTTTCGTAAAACTTGTTTAAACCCTCTGAGCATACTTTTGGGGGACGGAGGTAGTATATGATTATTATATATAAAAAATATATATTAAAAAAAAAGGTATGCACTTTGGTGTTAATAGATCCGCCTCTATCTTTATCCACAATCTATCACAATCCAACCCATTAATAAATAATTAATTTATTTCTCCTCCACCTATATAATTCTCAATTCAATTCAATTTTTCACTTTTCATACTTTATCAACAACCTAATCTAATCTAAAATAATTTTTCTTTTTTATTATTTAATAATTATATTTATCTATAATAAATTTTTATTATATTAATAAGATGATATTTTAAATTATTTAATTTTAAAATTTTGTTATTTTAATTAAAAAAAACTGCATACATTTAATATTAAGAACTTGAATAATCCTTTATATTAAGAAAAAATTGAAAAGTAGAATAATTTGGGGAGTTTGAAAAATAATTTGGGGAGTTTGAAAAATAATTTGGACGATTTGAATTCATGATAAATATGATAGAATTATGATAATAATTAAAAAATAAAAGAAAGAATATGAAATTTTGACTTAAAATATATTAATATTGGTCCCTATTTGTAGATAAAAAAAATAAAAAATTTGATATATATATATATATATATATATGTGTGTGTAATTGTATATTTTTTTAACAAATAATATTCTAAAATTGAATATTTAAAAAATAGTCAATAAAAATAAATATTTAACAATGAAAAGAGGACAAGTGTCAAATTAGTGAGATAATTGCATTGAGACCTGTGTGCATTTCTGTTGGGGTTATACTGGAAAGTATGTTTTTACTTTGTATAACCAAACTGAATTTCATCTTATTCTTGAAATAAATTATTTATCATCGATGCTTTAAATATCATTCAATGTTACATATATTTCTTGCATAATTGTTCAATAAACGAAGACGTGTTACATTGTAGTTAATTTAGTGATACCAGATCACAGAAGATTAAATTAACAGTCCCTTGTAACTAAAAGTACGTTGTTCACGACCTAGATGAAAGTGAACAATCCATCGTGAAAGGTTGAAGTGTAAAGCTCAGATTGACTTGTCTTGACCAAGAGATTACACTAGTGCATGGTGATGCCTTTGAATAGGACCTCTGAGGAGGATAAATTTTTCAAAGACCTTTGAATTAAGAAGAATTAGACATCAGTGGTTCGTTATTTCTTAATCTTCGTCCCTTAAATAGGATCGTGTGTGGTTAGTAACTATTGCTTTGACTTATGACGGGTAGAGAATCAATGAGATTCAATACTTTATATCTTGGGCAATATTATTGGTCACATGCGATTGCTAAGATTTAATCTGAAGAATCGTAATGCGAAATACACTTGTTCGATTTGCCCCCTTGGAAGGTTCATAAGATTTATTATACCAAATCTTGCAAGTGAAATTAGTTTTCGGTATGGATAATAATGTTGAACCCGTTCCTTGACCAAGGACAAAAGATATTAATTAATGGAAAGCTATTTCAGTGGCTTGAATTAATTAATGGGCTAGATAATCTTAAACACGGGAAATAATAATCGGGAGTCATATTAACACTAATATGGGTTAAGATGGATAGTGCAATATTAATTATGTAGTGGGATTAATTAATATTTATGGGCTTGAATAATATTGTGGCTCAATATTAGATATTCAAAGTCCATTAGAAGGTTCAATCTTAATTCTCCTAAAGGCCCCTCAAGTAGCCCAAACATAATGTCCAATAACTGAAAAAGGTATTTAAATTAAATAAATTATGGTTGCCTATTTTTCCTAAAAATTTCGAAAATAATAAATAAAAGAGGGAGAAAGATTTTCTTTGAATTTTGTTATGGAATGTAGATAAGTATTCTTGGTATACAAGATTATCTCATTAAATTCAAGAAATCTCCCACTTGGTTATTTATTAAGCACATTTTCGAAAATCAAGAAAAATAAGGAGAGGAAAGATTTTCTTGACTTTCTTGAAAAGATATTATGGAAGATATGTATTGTTGGAATACAAGAATATCTCATAAATTCAAGAAGATCCAAATCTTGGAATCCTACTCCTCATATTTTTCGAAAATCCGTAAGTATAAGGAGGTGGAATTTTTATGGAATATTTTAAATATGGAGAAAAGAATATATGAGATATATTTAAGATTTCTTGGAGATCAAGAAAAAGATTTTCCCATCCTTATTCCTACACTAAAAATCGTCCAACCACCTTATTATAAATAGGGGATGTTTTTTTCATCCCCAAGTGCAATTTCATGTGTTGGAAAAATTAGAAATCCACAAAGGTGGTGCAACATAATTTTATTTTTTTCCTTTCGTTAAATTGTTCGCGAGTTCCTACCACCGGATTGTTGAACAAGGATAAGGGAATACTTGAGAAGGTCTTTTGGTATGTTCGTGTGAACGAGATCCATCTTCTCAACGGTTGTCACTCCGAGAGGTTAGTTCACGTAAACCCGTAGTAATTCCGCATGCGTAGGATTTATGTGAACTGTTTATATACATGATTTGTTGTTGAATTATTATTTGAATTAATATACGATTAATTCATGCTAGTAATAATTTTTAAAATTAAATTTGTATTTAAATATTCATCCCGAATAGATCCGGGCAATTAATTCCCCAAATTGTGATATTTTTTTGAGATTTTAATATGATACATGTGATCGAACCTTGTGATATATTTGTGCTTATACAAATTGTTGTTTATTTCAGTTCAGCATGTCGCAACCTTTTAATCCACTGTTAATATACTTTAAGTCAATACAGTTATATAGGAAAATATGTCGATTGGAAATTATATATTATCTTGACCATGCAACACGCATAAGTCCGTCCTTGACGAACCTAGACTCGCTAAGACTACGATTGAGAGGAAAATAAGTAATGGTTAGGATCCAAGAAAATGGCTAAGTGCATCATCCTGACTTCAACGTCGGGTGTGTTGCAACACCGACACCAGAACTTGGAAACCATTGCAGCTATTATGATAGATCTTAACAAATTCTTCACTCACCAGAATCGTGAAGCGAGATAGCCATACAGAATTTGTTCTAAATGGCATTAAGAGGTGTCAAGAAGAAGACTGACAAACAAAATGCTTAATTGCGGTCTAAGAAGATATTGAGGTCAGCCTGTCCCAAGCCTAAAAAGGTTGGGAAGAAGGGTAATTCTCAAACACTAATTGTTGAAACTTGTTTAGCAGCGTATGCTCCCATCTGTGGGTAGTGAATACGGGAACCACTAATCGTGTTTGTTTCAATGTTTCAAGGATTCTGGATAATACAACGATTTAGTGGGAGTGAGACCATCATCTCTATGGGCGATGTTACAAATGTTGGGGAATAAGTTGCACAGATCTATTCGGGGTGAATATTTAAATACAAATTTAATTCTTATAATTATTACTAGCATGAATTAATCCTATATTAATTCAAATAATAATCCAACAACATATCATGCATATAATTAATTCACGTAAATCCTACGCATGCGGAATTCTACGAGTTTACGTGAACGTACCTCTTGGGACGGTAGTGATCTGGCTGATAAGACTAACCAAAAGAACTTTCCAAGTATTCCCTTAGTCCTTGTTCGACTATCCGACGGTAGGACACTTGTGAACAATTAACAAAAGAAAAATAAATTATGTTGCACCACCTTTGTGGATTTACTAATTTTTCCAGCACATGGAATTGTACTTGGGAATGAAAGAATCATCCACTATTTATAGAGCACAAGTGGTCGAAATTTTGGCCAAAAAATAATGTGGGAAAATCTTTTCTTGATCTCCAAGAAATCTTGAATATATCTCCTATATTCTTTTTCTCATAATTATAATATTCCACAAAATCCCACCTACTCTTTGTTATGGATACTTTCGAAAATTATGAGTCAAGATTCCAAGATTTGGATCTTCTTGAATTTATGAGATATTCTTGTATTTCAAGAAATACATATCTTCCATAATATATTTTCAAGAAAATCAAGAAAATCTTTCTTGCCCTTAATTTTTCAAAATTTTCGAAATTCTCTTATAGATAACCAAGTGGGAGATTTCTTGAATTTAATGAGATAATCTTGTATTCCAAGAATACATATCTTCATTCCATAACAAAATTTAAAGAAAATCTTTCTCCCCTTTTATCCATAAATTTCAAAATAAATGAGGACAAATAAGCAACAATATTTATTTTATTTTAAACACTTTTTTCAGTTATTGGACTATATGTTGGGCTACTCAGGGGGCCTTTAGGAGAATTAAGATTGGACCTTCCAATGGATCTTGAATTATCAATATTGAGCCACAATATTATTCAAGCCCATAAATATTAATTAATCCCACTACATAATTAATATTGAACTATCCATCTTAACCCATATTACAGTCAATATGGCTCCCGGTTATCATTTCCCGTGTTTAAGATTATATAGCCCATTAATTAATTCAAGCCACTGAAATAGCTTTTCGTTAATTAATATCTTTTGTCCTAGGTCAAGGAACGGTTCAACATTATTATCCATACCGAAAACTAATTGCACTTGCAAGATTTGGTATGATAAAGCTTATGAACCTCCCAAGGGGGCAAATCAAACAAGCGTACTTGCACACGATTCTCCGTATTAAATCTTAGCAATCACATGTGACCAATAATATTGTCCAAGATAAAAAGTATTGAATCTCGTTGATTCTCTACCCATGATAAGTCAAAGCAATAGTTACCAATCACACGTGATCCTATTTAAGGAACGAAGATTAAGAAATAACGAACCACCGAGGTCTAATTCTTCCTTGTTGGGCCTCAAGAATTTGTCCTCCTCAGTAGGTCCTATTGATTGCATCGGTCATGCACTAGTGTAATCTCTTCGTCAAGACAAGTCAATCCGAGCCTTACACTTCAACCTTTCACGATGGATTGTTCATTTCCATCTAGGTAGGTGAATGGTGTACTTTTAGTTACAAGGGACCGTTAGTTTAATCTTTCGTGATCCGTATCACTAAATTAACTACAATGTAACACGCATTTAATTATTGAACAACTATGCAAAGAAATATATGTAACATTCGATAATATTTAAAGCATCGTTGATAAACAATTTATTTCAAGAATAAGTCCGAAATTGGGTTTTGATTATACAAAGTAAAAAGCATACTTTCCAATTATAATCCCAACAATCTCCCACTTATACTCAAAGTCTTTTAAGTATACTACAACATGTCTCGTGTAGTTCTAATTGTGACATCTAATGTCACCTACATGAACCTAATAATTTCTCCCACTTATACTCAAAGCAGTTAGCAGCGGTCTTGACACCAATTCCTTCCACATGTCTCTCGAATGTATTCAGAGGCGAGACCCTTTGTGAATGGATACGCTGGGTTGTCTTCGACGCTATCTTTGCCACATCTATATCTCCTCTCTTAACGATATCTCGTATAAGATGGTATTTCCTTTCAATGTGTTTCTTTGGCTTTGTGGGCTCTTGGTTCCCTTGAATTTGCAAATCGCTCAAGCATTGTCACAATAAATAGTGATTCTCTTGGGCAAATTCTAGAACCACATTCCATCCACTAGGAAGTTCTTGAGCCAAACCGCTTCTTTCATTTGCCTCGCCTAGGCATGACTACATATTCGGCTTCCATGGTAGAATGCGACGATTTCGCTTGACGCTTCTCCATGTCACGGCTCCTCCCCATGCAAAACACACTAATGGAGGTAGATTTTCCGAGTCTATGTCCGATTGGAAACCGAGTCCGCAGTAATTGGGGATTGACTATTCGATCGATAAATCAACATTCTATCCGAGTTCTTTTCAGATATTTCGAATGTTTTTAATCGCCACAAATGCTCTCTTTCCCGGGTTACTTTTGATATCTTGCCACCATGCCAACGACAAAGCGAGATATCGGTCTCGCATAATAAAGATTGCATACATAAAGGCTTCCACAACCAAGCATAAGGAATACCCTCTCATGTCATCTATTTTTTCAAGGTCTTGGGGACATTTTCGATAGATGGATTCCATGTCCCGAAAGGTACGGCCTTTCTTGGAATCTTCAGATGTCAATCGTTTCAAAGATGTGTCTATTTATGAAGCTCATGAAAGTTTCTATCATCCTTTTCTTGCGATCTCGAAAGTGATCTTGATCCCAAGGATGTATGCGGCTTCCCCAAGTCCTTCATATCAAAAATTTTTTGAAAGCTATGCCCTTACGCTCGATAACACCTTCACATCGCTCCCGATGATCGTAATGTCGCTCACGATAGTACTAAGAATACCAATGCATTCCGACACGCTTTTTGTACACACAACTTTCGAACTCATTTTGATCGAACCCATAAGACTTTATAACATGATCAAAACATTGGTTCCAAGCTACGGATGCTGTTTGAGTCCGTAAATGGACCTCATGAGCTTACAAACTAGGTGTTCTTGGCCTTTTCAATGAAGCCTTGGGGTTGTTGCATATAGATCTCTTCATCAAGACTTAGTTAAGGAAAAGTCGTCTTGACATCCATTTGCAGATTTTTAAAGTCAAGATGTGCGAGCAATTGATAAGAGAATTCGGATGGACTTAAGATGGCTACTGGCGAAAAAAGTTTCCTCATAATCGATCCCTTCTTTTCCGAGTATAACCTTTCGCCACTAGTCTTGCTTTGAAGGTTTCCACCTTCCCGTCGGGTCCTCTTTTCCTCTTATACACCCACTTGCAACCAATGGGTTTGACCCCATTAAGTGGTTCGACTAGCTCCCACACTTTGTTATGAAACATAGAACCCATTTCGCTTTCATTCTTTGTTTGCAAGAATCTGATCCTTGTCTTGGATTGCCTCGTCATATGTCCATGGGTCTCGATTCGTCTTTCAGGGAATCAAGTCCGAGGACTCTCCTATTCCCATGAATCTCTCAAGGCGGTTTTCACAACCCTCCCACTATGACGAGGTTCCGATTGTGTAAGTGTCGCGTTTGGTATGTCATCTTGTACAATTGGCATTGAGGTTAGCCCCTTAGCTCATTTAAGGTAATCTCACTACGGGTCTTCTTTTTCGTTCATATAGTCTTCTTCCAAAAATCTAAAGTGGGTGCTTATGACTACCTTTTGATCTTCGGGACCATAGAACATACCCTTTTGTTCCTCCGGGGTATCCTACAAACAACCTTAATTCTCGATCGAGGATCCATTTTTTCGCTTCCTTGTCCAACACGTGGTAGGACACCCCCAAATTCTCATGTGTCTCATATACTAGGCTTGCGCCCGGTCCACAATTCTTTGGGAGTTTTGGGAACCGATTTGGATGGCACCAAGTTAGAATGTAAGTTGTTGTTTCCAAGGCATGACTTTAATCGACTTGGGAAAATCCGTGATAACTCATCATAGATCTAACCATTTCCAAAAGAGTTCTTTTTTTCGCTCTGCAACCCCGTTTTGTTGAGGGGTAGATGCGATGAGTGGGATGCAATCCCTTCATCGGATAAGTAGTTCAAAAAACTCATTTGAGGTATTCGCCTCCACGATCAGATCGCAGAGACTTGATACGTTTTTCCCTATGATTCTCTGCTTGAGCCTTAAATTCTTTGAATTTCTCAAAGGTCTCAGATTTATGCTTCATAAGGAAAATATAACCGTACCTTGAGTAATCATCAATAAAAGTGACAAAATACTCATAACCTCCTCTTGCTTTGGTTGACATCAGACCACATACATCTGTGTGAACGATCTCTAACTCTTCTTTGGCTCTATTCCCCTTGGCTCCAAATGCCCTCTTGGTTATTTTACCCTCCAAACGTGATTCGCAGGTTGGAATTTGTTCAACTTGGAGAAGCTCCAGTGAACCATCTTTCACCAACCTTTGGATCCTCTTTGGATTTATATGACCTAATCTTAGATGCCATAGAAGTGTCTGCGTTCACGTCGATGAACGTTTTTTTTTTAAAAAGCAGTTGATGTGTTATAGGATGCATTTAAGTGAGTGGTGTGCACAGTTAATTGTATAGAGATTATTCGACCAATGTCCCATTACAGATACACTCATCATTTCAAGAAATGATGTCATTCTTATTAGAAGAAACTTAGTGTCCTTTAATCAAATTTTAGAAACTGAAAGTGAATTCTTTCCAAAATCGGGAACATAAAGATAATCTAAAAAAAACTTCATCTTTAAAAGAGACAGCACTTCTCCCCATCGCTTTAACCACTACTCATGTAGCATTTGTAATATGCTACTTATGAAGCATTGCAATAATCACATTATTATTGTAGCATTGTAATATCCGCTACTTTACGTAGCATTGCAATAATTGCTACTTTGTAACTTCGCGATGTGATGAGGATCTCACTCCCACTAAGTTCACGGATCGGGTTTGAACCTGAAGCAAACATGATTAGTGGATCTCGTATCAATCACCTACTTTAATGAGAAGTATACGCCACTTAAACAAGTTTCAACAACTAGTGCGTGAGAATTACCTTTCTTTCAATCCCTTTTGGGGTTGGAACAGTAAACCTCTATTGTCCTCTTTCACCGCTAGTTTAAGCACTTCCTCTTTGATTTTCCTTGACACCACAAGCATTCCTCATCTTACCATTTCCCTCGCAACAGATTGAGTTTTATTGCTTATGGCTTTTTGGTCCTCTTCTTTTCTTGTCTTCCCTTCGCCTAGAAAATGAAGACTTACCACTGCCGTTGAGTTTGGTGCCCCATCAATATCTCTCACGAGACCAAAGCTTGCAACAAATCGCTAGCGAGGCCAAAATGTTTAAACTTTGGGGGAGAGTGAAATACCAAATTCATCTGAGTCTCCAGATTATAATCTGTACTCAGAATCTCAAGTTTGTTCAGATGGGCCATCTATTTTGAGGACGTAATCCCTTACGGGTTTGCCCTCCACCATTTTCAGCGACGACATCTCTCGCAAGGTGATCTGACGAGTCCCACATTTTTGACTCGTCAGTTGGCTCATCTGATTTTGGTGTGTCAAGAATCCACTTGTGCTTTTGTGCAGTTTGGACAATTATAATTTTTTTTCGTTTCCAATCAATATAGTTTCCATACATATTGTATTAACTTTAAGTATATTTACAATGGATTAAAAGGCTACAACATGCTGAACTGAAATAAATAACTATATGCATAAGCACAAGTATATCACTAGGTTCGATCACATGCATCATATTAAAATCTCAAAAAAATATGAACATGCATCAGCCAACATCTCAAAACAGATTTAAATAAAGCCGTGGGGTGGGTCATTATTTAAACACATTCAAAGGAGTTACAAACAAGAACGATTACAAACCTTTAATATTCGGGATTAATAGTTGGCTCCTGATTGACCAATATAAAATTGATGGGGACTTGAGGAAGTATATGCATATCAATTTTATACCTAAGTAATAACCATGATTAAATATGAGATTATTATTTCGCATTGAACGAGCCTCATGGGGGAGGTCATCGCCGCCACTAGTAATAATTCACAATCATCCATTTGGAATTCATTCATGTGAAAGCTAACTTTTGACCAAATCGGGGGGAAATTTCTCCAAAAGAATTCACAAATAAATAAATCATGGAGGTCAAAATTAATTCAATTTTATTATCCTAATAAAATTGTCAATTAATTATTTAAACATACTTAGTAATTTTTGAAGGTGAGATTTTTCATTGGACAACTCTCATGCAAAACACATTTAAACAAATTAAATAAAGCATAAGATAACACAATAATAAATCAAGCAAAAGCGTAAAAAATAAACATATTGGGGTACAAATTATCCAATTGTCATGGTTTGATTTTTTCGCTTGACCTTCAAGAAACACCGCCTTGAATTTCTCCCACTCGACCGCGTCAAAAAAGATACTTTGGTCTCAAACGCCACGCAAAACTAGCTCGCATAGTATTCTTTTCCGGATGCACGACACATCCATGGCCTATCCTGGACCTCTCGGCCCCAAGACAGACAATGCAGAGGGCTTCCTCGGCGGCCAAGCCCTAAGCAGCGACGCTACAGAATCAGGCAGCATCCACAAGACGCGCGAACCTCAGCCCGCCCCTTCTCGCGTCAGCGCCAAGCCTTCAAGATTCGCCTCCGTCAAGGCCACACAGATTCGCGCTGGGTGCACGCGTCCCGATCCGATCTGGCGGCCTCGGCCCACGCCTGCAGGCGCCATAAGACGCCAACAGCTTGGCCTTGGCCTGGCGTTAGCGCGGACGACGCGCCACGCCCGATGCTCGATTTTATCCTTTAATTCTTTCTCTCGCTTTCATTTTCGATCCGGTTATAATTTATTTACAAAAAATAAATAAACCTAGATCTAGACTAGTCTATTACATTGATCAAATCAAACAAATCCTAATCTACTCGTGGATTTTCTCACGAGGCAAAAACGAATCGAACTAATCAATTAAAAACCCACAATTTATATGCATGAATAAATAAACACATTAAATTCCATGACAATTGGATACCGCAAAAAAATGTATCTAGCAATTCTACTATCCAATTTCAAATTTAATGTCGTGAATTAAATTACAATTTAAAAATTTAGAGTCTAAAAACCGTGGCTCTGATACCAGTTGTTGGGGAATAAGTTGCACAGATCTATTCGGGGTGAATATTTAAATACAATTTTAATTCTTATAATTATTACTAGCATGAATTAATCCTATATTAATTCAAATAATAATTCAACAACATATCATGCATATAATTAATTCACGAAATCCCTACGACGCGAATTCTACGAAGTTTACGTGAACGCATTACCTCTTGGGGGACGGCAAGTGATCCGGGCCGATAAGACTAACCAAAAGAACTTCCCAAGTATTCCTTAGTCCTTGTTCGACTATCCGGTGGTAGGACACTTGTGAACAATTAACAAAAGGAAAATAAATTATGTTGCACCACCTTTGTGGATTTACTAATTTTTCCAGCACATGGAATTGTACTTGGGAATGAAAGAATCATCCCCTATTTATAGGGCATAAGTGGCCGAAATTTTGGCCAAAAAATAATGTGGGAAAATCTTTTCTTGATCTCCAAGAAATCTTGAATATATCTCCTATATTCTTTTTCCCATAATTATAATATTCCACAAAATCCCACCTACTCTTTGTTATGGATACTTTCGAAAATTATGAGTCAAGATTCCAAGATTTGGATCTTCTTGAATTTATGAGATATTCTTGTATTTCAAGAAATACATATCTTTCATAATATCTTTTCAAGAAAATCAAGAAAATCTTTCTTGCCCTTAATTTATCAAAATTTTCGAAATTCTCTTATAGATAACCAAGTGGGAGATTTCTTGAATTTAATGAGATAATCTTGTATTCCAAGAATACATATCTTCATTCCATAACAAAATTCAAAGAAAATCTTTCTCCCCTTTTATCCATAAATTTAGAAATAAATGAAGAAAAAATAAGCAACAATATTTATTTTATTTTAAACACTTTTTTTCAGTTATTGGACTATATGTTGGGCTACTCAGGGGGCCTTTAGGAGAATTAAGATTGGACCTTCCAATGGATCTTGAATTATCAATATTGAGCCACAATATTATTCAAGCCCATAAATATTAATTAATCCCACTACATAATTAATATTGAACTATCCATCTTAACCCATATTACGTATCAATATGGCTCCTTGTTATCACTTCCCGTGTTTAAGATTATCTAGCCCATTAATTAATTCAAGCCCTTTGAAATAGCTTTCCGTTAATTAATATCTTTTGTCCTTGGTCAAGGAACGGTTCAACATTATTATCCATACCGAAAACTAATTGCACTTGCAAGATTTGGTATGATAAAGCTTATGAACCTCCCAAGGGGCAAATCAAACAAAGCGTGCTTGCAACACACGATTCTCCGTATTAAATCTTAGCAATCACATGTGACCAATAATATTGCCCAAGATAAAAAGTATTGAATCTCGTTGATTCTCTACCCATGATAAGTCAAAAGCAATAGTTACCAATCACACGTGATCCTATTTAGGAACTAAGATTAAGAAATAACGAACCACCGAGGTCTAATTCTTCCTTGTTGATTCTTCAAGAATTTGTCCTCCTATAGGTCCTATTCAAAGGCATCGGTCATGCACTAGTGTAATCTCTTGATCAAGACAAGCCAATCGTCGAGCCTTACACTTCAACCTTTCACGATGGATTGTTCATTTCCATCTAGGTCGTGAATGGGCGACTTTTTAGTTACAAGGATCGATAATTTAATCTTTCGTGATCGTATCACTAAATTAACTACAATGTAACACGCATTTAATTATTGAAGTTATGCAAAGAAATATATGTAACATTCGATAATATTTAAAGCATCGATGATAAATAATTTATTTCAGTAAATAAGTCCGAAATTCAGTTTTGATTATACAAATTAAAAAGCATACTTTTCAGTATAATCCCAACAACGAAAGTAGCGGTTATTGCAATGCTACGTAAGTAGCATATATTGCAATACTACGTAAGTAACGGTTATTGCAATGCTACGTAGGTAGCGGGTATTGAAAATTCACGAAAGTAGCATTACTGCAATATGCTAGGTGAGTAGCAGATATTGCAGTGCTACATGAGTAGTGGTTAAAGCAGTGGGAGAAGTGCACCTGTCTTTTGAAGACAGAGTTTTAATTTTAAGAGATGTTCTTTACGTTCCTAGTTTTAGAAAGAATTTAATTTCGGTTTCTAAACTCTACCTTGATGGATATTCGGTTACTTTTGATAAAGTTGTTACCATTTATTTTTATGATAAATTTATTTGTCATGGAACGTTGTTGAACAATCTCTATACAATTAACTGTGCACACCACTCACGAAATACATCCTATAACACATCAATTGTTTCTGATAAAAGAAAACGTTCATCAGACGTGAACGAGACACTTCTATGGCATCTTAGATTGGGACATATTAATCCAAAAAGGATTCATAGGTTGGTAGAAGATGGTTCATTGGAGTCTCTCCGGGTTGAACCAATCCCAACTTTCGAATCATGTTTGGAGGGTAAAATGACCAAGAGGGCATTCGAAGCCAAGGGGAATAGAGCCAAAGAAGTGTTAGAAATCATTCACACAGACGTATGTGGTCCAATGTCAATCAAAGCAAGAGGAGGTTATGAGTATTTCGTCACCTTCATTGATGATTACTCAAGGTACGGCCACATTTTCCTTATGAAGCATAAATCTGAGACCTTTGACAAATTCAAAGAATTTAAGGCTCAAGCAGAGAATCATAGGAAAAACGATCAAGTCTCTACGATCCGACGTGGATGCGAGTACATCGGCCCGATGAGTTTTTGAACTACTTGTCGATGAAGGATTGTATCCCAACTAATCAGACCAAACCCCTCAACAAAACGGGGTTGCAGAGCTAAGAAAAAGAACTCTTTTAGAAATGGTTAGATCAATGATGAGTTATGTGGATTTACCCAAGTCGATTCGGGGTCATGCCTTGGAAACAAAAGGGCTTATATTCTAACTTGGTGCCATCCAAGTTTGGTTCCCAAAACTCCCAAAAGAATTTTGAACGGGCGCAAGCCGCTTTTGAGACACATGACAATTTGGGGGTGTCCGCCCACGTGTTGGACAAGGAAGCCGGAAAAATGGATCCTCGATCGTAATTAAGGTTGTTTATAGGGTAAATTTGAGGAACAAAAAGGGTGTATGTTCTATGGTCCCGAGGATCAAAAGGTGGTAATAAGCACCCACTTTAGAATTTTGGAAGAAGACTATATGAACGAAAGATAGCCCAGAAGTGAGATTACCTTAAATGAGCTTAGAGGTCTAACCTCAGTGCCAACTGTACAAGATGACATACCAAATGACACACTAACACAACCGGAACCTCGACGTAGTGGGAGGGTTGTGAGACAACCCGAGAGATTCATGGGGATAGGAGAGTCCTGGGACTTAGTCCCCAAATCCAAGATGAATCGGACCCATGGACTTCTGACGAGGCAATCCAAGACAAGGATGCGGTTTCTTGGCAAACAGCAATGGAAGCCAAAATGGGTTCTATGGATCATAACAGAGTGTGGGAGCTAGTCGAACCACTTAATGGGGTCAAACCCATTGGCTGCAAGTGGGTATACAAGAGGAAAAGAGGACCGGACGGGAAGGTGGAAACCTTCAAGGCAAGGCAAGGCTTGTGGCGAAAAGGTTATACTAAAAAAAAAAAGGGGATCGATTATGAGGAAACTTTTTTCACCAGAGCAATGCTCAATTCCATCTCAATTCTCTAGTTGATTGTTGCAAGATCTCGACTTTGAAATCCGCAAATGGATGTCAAGACGACTTTCCTTAACTAAGTCTTGAAGAAGAGATCTATATGCAACAACCCCAAGGCTTCATTGAAAAAGGCCAAGAACACCTAGTTTAGAAGCTCAAGAAGTCCATTTATGGACTCAAATAAGCATCCAGAGCTTGGAACTAATGTTTTGATCAAGTAATAAAGTCTTATGGGTTTGATCAAAATGAATACGAAAGTTGTGTGTACAAGAAGCGTGTTGAAACTGCATTGGTATTATTAGTACTATCGTGAGACGACATTACGCTCATTGGTGGCGATAAAAAAGGTGTTGTCGAAGGGCATGACTTTCAAAAACAGGTTTGATATGAAGGACTTAGGGAAGCGAGTGCACATCCTTGGGATCAAGATCACTTCGAGATCGCAAGAAAAGGATGATAGCTTATCGCAAGTTCTTCATATATAGACACCGCTCTTGAAGCGATTCAAGATGCAGGACTCAAGAAAGGCTTCGTACCTTTCGGGCATGGAATCCATCTATCAAGGAAATGTGCCCTAAGACAAAAAAAGAGATAGATGACATGAAAGGCATTCCTTATGCTTCTACCGCCGGAAGCCTTATGTATGCAATGTTGCAGCACAAGACCAGATATCCGCTTTTGATTGGCATGGTGGCTAGATATCAAAGTAATCCGGGAAAAGAGCATTGACGGCGATTAAGAACATTCTCAAGTATCTCGAAAAGAACTCGGGATAGAATGTTGGTTTATCATCGACGATCTAATCCCATCGGTTACAGACACGGATTTCCAATCGGACATAGATTCCAAGAAACTATCTGCCTCGATTAGTGTGCTTTCATTTGGGAAGTGTAGCCATGAAAATGGACGAGTGTGAAGTGTAAATGCATCAACGACTCAACCATGGAAGCGGGTAAGTAAATGCCAGAAGCGTTGAAGGAACCCGGGCCAGTTTCTAGACCTTCTTAGTGGACTTGGATGGAGTTCGAATTTGTCTAGCAATATTTGCTAGGCGATTTACCAAATTCAAGGGAACCAAGAGTCCACGAGTCAAACAAGCACACTGAAGGAATCTTAGACGAGAAATCGTTAAGAGAAGAGATGAAGAGGTGGCTAAGATCGCATTGGAGGATAACCTAGTTAATCCTTTCACAAAGTGCCTGTCTCTGGAGACATTCAAGAGACATGTGGGAGGAATGGTTGTCAAGTGCGTAGCCAATCTGCTTTGAGTATAAGTGGGATATATTATTAGGTTCGTGTAGGTGACATTAGATGTCACGCATTAGGAACTACACGAGATATGCTGTAGTATACTTAAAAGCAGACTTTGAGTATAAGTGGGAGATTGTTGGGGTTATACTGGAAAGTATGCTTTTACTTTGTATAACCAAACTGAATTTATGTCTTATTTACTGAAATAAATTATTTATCACTGATGCTTTAAATATCATTGAATGTTACATATATTTACTGCATAATTGTTCAATAAACAGTACGTGTTACATTGTAGTTAATTTAGTGATACCAGATCACAGAAGATTAAATTAACAGTCCCTTGTAACTAAAAGTACGCTGTTCACGACCTAGATGGAAATGAACAATCCATCGTGAAAGGTTGAAGTGTAAGGCTCAGATTGGCTTGTCTTGACCAAGAGATTACACTAGTGCATGACTGATGCACTGAATAGGACCTACAGGAGGATAAATTCTTCAGCACTGAATTATGAAGAATTAGACCTCAGTGGTTCGTTATTTCTTAATCTTCGTCCCTTAAATAGGATCGTGTGTGGTTAGTAACTATTGCTTTGACTTATGACGGGTAGAGAATCAATGAGATTCAATACTTTATATCTTGGGCAATATTACTGGTCACATGCGATTGCTAAGATTTAATACGAAGAATCGTGTGCGAGTACGCTTGTTTGATTTGCCCCCTTGGGAGGTTCATAAGATTTATCATACCAAATCTTGCAAGTGGAATTAGTTTCCGGTATGGATAATAATGTTGAACCGTTCATTGACCAAGGACAAAAGATATTAATTAATGGAAAGTTATTTCAGTGGCTTGAATTAATTAATGGGCTAGATAATCTTAAACACGGGAAATAATAATCGGGAGCCATATTAACAGTAATATGGGTTAAGATGGATAGTGCAATATTAATTATGTAGTGGGATTAATTAATATTTATGGGCTTGAATAATATTGTGGCTCAATATTAGATATTCAAAGTCCATTAGAAGGTCCAATCTTAATTCTCCTAAAGGCCCCTCAAGTAGCCCAAACATAATGTCCAATAACTGAAAAAGGTGTTTAAAATAAAATAAATTATGGTTGCCTATTTTTCCTAAAAATTTCGAAAATAATAAATAAAAGAGAGAGAAGAATTTTCTTTGAATTTTGTTATGGAATGTAGATAAGTATTCTTGGAATACAAGATTATCTCATTAAATTTAAGAAATCTCCCACTTGGTTATTTATTAAGCATATTTTCGAAAATCAAGAAAAATAAGGAGAGGAAAGATTTTCTTGACTTTCTTGAAAAGATACTATGGAAGATATGTATTGTTGGAATACAAGAATATCTCATAAATTCAAGAAGATCCAAATTTTGGAATCCTACTCCTCATATTTTTTGAAAATCCACAAGTATAAGGAGGTGGGATTTTTATGGAATATTTTAAATATGGAGAAAAGAATATATGAGATATATTCAAGATTTCTTGGAGATCAAGAAAAAGATTTTCCCATCCTTATTCCTACACTAAAAATCGTCCAACCCCCTTATTATAAATAGGGGATATTTTTTTCATCCCCAAGTGCAATTCCATGTGTTGGAAAAATTAGAAATCCACAAAGGTGGTGCAACATAATTTTTTTTTTTTTTTTTGTTAAATTGTTCATGTAGTTCCTACCACCGGATTGTTGAACAAGGATAAGGAATACTTGAGAAGGCCTTTTGGTGTGTTCGTGTGAACAGGATCCATCTTCTCAGTTGTTGTCACTCCGAGAGGTTAGTTCACGAAACTCGTAGTAATTCCAAGATACGTAGGATTTATGTGAATGTTTATATGCATGATTTGTTGTTGAATTATTATTTGAATTAATATAGGATTAATTCATGCTAGTAATAATTGTTAGAATTAAATTTGTATTTAAATATTCATCCCGAATAGATCCAGACAATTAATTCCCCAACAATTTCCTGATCGTGCACAGATCGGCCAAAATTAATTCAATTCTAAATTATTTTTTAGTTTTTTTGTTAAAGATCGTCTAAGAGTTGAATGTGCATATTAAGGTGCATGGATGTGAGTTTCTAACTAATTGAATGGATTAATTTTAACCTAGCTAAACAAGAGTTGGATAAAATCATTTGAATCCAATTAATTTACGTAATTTTGAGGGAAGCCTGAAAATTGTGAGTGGGTACAATGATTGGAGGATGTTTAATAATTGTCTTATAAATTATAATATGAAGAGCTATTGAGAGTTAGTTTAAAAATTAATTAAAACGTTCACTTAAGTCTCACTTAAAACTAAATCAGTGATTCCACCATCAACCAACTATGATAACACCTAGGTTCGGCCAAAATGGGTCAGGCCCATTGTCTTGACCGCCTCCGCCTATATATGAGATGATTGAGTTAAGTATTTATGAGCTCGTTCGGAGTGGACCTGCTTTGAATTGGCCCAGTTTTTTTTTAAAAAAAATATTTTTTTAATGATATCATTCAATTTAATTAAAATATAAAAATATAAATACAAAAAAATAATTTATTTTCTCACTTACGCATGCAAAGATGTAAAAGTTTTTTTTATTTATTACTTACTATTTTGTGGATATTTTTGCTTAATCTTTTAGTTTGTTGTAAGGTTTGTTTGTTTTTATTATTCATCAAGACATTGTATTAGTGTCCTAGAGACAATAATTTGTAAAGCAAATAATATTGATGATATTCAAATTGATTTATTATTATAGTTCATATAATATTAATGTATGTCAATACACTTGTTTGAATATTATGTTTGGTTGTTGGCATTTATTCTTATTTGTGTTCCCATGTGTCATTGTTGTCACTGGGGATGTGAGAACTCAGATGACTTAAGCATGATTCTCAAATAGCCCCGATCAAGGATCATCAAGAATGAGATATTGATGATGCAATTGAGATTGATGTGCAATCGTGAGATCATTTCTTAGAGAGTGTAGTAATATCTCACTTACTACGAGATACTAGGTATCTCATGATGGATGCACATATATCTTAGAGGGTATTGGTATACCCATCCGCTAAACTATTTGATGTAATTCCACAATATGTGTCTACGGGTGTCTCGATTAGTGGGAGAGAAGTGATACTCCTTTGATTTGAGGTCAATACGTACGACATGTGTTGAGTGATGAACTTTGACCATGACAGACGCTTGCACCCTTCCATGGATAGATATGACTTGAATTGGGTTCATCACGAAATGCATGTGTGTGGTAGTTGAGTCAAGAATATGATTCATTCCTCAATGTGGATTTAGAGAGAATACTCATTTTATCATCATAATTGGATCTAAGTCATTAGCCGATGCACGTCAGCTTGGACTTTGTGGCCAAGTGTGACATACGTGATCAATTAGTGATTAGAGATAATATGATTAAGTTATTTGAATATACACTTCTTCATGTTCAAGACTTAATCGAGTATTCGGGAATGAAGGGAAGATATCACAATAGCCTACATGTTACAGGTAGTTGCAGAATTCCTCGCAACGTACCTCGTATATTGAGAATGTCTGATTTATTACCTAGGGTTCAATTAAGACCGTTAATTTGACTAATCGTTCGATATACGGGGTTTTATGGGTCACACAACAAGTAACAGTTGTTTACCGATTACAGTTGGTTGATTAAATATTATATTGGATATTAATATTTAATTTATGAAGAATATAATAATAATTATAATTATATTTAGAATTAATTATTATTATTTAATTAAATTGGATTTAATTAAATAGGATTCCAAATAATAATATATGGAATATTATTGTAGGATTTGATATATATGGAAATCAAATTCTTAGGATTTTATATATAGGGAAATCAAATCTATGGGATTTGATTTGCAAGATTAGGAATTTTATTTCTTAATAAAGATAGCTTAAGATTTAAGTTGGGTTTCTCTATATATATGAGTCATTCAGAATTCATTATTAACACAAGAAATTATTTCTCCATAAAATATCTAGTTAGAATTTTCCTAGCAAATTCATATCGGGATTCAACACTGACGAATCGGTGCGAATTAGTGAACTACTGTTACGTGGATACCATAGTAGAGGAATCCGTGTACGAATCACTGTAAGGATTCTTTTTATGTTTACCCGTAATTTAATTATGCAATTATACTTCCGTTATTGGTGAACTGTTTAATTTCACTGCACATGTATTACGTTTTTACGCGCATCTAAATTCCAACAAAATCACCATGAGCAAGGATCCGAGTAACCTTTTATAAGCTTTCATATGAACTAAACACAAACAATGTCGGAATTGATTGAACCTAGTCCGACACCAGATGTGATGTTAGATTTGATGAAATCAAATATCACCTTAAAGCAGTAAAGACTAGGATGATCTGAAGTTATCAAAGAAAAAATTAGTGTTATTCACTGTCACATTCCCATTTTTCGTAGGCTTTTGAATGCTAATATAAGTAAAATTTTTGAAGCGAAAACTATTTTACAACATGAGACATTTTGAACATTATACTAAATGATTTGAAATTTATTTGTCTCAAACAAGATTTAATGCAATAATAGAAATGTGACTCTTATTTAAATAAAAATACTTTTAAATTCGAAAGCTAACAATTTGATTGTAGATAACCTTGAATAAATTTTAAAATAAACTCAACTGTTAAAGTAAAATTTAATTAATCACTCGAGGCAAAATATGCATAAATTTTATAAGAATTTGCAGCGGAAAATATAATATAAGTAAATATGCACTTTAAAAATTCAAAATTTTTCATGGAGATGTGACTAAAGTTTAAAATACAATTTAAATGTTGATGTTAATGTTAATACTAGTAAATCAACATGAAAATAATTTTTCTCAAGATACATCCATCCTCCCTCCACCGCACTCCTTTTTAATCTGTAAAATGTTAAATGTATGGTATGAGCAAAACCACTAGTTCAGTGAGGTCACCTTGACAAAGTTAAATATAACATACAAATAAAGTAAAAATTACAAATAATTCACGTAAAATCTTTCATGTATGTAAATTTCTTATATAAACACTGAGGGAAAAATTCGCGGATTTTGTGCAAGTCAAATTGGGTCAAACACATTCATCTATAAAATTCGCACAAAGACAAAATAACATAACTTGCTCCGAGATCTGTGTTACTATAAGGGCAAATATATGTTACTGTAAGTACATGTATGCATTACTTCAATGATAAATAACACATATTTACTTTTTAGTACACATATATGTCTGTAAGGTATTTAAAATTTTGTTACTATATGATCAAAATGTGTTACTGTAAGAACAAAACGACACTCCCTCTATTTTCATTCACTCCCCACTCCGTTCTTTATCCACTTCTCCTTCTGATTTATGACCAACTGTCGTAAGTAAAGAGCCAAACAATCAGATTACACTATTGAATTAGTAAAAATATATTTTTCTTCATCACCACGCAGTAACGCATAATTGTCCTTATAGTAAAACATACTTATCTTTATACTAACATAGTTTGGGAGCGAATTTCTTGATTTGCCTTTGCGCGAATTTTTAGGAAAAATCAGCTTGAAGGTCAAATCGAATCCGTAAATTTTTCAGCTCCTTCTTATTTTAACCAATATTTTACGGTGAAATATTTCACAAGAAAGTCCCCCATCAATATTCATTATTAAATATCTCAAAATACATAACTATGTCTTTGACAAAAACTTGTGTGAACCCGAGTTCAAGGTGAAACAAGTTGCATGTTTAAGTATAAAAAAATTGTATATTTTAGTGCAAGAAGTTGTATGATTTTAAAATACAACATGGAGTGCAAAGTGCAAATGAGTCCCACTCTAATTAGAAATTGATTTTTTGTTGGGCCTTGTGATTGCACTGTCGGCGCGCCAAATATAAATTCCCTCAACTGCCCTACTAACTCGTAATAGTGATAAGTAGGGGCTCGATCCAAAGGAAACATAGATTTTTATCGTGCTTCTCGTATGAACTTACGAAGACAATTAATGAACAATAAAATGGGGGATTGAACTAGAAATAAAACAACAAAAATACGTCGAAATTTGAAAATATAAAAGAAAAATATGCCCGAAAATCACACAAGAGCTAGACACAAGAGCAATTCATATCGTTCCCCATCAACAACGCTAAAATTTGACAGCACTGTCGAGGTGTGCTAAATATAAATTTTATTAGCTGCCTTGCTAACCCGTAGTACTAATAAGTAAGAGATCGATCCATAGAAACATATAATTATGTAGTACTTCTCATATGAACTAATGAACAACAAAAAGGGGGAGTTGTATTGGATTTTCTAAAAGTAAGCAATTAACATGCACAATTTCCTACTTATCACCTCGAATTGAGATAAAGGGGTTTTATTACCTTAAATTGAAAAACAAAAACGTAAAAATTGGGTCTTCATATAAGAAACCTACAAAATGAGTATTTATATTGAGACTAACCCTAAAATTGAGTCTTTCGTATCATCAAACTTTTTCCATCTTTTAATGTACACATGCAAGTGAGATTTAACAAACTCCAAATATATATATATAAAAAAAAAAAAGTAAACCACATCCAGCGTTGAATTGAATGAAACATTATACAAATAACAAAAATAATCTTTCATATTATATATATATATATATATATATATATATATATATATATATATATTAAAGAGAGAAATCGCACGTCCAAGTTTCAACAGGAAATCTATGGCATTGAAAACTTATGGGAAAATTGATTTTTTTCGTCCTGTAAGTTCGACCTATTTTGATCTTGATCCTAGTAACTTTGAGTTTTTGATATTCGTTCTATAATTTTTTAAAATTCATTTTTTTTGTCCTATGACCTGCTATCAAAGGTAGTCTTCCAGGTAATTATGACGTGAATTTTATTTATTTATTTATAATTAAAATCAATTACACCTAAACAAAAATATCACGCTTACTGCACTCAGAACACACAGTCTGAAGCCCGCGCGCAGAAACACACAGCCCGATTAATTAAAAGCAAAACACACCCTCAATTCGTCGCCCCTAAACCCTAAATTTTCAAAAGTGCAAAATCAAAATCCATTTAAATAACATTATTTAGAATGATGAAGCAAATAGGCTATACAGAAGTTTGTTCATAGGATTCGATTTTTTATCTTCTTGTTCGACCATGAAAGAAAACAGAATGAAAAGAGTTTATGAATTTGTGACCACAATGGCTTTAGTCAGCTTGGAGACGGGACGGTATATTTTCGGTCCTTGAGAAACCAGTGGATCATCTCTTCATCATCTCTTGCCTCAAACAAATTGGGATTTTGATTTCGCTTTTGAAAATTTAGGGTTTATGGGCAACGCATTGGGGGTGTGTTTTACTTTTAATCGTGCTGCGTGTTTTTGCAAGTTTCAAACTGTATAATCTGTGTGCAGTAAGCGTGATATTTCGTCTAGGTGTAATTGATTTTAATTAAAAATAAATAAATAAAATTCACGTCATAATTACTTGGAAGACTATCTTTGATAGCAGGTCATAGGACCCAAAAATTGAATTTTACAAAGTTATAGGACAAATATAAAAAAATCAAAGTTACAAGGACCAAGATCAAAATATGTCGAACTTACAGGACGAAAAAATCAATTTTCCCAAAAGTTATAGATGAATTAGGGTCAAAAAATCTCTCCAACCCTAAATTTATAATAATCTGAAATTGGAAAGGAAAATTATTAACTAAAGAAATTATTATTCTGAAGTGCCAATTTCTACTCCCATTTTATATGTGCCAATTGAAAATATTAAAATCATGGGTCTCATTTGAATATTCACTTATAGGAAAGATTCACTTAATTTGAGTTTTTTTTATCTTTCGGTGACTTTTTTTTTTGAAAGAAAAAGATGATATATATAAACTGAGTACAAGAGGTATTCAAATCCCAACAGAACACACCAAATTAGTTACACAGCCTGTGGTAAACAATCTAATGGTTGTTAGTCCCAAAAAAAAAAATGGAAGAGTAAACAATATTGAATAGTGGGATCAAATCCACTTCCAAGAATATAATTTTATGTCATCAACCAATTAAATTAAAGTGTACATGCCTTCTTTGAAGATCCATCCATTACGCATTTTTTAGATATTTTATTGACTTATAATATGGCCGCTCTATATATATATAATATTAAAAAAGAAATGTGGGGGTCCAGATCCTACCAGGCTTATCTGTGCCTCCGCTGTGTCTGTCATAACCTGTATTATTAAGCCCATTATACTATTTAATAATATTATATTTGAATTATGCTTGCAGCATTCACATGATTGAATAATTAAATGAAATGCTAGATAACTAGAGATCGGAAATTTGAATAAAGAGAGTGAATACGTGACTTTTATACCAATAAAATTCAACATTATACCAAAATCATATGTCACTCGTATATTAGTCATGTACTTTCTTTGTCACACGGTGACAGTCGCCTATTTTTATTTTTCGGATTAATAATATATTACTCCTATATATTAACTTGAAATTTTAAATTTTACTTAAATTTTTTTAAAATTATTTTAAATAAAAAATAATAGTATTCCAGTAACATTAAATATGAAGAGTTTCAGTCGTCCCTCCAGAATTTGGGATATTGCTGTTGGAAAATACGGGGTGCCCGGATCTATTCGAGGTGTATTTAAATACATATTTAAATTATTCAATTAATTACTAACATGAATCAATCCTAAATTAATTCAACATAATAATTAAATAAGCAACAACAATCATGCGTATATGTAATCCACATAAATCCTAACCATGCGGAATCTAGGAGTTATGAGATTACATACCTCTTGTAGAGACAACCGTTGAGACGATGGATCAACCCAAAATGTCTTCTCAAATATGTCCCATGTCCACGAATGTAATCCGGTGGAAGGATTCTCCCGAACGATTTTAATAAAGGAGAAAACCAAAAATATATGTCACCACCTTTGTGGATTTCTAATTTTTTCAACACATGGAATTGCCTTGGGGATGAAGAATTCATCCACTATTTATAATAAGGGGGTGAGATGAAAACTTGCTCATGTTGGGTTATTGAGAAATTTCTTTGCTTCTTCCTCAAGATACAATCTTGAATATATCCAATATATTATATTTCCTAATATATTTCCCAACAAAATCTTCTCCTCCTTATTATATTATAATTTTCGAAAATTTCTTAATAAATAGGGAAGGAATAAGATCTTTTACATTTCTTGAATTTATGGGATAAACTTGTATCTCAAGAATACTTATTCCATAAAAATCTTTCCAAGAAAATCTTTTCTCTCTCTTACTCATATTTTTCAAAAATATCTAGGAAAATTAGGCAATAATATTTTCTTCTCCTTTTTATTAATTGAACTTTAATTTGGGCTATTTGAGGGTCCCTTTAGGAGAATTAAGATTGGACCTTCAATGGACTATGAAACTTTAATATTAAGCCAAAATATTATTCAAGCCCATTAATATTAATTTACTCCATTATAAAATTAATATTGAACTATCCATCTTAATCCATATTACGATGCTTCAATAATATGACTCTCAGTTATTATTTCCCGTGTTAAAGATTATCTAGTCCACTAATTAATTAAGCCACTGAAAGAGCTTTATATTAATTAATATTTATATCCTTGAAGTAAAGACAACTCAACATTATTATCCATACCGGAAATAAATTTCCACTTGCAAGATTTGGTATGATAAAACTTCTGAGCCCACCAAGGGGACAAATCAAGCAAGACGTGCTTGCACACGATTCTCCGTATTAAATCTTAGCAATCGTCATGTAACTAATAATATTGCTCAAGATATAAGGTATCGAATCACGTTGATTCTCTTCTCATCAAAAGTCAAAATAATAGTTATTAATTTCACACGATCCTATTTAAGGAACGGAGATTAAGAAATAACGAACCACTGAGGTTTAATTCTTCTATATTCAGTACTGAAGAATTTATCCTCATGTAGGTCCTATTCAGTGCATCTTAATGCACTAGTGTAATCACTTGGTCAAGACAAGTCAATCTGAGCCTTACACTTCAACCTTTCTTGATGGATTGTTCATTTCTATCTGGGTTGTGAATTTGTACTTAGTTACGAGGAACTGTTAATTTGATCTTTCGTGATCTGGTATCATCAAATTAACCACAATGTAACATGTACTATTTATTGAACAGGTATGCAGTAAATATATATAACATTCAATCATATTTAATGCATCAGTGATAAATAATTTATTTCAGTAAATAAATAAGAAATTTAGTTTCTTATACAAAGTAAAAAGCATACTTTACAAAGATAACCTCAACAAATTGTCGTGAAATCCCTCCGTAACATGGGACATTCCCAAATCCTCTAGAACTTTGTCGCCGTCCCTCCAGAACTTAGGGCGTTGCCGCTGTCCTCCAGAACTTTGTCCCTGTCCCTCCAGAACTTGGGACGTTGCCGCCGTCCCTCCAGAACTTTCCCGTCGTCCCTCCAGAAATTTACCGCCGTCCCTCCAGAATCCAGAATATTGCCGCCATCCCTCCAAAACTTGGGACGTTGCCGCCGTCCCTCCAGAACTTTCCCGCCATCCCTCCAGAACTTGGGACGTTGTCGCCGTCCCTCCAAAACTTGGGACGTTGCCGCCGTCCCTCTAGAACTTTGCCGCCATCCCTCTAGAACTTTTGTCGTCGTCCCTCCAGAACTTGGGACGTTGCTGCCGTCCCTCCACAACTTTGCTATTGTCCCTCCAGGCCGTCCCTCTAGAACTTGGGACGTTGCCGCCGTCCCTCCAGAACTTTGCCGCCGTCTCTCCAGAACTTGAGACGTTGCTGCCGTCCCTCCAGAACTTGGGACGTTGTCGCCGTCCCTCCAGAACTTTGACGCCGTCCCTCCAAAACTTTACCATTGTCCCTACAGAACTTGGGACGTTGCCGCCGTCCCTCTATAACTTTACCGCCGTCCCTCCAGAACTTGGGACAATGCCGCCGTCCCTCAAGAACTTTGCTGCTGTCCTATTCAAAAATTTATATTCTTATTTTTTTTCATTAATTATAAAATAATTAATACTTTAATTTACTAAGAGTAAATTTAAAAAGAAAAAAGAAGATAAAATTACATTGGTATTACCACGATACTAAATAAATAAATAAAACACAATAAATTGAAAGAGAAAAAAAATCACAAATGGTCATGTAAAATTTTATTTTATCACTTTTGATCTTTTTGGTTTCAATTCTAGTCCTTTTTGCCGGAAAATTTAAAATTTTGGTCGGAAAATGGCCGGAAATATGATGTAGCATACAAAATAATGCGAAAAAAATATTGAAATGACGGGTTCAGTGAGAGGAAGAGAATAATATAGATTTCGACCCTCGCTTCAATGTAAATCGCTCGAAATTAGCCACGATAATGAATGAAATTCGTGATTTCGAAGTTGCTATTCACGGGGGAGGTGTAATCAAAACATGAAATTGATTGATAGTTTTTCTTCCTTGATGAAAGACGATTCAAATGAGAGTGGTGACGACCGTTGACATGATCAGGATAAAAAGTTAGGTCAATTTTTCGATTAAATTTTAAATTATTCGGCGAAATGGACTAAAATTGAAATTAAAATGACCAAAATTGATAAAATAAAAATTTACAGGACTATTTGTGAATTCAAAAAAAGTTACGAAACCGTTTGTGATTTTTTTTTTTCTAAATTGAAACGGAGGGCGCATAATTCAAGACAATAATAAATGAATTAAAATGGGCAATCTTTTCATTTTTCAAGAAGGAGGGAATTAGAAATTGGAAGTAGGATTTGTATAAACGGCAAAATGGACTTTGTGAATTGGTCGCACACTTATTATTAATGAGTAGTTGAGACGTGGGCCACCTCCATACTTATCTTAAAAAAAGTGGATGTATATCTCAATCACAATTCACACACAAATATTCTCTTAAAAAAAAAAAAGATTTACAAACAAATAAAATCATTTGTGTATTTCATAATTCCAGAGAAACATTTATTCAATTTCATCACAAATATATACACGATATGTTTCATGCCGCGGCGGCGCCACCCACCTCACGGCGGCGAAAGCTCTTGGTTTTGTTTATCGCCGTCGCCCAATTGTTGGATACTGCCGGAGCTCAAAATAATGCTACGCTTCCTGCCGCTGAAGGTACTGCCCACTTTTTCTATTTCGATTTTATTTCAATTCATTTCACCCTTTTAATTAATTAACTCACACCAAAACTTGATTACATTTTACATTTTAACTTGTTTGAATTCGCCTTTAAACTGGCCCACTAATAGTTATCATTTTAATTGCCTGTCTTCTCGCACGACATTGATTACTTGTTTTTTTTATCTTTCAAACATTAGTTAGATAAATGGCAGAAATGTCCGATACGCAACGTTCAAACTCTTTTTTCTCTATATTTTAAAAAAAATTACTCCCTTCCGTTTCAAGAGAACTACCATAATGAAAACGGCACTCAAACCAAAGAAAAATGAAAAATGGATTTGAGTGTAATAAAAAAAAAATATTGTGGATAATTAAAGGCGAGAGGTATTGGTTTTGAGTGAGTTTGAATTGAAATAGAGAATTCATTTGAGTAACAATTTTAAAAATAAAGTGATGTTGTGAGGGTGTTAGTATTGTGTATTATTTTTATTTTAGGAGTGTTGCAATAATATTGAGACGTCCAAATAAAATAAGTATTGCAGTAATAACGGGTGGAAGTATCATTTTATAAAATATTTATTTTTACTAAAAATAATTGTGTAAGGATGATCACACATGCATATAATTAGAATTAATTTAATAAAGATAAATATATTATAAAATGATAATTTTTTTTTATAAATATTAAACAAAAAATTGAACATTTTATTTTGGGTAAAAAGAATTTGTCCCAACGTTATTCAATAATTGGTGATTTTGAGGTAAGATTGAAAATAGGCTAAGGTATTAATTTGGTAGGTGTTGCCTCTCTCCTCACCGACACATAGGTTAAGATTATTTTGTACTCCCCGTTCTGATTTTACCATTCATTGTTTAGCGAGCGAGTTGTTTATTAGTATTTAAAATGATAAAGAAATTTTTAAGGTGAGGTATGATAGTTGTACCTTATCTATTTTACATCTCCTTAAAAGTCACTTTATCATTTCATATATTAATAAACAACTCTCTCACTAAAACACGACCCAAAATAACTTTAATTAATCACATTTAGCCAATAATTAATCACATTTAACACCTCAAATAATTTTTCAAGTCAGAGCTAACCTCTGTATGGACTGACTTATCTCAAGAGTTGATCGCACCTTAGGGGTTTCGAACCTGAGACCTAGAGTGGAACACACTCCTAAATCTCAAGCTTACAACCACTAGGCCAACCCTTGGGGGTTAACACCTCAAATAGTTATTTCCATCACTTTTTTTTTAAAACAAAAAATTGGTCTGACCTTACCTATTTAAAAAGAACCGTTTCACTCATCACATTTCAAGAGAATTTTCAAGTGATAATTACCAAAAAGGAAACCTCATTTTTTTTCCCTTATGTTCTTAGAATTTAATTGTAATTCTTACTTTTAATAATAGCATGTCTTTTAATCTAGACCGCAAGATTTGCCTTTTGAATTTTGCGACATGAATACAAAGTTCAAGTTTACTACTCCACTTTTTAAATGTCGCTTTAATTTTTTAAAATATTTGTATAGTAAATGTCATTTTTTCTATTTCCCTCCCCCACCCCCAATCTCATATATGCCCTTAAAGTAAATGTCATTTTTGCCTATAAAAAAAAAAGTAAATAACATTTTTGTACCCCACTTTTTACTTAATGAAGATTTTTTTGCCGATAAAAAAAAAAAGTAAATGTCAATTTTGTATTTTCTATCCCAATTATCTCATATATGTCCTTAACATAGTCTTTTAAATTTTTAAATTTTCTATAAATATGTTGTGTGAATAATTTTTCCAATCAATTAATAATAATTAATTAAAGTTAATTTTAACATAATAAAATATTTTTAATTTATTTGAAAAAACTCAGAATGAAATCTGAAAAGAAGATAGGGTGTAATGTTCTATTTATATGTGTAATTTCCGTGGCGACTCCGCAATAAAATTCATGTAAAATCAAATAAATGCAGATTAATATACATCGTAAATATATTTTGATTGTAGCAAGAGCTGTAGAGAGCGTATTTTCGAAATGGGGAATCACAGCGACAGCTCAATGGAACATTAGTGGTGTTTTATGCAGTGTGACGCCATTAGTGTAGTTCAAATGCGGGACCTTGATTCACCCATCATCAAATGTGTGTGCACTTTCGATAATAACTCCACCTGCCATGTTACTTCCTTGTAAGTTATCTACATCACTAAAAACTTTATATGATATCATTACCTCATGCATGACTTAACTGGCAGGTCTTCGGTAAAACTTGTTTATAGTATACCACTACATTTATCAATTTATATTATTATATTTATAAATTGAGATCATAGTATTAAAAAATATATGTACGTACTAACCAGGGGCTTAGCCCACCTGACCACTTGGCTCCTCATTTGAGTGGGAGACCCAAGTTCGATTCCCTTTGGGAATGCATTTGGAGTTATAGGAGTTATAAGGTGGATTGGTGATTTCGTGGAATATTTGGGTGTTTGGTGTATACTAACTACTAACAACTAACTTTGTCCGATCAAAAAAAAAATGTACGTACTAGTTTATAAGAGTAGTGGTATTACTCTATAAATGTAATGATATGAGTTTCATGTTGGAAAATATTGCTCATTTTTTGGATGAATGAGAAATTAATTTTCAAAGTTGTTGTAACCAATTATTGGGAAGGAAAAAAAGCAAGGAGCTTTTGTCCCACATTGGAAAAATACAAATGAGAAAGTAAGTTTGTCTCGTTTTATTTCTCGTTTAATTGCTGGCACGTAACAGTTGCAGCAAATTAATACTCAAAGACGTTACGTACGTATTTATTGTGACGGTTACAAAACATAAATTGAAAGTTTAAACCTGAAATAATGGTTCATTGTTCAGGATGTCGGTTTTATTTTGAGGCCATTAATGGCTCATAATATCGAACGTTTCCAACGGTCAGATTTTGATGCTATATATATAGCACTTTAGTAGAAGGTGAACAGATGACCTGAGATGAAGACGAACAACTTGAGACGTCTTGGAATAATGTGAAACATGAATTGGAGAAACGATACTGACATATTCCGGCAATTGCCAACATATCTTTCTGCTCATATTCGTTCTTGATCCGGTGATATATTTCAGGCAAAATCTCGGTTCGCTTCGAACAAGATATAGTGATAATATCGTTGTTCTAAAATCGTTGTATCCTGGGAAACAAGTGTCCTAACGATTCACTAGCACCGAGAGTGAAGGGCATAATTTGTTTTAAGGAAAGCGTGATTGACACGTGCCTCAATTATTCGTTTATTCCTATTTTCAGCCATCTCCGGTGCATATAATTTCCTACATTTCATACTATGAACAATTTTTACAGGAGAGTTTGTGAACTTAATTTCCTTGTTGAAAATTATACATATATATGTGTGTAATTATCTCCATGATTGACATAAATTATTGTGAAAAAATAATTGATTTAGTTCATATATGGGGAACAATCAATATAAAGATAATTATTGATATGTTCCTTACATTTCTATTTGATAAGGAATAAATTAAGACAAGTAAATTCCTTAATCAAATATCAAATCACCACAAATTATGGGTGCGTTGATTTATGTGATGGATATAAATTATGTAAGAAAAAAAATCTAAAGTTCCCTAAGTTCACTTCTCATATTGTCTGATACACTATTTATGAGAGAGCGGAAGGGCTTAGAAACACCATTCAACTTTGGGTCGATTTCTTGATTATTTGTGAATCCATAGCAATGGCGTGAGGTATTAATCTGGATTTAAATCATGCTTTAGATTTTATGGTTAAATCATTACAGCGAAAATTAAATCGAGATAAATACCTCTAGCCGCTGCTATGAATTCATGAATAATCAAGAAATCAACTCAACGTTGAATGATGTTTCTAAATCATTCATATCTCTGCTAGATGGTATGTTGGGAGATGAATTTAATAAAGAGATTTTGATTAGATCCCAAAACCCCTGAATATGACATGTTCAGGATAATCTTGATATACTGAGTCAAAATTCAGTATAGAGTGTTCAGGAAGTTATCTGCACCATGTATAGTCAGTAGATATAGATCAGATTAGATTCTGAAGACTCAAGAAGTTTACGGAAGAAACCGAAGACTCGAAGAAGTTTCAAGAAAATCAAGACTCAAGAAGCTATCAAGAAATCAAGACTCAAAGATGACATCAAGACTCAAGATGTCATCAAGACTCAAGATGTCACCGAAGACATCAAGACTCGAAGATGACATCAAGACTCAAGATGTCATCAAGACTCAAGATGTCATCAAGACTCAAGAAGTCATCAAGACATCAAGACTCAATATGTCATCAAGACCAAGACTCAAGACATCAAGACTTAGAAGACATCAAGACATTGAAGATCCAAGAGAGAAGTATCAAGACTCAAGAAGATATCGAATACCTCAGATAACCTCGAATGTTCCGAGGCAATCAATAATATCTATCTAAAGACTACAAAACCGAGAAAACGCCAATATTCGTAAAAAATAGATATTGCTCAAGACATTCATATGCGCACAAAAGGAACTAAGTCTAAGTGTTGTTTAAGGTTATCTCACCGGATAGATTGACCAAAAAGAGCCGTTATGTTTGGTTTACATTTATCAAGACAAGAACCAATCGAGGAAGACAACACTGCATTTTATCGACATCGAAAAATGACAGTCATCGAAGCATGTCAAGATAGTCTTATGTTCCAGACTGCAAAAAGTGGTGATTGGCTACATGAAAGCATATTTCCTAAAACATGCAAGGGAGTATTCAAACCCTAAATATAGCTGTTCCATAAGAGGAAACTCATGAAGCTATCTCCTCCAACGGATAGTTTTTCAAGAGTGACCTTGGTGAAATTGCCTATAAATACTAGTGACCCTTTACATTGAGAGGTCACGGAAAATTTGAAAGCAACTCAAGAGCTCATTCAGATATTGCAAATTGAAGCACTAAAAAAACCTAGAATTTCCCAAGTGTTTCACATTGGAGAGAGCTCATTCACTAAGCCAAAAGTGATAGATATATCCAAAGCTTAGTAGAGATATCCTAGCTTTTGCATTGTTCTTATTGTAAAGGATATCTCATCCTAGTTGGAAACCAACCAGAAACCCAAACCCTTTGTAAGGTAGTTTGTGTGTGCTTTGTTGGTGAGTTGGAGTTTAAAAAGAGTAAGTAAGTTTATGTTGAGTTAGCGTAAAAACTCTAGAGAAGAAGTTAGTAAGCTACCAGGGTAGTCCCAACACTTGTGTGTGTTGAGTTAGTAAGTCCGCAGTGAGTCACCCGAAAAACTCAAAGTAGAAAAGTGAGTAAGCTATGATGAGTTAGCGTAAACTTTTAGGAAGTGGTTAATGAATTTCTTTGAAGGTCGAGAGAGAGTGGATGTAGGAGCTTGAGTCTCTGAACCACTATAATTGCTGTGTTGTTTTGCTTTCTGTACTCCATTATTATCTGTTGCATGTTTTTCACTGAAAGCATAATTCACTGATATTCAGTTGGAACCAATCCAATCGAACTTGCATCAACCTCGATCACATCCTTAATCACTTTTTATTAAAAGGAAGATTTTCGGCAAAAGAAAAAAACGAGTATAAACATAGGGCCAACCATTCCACACTTGAGTATTTAGATCAGATAGTTACCAAACCGAACTAACTCTTGAGGGTTCAAGAAGATAGTTATCCGATCCAATGGCCAGACCTTTGATAAACTCAGGTTCGGTTGAAATTAATCTGAAGCTTCGAAAAAGTTACCGGGATCATTGTCTCAAGAGACTTTCGACTCGTATAATCAGGCTTTCGGGGCCAAATCATCAGGATAACTCGACCCATCCGACCTCGATGAAAAATAAGTTTTAAAAATCATTGAACACGTGTATTACCCCCCCCACACGTGCGAGACTATTAAGACCGGACCAACAAGTGGTATCGAAAGCGGTGGTTCAATTTGACCACTTGCTTTGGTAGCCATAGTCTAATTTTTGAAAAGACTTTTGGTGGTCTAATGAATAGATATGTTTGATGATATCTTACAAGGCCTACCATCATGCCTTCTAAGAAACTTCCTATGTTCTCTGTTGAGAGCTATGATCTATGGAGATTGAGAACGCAGCTCATCTTTATTCAAAACATGAAAGAATGTGAGAGTGGTTTCGAAGGACCATTCAAATTTATTGTTTTTGAATCCCGAATCATCGATCTCGAGAGAAATGATCCCAGAGATGAATTTCCAAAGTCGATGATCAACTTACTCTCGATGAGAGAAAGTTAGTCAATCTTGACTACATTGCTAAAGATACTTTGTATAAAGACTATTGATGATGGTGTTATGGGGATGATTTCTCCGTGAAACCGCAAAAGAAATATGGGACACACTTGTTGTTATGTGTGGGCGCACATATCATATTAAGGAAAACAACTTTTCTGTTCTTTATTGGAAAGTTTGATAGCTTTTGAAATGGATGAGAGTGAATCCATTGACAAACTTGAGGTCGATTCACTAAAGATCATGAATGATCCGAATGCTCTTGGGAAAAGATACCCACATAGAGAAGTTGGTAATTGAAAATTCTTAGAGGATTATCTAAGAAATGGGATATACATGATGTGGTGATTGAAAACACCAAAAATATTGATTCCATGCCATATCAACAAGTTTTCTCCGAACCGAAGCTTATGAGCTTGTGATTGACAAGAAATCTAAGAAATATGACAAAGAAAGATGATTCTTCATCTAGCAAAGAATGTGGCTTTCAAAGCCAAAGAGAAATCTCAGAAGTCTAGAGAGTTCGAGAACTCACTTGCCAAAAATCGGGATGAAAGCGGCGAGTATAAGTTAATCTTGATGGCAAGGAGGTTTGAAAGACTAATAGCAGAGATATGGGAAATATAAGAAATATTACATGAATCACAGTACAAAAGAGACTCAAAAGCCGAGGACGGATATCTTCGAGAAAAGAAAGGACCCGAGAAAATTTTCAAGGATCTTCATCTAAAAAGAAGGACTCCAAGACCGAGGAGAGGAAGTGATCGAGGATGATGATGCTAACAGATGCTACAACTGTCGGGGAAGAAAGATCACTTTCAATATGACTATCCCGAGCTAAGTGCTAAAGAAAAGAAAGAAAAGACAAGCCAAGAGAGAGACAAGAAGTTCTCCAAAGAAAGCTATGATTCTTTGAGAAGAAGAACATTCTCAAGAAGGTTCCATTCTCGGATGAGATTTTCTCGAGATAGTGGCAATTGATGATATCTGTCTTATGGTCAGTAGAGGAGGTAAATTCTTCTATCTCTGTTGTTGCTCCTACACAAGCACATGAGTTCTCAAGTTCAATCAGAAAAAAGAAACTTTGACCGATGGATTCATTTGAGAATCTTGTGAAGGACTATTACGTGTTACAAGAATCGCTCCATGAAACTCAAGAGCGCAGAACAAAGAACTCGATCACGAGAATCAAGTGGAAAGACTCAAAAATGCCGAGATCACTTCTCATTTGATGAGAACTATCGATGAACTAGATGTTTCGAAAAGTACAACTCTCGTAAAAAAGAGAAAGTGATAGAGATCCCGAATGGAAAATTAGAGAAATCCACTAAAGAGATTCAACTTATCGAACCCGAAGTTCAATGACCTCTTTGAGAAGCATGAAACTCTAAAAAGAAATGTGAGGATAATGCGCAGAGAAAGTTAGCTCTATTAAATTCTCGCAGATCTAAAGTGATAGATGAAATTTAGAGTTATCAAAGACCTACAACTATAAAAATTCGGATTGGGATACATTCCAGGGGAACCCCACAAAGGTCTTCTCGAATGCTACTTTAGAAGCTACCAAGATCGCTCTTTGTTAAACCAAAGGGTATCTAATCTTCATCAAGAACCGCCCGAGTTTTAGACAAGGGTAAATGACCTATGGTTTCCAGAAAAAATCAAGGTTCAGGGAAGAAAGCCAGGACCTCGTGAAAAGGCTAGAAAACCCGACCACTCAAAGAGGAAATCTTTAAAGCCAAGATTTCAAAGCCTCAAATTAAGAATACCAACCTAAAAAGATCAAAAGACCGAACCATCGGAGGAATTTTCAGAAGAGAAACACTCAAAGCAGAGATATTCTCAATCGAAAAGATCAAGTCCTCGACATCGAAAAGACTTAATTTTAAGACAGTAAACCCAAAACCCCACTTGCTTAAGGGTAAAGGTTTTGAACCCAAGTCACAGAGACAGAGACGGTTGCACAAAAGCCAAAGCACTTGAACAAAAGGCCTGAACCCAAGAAGAACTCTAAGGCTCATGTTCATGCTAAGGCTGACACTCATACACAGGATACTGCCAAGGCACCTAGGGAGGTGAATGTGTATGTAGATGTTTATGGGAGACAAATCAGCCATTCTAAAGTAATTAGAGTTGTTAGGTAGATTTGGGTTCCAAAAGGTACAGCTAACCTGGTAGGACCCTACACCAAATGGGTACCTAAGAACTGATCTGTTTTTGTGAATTGAAAGAAAAAAGGCATTTGAAATGAATGAATACAACATAAAGAGCGATGAGTGGAAATGAATTGGCTCTCTTGTATGGTATCTGGATAGTGGATGTTCAAGACATATGAGCGGGATATAAGCAACTAATCACTGACTATGTTGAGCAAAAAGGCCCTCAAATCACATTTGGAGACAATTCCAAAGGACAAACTGAAGGATATGGAACTCTTGAAGTTGACTCTGTTCATATCCATGGTGTTTCATATGTGTCTTGTCTAAAGCATAACTTGCTTTCTATCAGTCAATTCTGTGGCAAAGGATTCAATGTTGAGTTCTCAAAGAACTTATGTTATGTGAAAGACAATACTTCACAGAAAATTTTACTGACTGGTACTAGAAAAGGAAATGTGTATCTTGCTGATTGGAGTTCAACTCCTAAAGATACATGTTTGGTTGCAAAAAAGTTCCACCGATACCCGGTTGGTTGTGGCACAAAAGAATGAATCACTTAAACTTCAAAACCCTGAACAAACTTGCAAGATTAGCACTTGTAAGGGGGTTACCCAATGAAGTGTTTAGTAAAGATCATGTATGTGATGCTTGTCAGAAAGGAAAATAAATCAGAGCATATTTCAAAAGCAAAGTAGATGTTTCTACTGATAGAATACTGTTACATATGGATCTTTTTGGTCCAAGAACACTGTGAGCACTAATGGCGAAAAAATACACACTTGTGGTAGTTGATGACTACTCTAGATATACATGGGTCATATTCTTTTTCAAGAAGAAAGAGACTCAAAAATCGCCTGAATCAACTGAAAGGCTCAAGATAAAAAGAGAATGAGTGTGGTCAAAATCGGATCGGATAAAGGCGAGTTTATCAATCATATTATATCCGATTATTATGCAAAGAAATGGAATAGCTCATGAAACATCACCGCAAGGACCCCACAATGAGAATGGTGTTCTTTGAAAGAAGAAATAGGACTACGAAAAGAAGTTGCAAGGACAATGATTGGCCGTTCGATATTCCTAAGAGATTTTGAAATTTGAAATTTATCAACACCGCGTGCTACTCTCGGAAACGGATCCATGCCGACCAAGAACGAGGAAAAACTCCATATGAGCTATGGAATGAAAGGAAGCCTCTTGTTTTCTTTTTCTTTCGTGTGTTTGGTTGCAAGTGTTTCATACACAATAATGGTAAAGATTAGTTGAAATTTTTTGATAGCAAAGGCGATGAAGGGATATTCTTAGGATATATTCAAGTCGTAAAGCCTTCAGAGTTTACAACTGTAGGACTCTTATTGTGGAAGAAACACCTCATGTTTTTTTTGATGAATCTACTTGTGTTCGGAAGAAACAGAACATGACTTCGGGAGAACTGACCAAGAGATCACCGGACTTAGCTTTGAAAAAAAGAATGATAAAACATCCTCGAACTCGAAAAAGAAAAAGTCATCACTTACATGAATGGAGTGAATCGGACTCGCACAAAAGAAGTTCGGGATGGAAAAACTCGGGATGGTGAGACTCGGGATGGAAATTCTCAATCGAAGGAAAGCCAACACACTGAAGCTGACCAATCTGAACATACACCAGTTCAGACTCAGGTATGTAATGCCAATGAATATGTGGTCACAGCTGAGGTAATCTCTGAATCTATCAACCAAATGGGAACAAATGTCTCTGACAATGTTCTGAATGGAATTTCCCCTGAGGAAGATGATTCTCTTTCTCATTTTCTGTTGTTCCTGAATTTAATGAACTACCCGAACCTAACATTTCGATGTTGAGGATACTCTTGAAGGTGGAACATCCAGAGAAAATGGTTGGATAGTCATCCTAAAAAGTCGATTGTGGGTGATCTATCGATGGTGTCAAAACAAGAAGGTTCCATGGAGAAAGTTCTTTGTTGTGGCTGCTTCCTATCCGAAAAAGAACTCATCGAGATTGAAGAAACTCTACAAGATTCATTTTGGATTCTTGCTATGCAAGAAGAGCTAAATCGGTTCTCAAGGAATGAAGTTTTGGGAGCTAGTAGATAGACCAAGAGGCACAATGTGATTGGAACTAAGTGGGTGTTCAAGAATAAAGAGATGAAAACAACAACATTGTGAGAAACAAGGCAAGACTGGTTGCACAAGGTTGTTCCCAAGAAAAAAAAGGCTTGGATTATGATGAAACCTTTCAGACTTGTTGCAAGACTAGAAGCCATCGATTATTTCTTGCATATCTTGCCCACATGAAATTCGATCATCGGATGGATGTGAAAAGTGCATTTCGAATGGTGTGCTTATGGAAGAGGTTTATGTGGAACAACCTCCGGTTTCGCAGACAGAATGACCAAGTTCTGTGCTTAGGAAAGCCTTGTATGGTCTTAAGCAAGCACCGAGCATGGTATGATACCCTTTCTCGGTTTCTTCTTGACCATGGTTTTATCAAAGGGAATTGATAGGACTCATTCGGGATAGAAGATGGGAAAGACATCTTACTTGTTTGATTTATGTAGATGACATCATATTTGGATCTCCAAATCATCAGTTGTGTGAAAAGTTTTCTACCCTGATGAAAGGAAAGTTTGAGATGTCAATGATGGGGGAGATGAATTTCTTTCTTGGACTTCAGGTGAAACAAACTAAGGAAGAAATTTTCATCAATCAAGCAAAATACACCAGAGATCTGATTGCAAAGTATGGTGTACAGAATTGCAATGCAGTTAGAATTCCTATGAATACTAACTACAAGATGGATCCTGATCCTGAAGGCAAATCAGTAAATCACACTGATTATAGAGGGATCATTGGATCACTGTTATATCTCACAGCAAGTAGGCATGATATTACATTTGCGGTTGGGATATGTGCAAGATAACAAGCTAATCCTAAGGCTAGTCACATGGAGGCTGCCAAGAAGATTCTGAAATATCTTAAAGGCACTGTGAATAGAGGATTATGGTACCGGTGATGATAACCTTGAATTAAGCGGTTATTCAGATCTTCGATTATGGAGGATGTAGAATTGATGCGAAGTCTACCACAGAACTTATCAATTTCTTGGAAGTAAACCGATATCATGGTTTTCAAAAAAACAAACCTCAAGAGCAACCCGAAGACTCTTTGAAAATTTGAATACATGGGCTGCGGGAAATTTGTTGTGCCGCATTTTTCGCTCGAGACAACAATTGAGGGGTTATAAGATTATAACCAATGAAGTACCTATATTTTGTGATAATAATAGTGCAATTGCTATTACACAAAATCCGGTATTGCACACCAGATGTAAACATGTTGATATCAGACATCACTTCATCAGAGATCATGTTGAGAAGAAAGAAATCAGAATGGAGAAAATTCATCGATAATAAGAGAGTCGATATCTTGACTAAACCTTTTCATTTGAATCAAGATTTCAGGAACTATTAGTTGAATTAGGTATGTTGGATCCAGGTGAATGAAACAAATCTGAAAAATTGAAGGTTTTCAGATGCATGAAGTTTTCTCAGGTTTTTACTGAGAAACTCAGGATAAAATTGAGAGTACTAAACACTGAGTCTTGGGAAACTCAGTTATACTGAAGATCAGTACTCAATATTATACTGACCTCGTTCAAGTACTCAGTATTATACTAACCTGTTATCAAGATCATTATTCGAAGACTATCTTGACCCTTTTCAAATTTTCAATATTATCTTGACATTTTATCAAGGTCAAAACTTCAAGAAGACGATGGAGGAAATTAGTCTGAAGAAGTATTGACTCATGCAACACATTTATTGTCTAACTGAATCTCAGTAATCATTGGCAATAAATAACATAACACCTGAAGGAATATTTGGGCGGGACCTTTGAAATACACGAAGAAAGTCAATGGTCTGCAGGAACAGTAATTAATTGCACTATTCATTAATCACCAATAAGGTTAAATTGGCGGCGTTATATTTGTGAAATCGTCCTTTCATATACCCGATTTAGTCGGTTTTTAATCTCGACCGTCGATTTCTTCATCTATGCGATTTTCAATAAATCAAAATCCTATATATCTATTGAAGAATTCCTTCAAAGCCCGATTCCAATAGCCTTCATCTTCAAAACACTCTGCTTAAAAAAAAAACTCTCGATTGCCCAGAGATTATCATCTTTCTCAAAACCCTTTACCAAGAAATTTTCCAAAAATGACATTCTCTGTATACGACAAGCTTGCCATCTCTAATAAACCTTGGTATGAATACGTCGTTTCTCTCGAAAGCTCATCAAACGCAACTCACGAAGAAGAAGCATTGCATATGATTCGGTTGGCAAAGCTCACTTGCCTGGTTGCGAATTAACCAGAGGCAGAATACACAAAAGAGGTAATAGAGTTTATCTCGAATTTGAAATTTGATGAAGAGGATTGTATAGAATCGCAGATTACTGTATCGCATTTAGAGCATAGTTCAAAGTATGTGGATTTTGTTAGGGAATTGTATATCATTCCTAAGAATCTTAATGTTATATACGAATTGAGCGATAAAGGTGAAGACCCTACAGTTTATATGATGGGTAGGGAGCAAGAATATCTGGATAGGATTGCAGAGCATCCAGTTAAGTTCGAAGCAACTCTAAATAAAAGGCATTTGAAGCCTAAATATCGAGTATTGTTGGACATTGTAAGTAAATGCATCATGAGTAGGTCCGGCAGCTTTGAACAGATAAGTACACCGAAGTTGAGGTTAATGGCGGCGATTGAAGATTCACCCACCACTGCATTCAACTGGTTACACTATTTAATCAAAGTGGTGAGTGATCAAGCTAAGCAAGTTCAAAAGGTGAATGGATATGTTGTTGTCAAAGGGAAGATCCTTCATGCAACCAAGATTGCATTCATCTTGGAAATGTGCAGAGAAGAAGAGGACATCTTCGCCAATTCCTCACCCTTTCCAAAGTCAAAAATCCTATTCAAGCCACCTACAACAAAGAAGACTTTGAAAGGAAGGAAAGAGAAAATCTCGAAGTCTCAGGAGGAGACCGCTGAAGAAGGAGCTGATGAAGCCCAACATGCCAGGGGGAAAGCCCTGATGGAAGTGAAAAAGAGAAGGGAGAAACAAGAAGAAAAAAACACGCCCTCGTAAACGCGTAAAAACTTCAAACTATTATCGGCGGCGAGGTGACACACGAGGAAATCCAACGAAGGCGCTAGGGCCGAAATCTCCACCGCGGAGTTTCGCGCTCAGTTGTGACAATTGACAAAGAAGAAACCGAGAACAAGTTTTTCTCCGAGGTACTTTTAACATCTCTCGAGCTCGGATAAAATATCTCAGAAATATTCAAGGGACCTCGTGTTCCTAATCAAGAGATACTGCTCGGACCTTAGATCAAATCGAACCTCGGGATCTCTTTGAATTTGGACCAGCCTCGAAAGTGAACCATTTCTCAATCCTCAAAGACTTTTGAACTCATTCAATCTGATCCCATCGAACCCGAGAGTCCAAAGATAAAGAAGGGAGAGGAAAGAAGAAACCGAACGGCGAAGGGGAATAGTTCATTTCGATGATACTAAGCCGAAAGATATATCGACCTTCAGGATCTATTCTTCAGACTCAGAACCACAGTCTATATCCTGAATCAAACTCTTCCAGAGATGCTGAACATAGCCTCCTTCAGAGGAGACGATTGGTGGAATCTCGAGGCGGGGCTGCTCGACAGAGTTCTCTGGATTCAGGAAGACAAAGCCCAGAATGAAAAATGCTGATTTTGATGAGCTAGTCAAGAGGAAAGTGGCTGAGAGAAGGGAAGCTGATGTTGATGCCTCAAGTTCTAAAAATCCAGAAGGAGATGAGGATCAAGATAGAGAAGGTGATAAACAAGATGATGCTAAAAAGCAATCTCAGATGGAGAAGAAAACCGATCTTTGATGACCGATATCTCACATCCTCGGTGACCGGGTTAGCACTCTTGGATCGAGGCTCGTGGAGCACCCTCGGTGTGGAAAGAGTTGTATACACTCCAGAGATTGATCTCAGTCCTATACTGGAGAAATTAGAGAAGGTGGTGCCAATGGTGGAGAAATTGATCCAAATTGAAGAAACCTTGGCAAGTCAATCTCATAGAAGCTAGAAACTTTCAGTTCATCTTCAGACATGCTGCAACTACAAACATCTCTTGCTGATAAAATGACTACCTTGGAGGGAAAGGTTGATGGAGTCAAAACTGAGCTCGATGCAGAGATGAAGCAGATGTATCAGGAAAGAACAACATATCTTGAAGCCAAGCTGGTTGAGAAGAATGATCTGATGATCAAGACAGTTGTTGAGGAAATGGGCTCTATGCTCATGACCAAGATGACAGAGATGGTGCAAAATGTCTTCTCAAATCAGTTTGCACCTCTTTTTGAAGAGTTCTCAGTAGCTAAAAATCACATGAGAAGGTTGGAAGATGAGCATGATCAGTTGGCAGGGGAAGTGCGCAGTATAAGCGAAGATTAATATCATATGGATACTGCACTTTCTCAACTTCTTCCAAGGTATGGTGCCAAAAGGGGGAAAGGCCTGGTGGCAAACTTAGTGAATTGTTGGCACAAATCTTGAAGAGAAAGGCTGAGAAACAAGCTGAAGAAAAGATAATTGTTGATGCCTTAAAAGAAGTGGAAGCCACTGAGAAGCTCAAATTCAAAGAAGCTGAAGAGCCCATCTACACTCAAGTATCTGAGCAAACTATTCAGGAAGCAATTTCTGAGAAACTGAGTGGTAGAAGGATGGTGGAAACAAGCCAAGCCGGTGAAGAACAAGTCAAACCTGAAAAGAGAAAGACTGTGGCATTTGTAGAGCAAGAAAAGAAGAAAAGAGCTAAAGCTTCTAAATCTACTCAGAGGAAATTGATAATTGATTTTGAAGAATCTAAGGAAGAAGCTGAAAAAGAAGTCTTCAACACTAAGAAAGCTCTGAAAACCCTTCAAGTTGAAAAAGAGAAGAAAACTGCTGCTTCTGTATCAGGTGTTCCTGTGATCAGGAAAAAGAAAGAAGAAGAGCAGAAAAGAAGAAGTGGTTTCAAGAAGTTCTTGAGCAAGAGGAGGGGTACAGAGAAAGCTCAGAAATGGCCGCACATTGACAAATGGATGCCTATTCAGTTCAATGATGCGTGTGAGGAAATCAAGAGAACCTTCTGGTTCTACTATGAGATTCTGAGGGAATGGAGGGGGAGCAACTCAGATATGAATGAAGCCTTCATTGAATATCTGTTGACATTCTATCCTAAGTACCTGCAAAGTTGGATTAACTTGGCAGATGAAGGAAATACTCAGATTGTTGCCCCTGGTCCATATAATTACCCAGCTCCAAGACTTGAGAATGGCTATGTGAATAAGACAGTCATTTCTCAAGAGATTGCTCAGTATGCCATCCAGCTAGGCCTAACAGGAAACAACCCTGATATCATCAAAGCAAGGGATGAACTGAAAAAGAGATACTATGGGATGTTCAACCCGGAAGTGCCTGAGGATGAAGTTGATGAAGACTGAAGATGATGAAGACTGAAGATTTTGTACTTCTGTTTTTGTTTTTGATTTTCATTGTAATCTGTAACTCAGATCTTACATCAATGAAAATTTATCTTTATGCTCAAAGTTAATATCTCATTATCTTTTTACATGTCTTTTATGTTTGATACGTCTTATGTTTTAAATTGTTGGAAGAATTGCCATTTTTGGATTGTAATAGACAAACTGAAACCTGAGTATAGGTTAGGTGTTTTTGTAACAAGATGGTTTTGACATTATCAAAAAGGGGGAAATTGTTGGGAGATGAATTTAATTAAGAGATTTTGATTAGATCCCAAAACCCCTGAGTATGACATGTTCAGGATAATCTTGATAGACTGAGTCAGGATTCAGTATAGAGTGTTCAGGAAGTTATCTGTACCATGTATAGTCAGCAGATATAGATCAGGTTAGATTCTGAAGACTTAGTAAGTTTCTGAAGAAACTGAAGACTCAAGAAGTTTCAAGAAATCAAGACCCAAGAAGCTATCAAGAAATCAAGACTCAAGATGACATCGAAATATATCAAGACTCAAAGATGTCATCAAGACAAAGAAGACATCAAGACACGGAAGACTCAGTATGACACTGAAGACTCAATATGTCACTAAAGACTCAAGATGTCATCAAGACTCAAAAGATGTCATCAAGACCCTCAAGACTCGTAAGACATCAACACTCGTAAGATATCAAGACACGTAAGATATCAAGACCCAAGAGTTAATTTAACACTTCAACAAGATAATCAATACTCAAGATAACCCTAATGTTCCGAGGCAATCAATAATATCTATTCAAGACTACAAAACCGAAAAAACGCCAATATTCGTAAAAAATAGATATTGCCCAAGACATTCATATGCAGACAAAATGAACTAAGTTTAAGTATTGTTTAAGGTTATCTCACTCAGATAGATTGACCAAAAAGAACCATTATGTTTGTCTACATTTACTGAAGACAAGAACCAATCAGAGGAAGACAACATCATCTTTTATCGACCTTCGAAAAGCGACAGTCATCAAGCATGTCGGTAGTACTTATGTTCCGCATCGCAAAAAGTGGTGATTGGCTACATGAAAGCATATTTCCTAAAACATGCAAGGGAGTATTCAAACCCTAAATATAGTCGTTCATCAAACACCATAAGAGGAAACTCATGAAGCTATCTCCTCCAACGGATAGTTTTTCAAGAGTGACCTTGGTGAAGTTGCCTATAAATACTAATGACCCTTTACATTGAGAGGTCACGGGAAATTTGAAAGCAACTCAAGAGCTCATTCGTATTATTGCAAATTGAAGCACTCGAAAAACCTAGAATTTTCCAAGTGTTTCACATTGGAGAGAGCTCATTCACTAAGCCAAAAGTGATAGATATATCCAAAGCTTAATAGAGATATCCTAGTCTTTGCATTGTTCTTATTGCAAAGGATATCTCATCCTAGTTGGAAACCAACCAGAAACCCAAACCCTTTTTAAGGTAGTTTGTGTGTGCTTTGTTGGTGAGTTGGAGTTGTAAAGAGTTAGTAAAAGCTCTGAGTGAGTTAGCGAGAAAACTCAGAGAAGAAGTTAGTAAGCTACTTGTGGTAGTCTGAACACTTGTGTGTGTTGAGTTAGTAAGCTGCAGTGAGTCAGCCAAAAAACTCAAAGTAGAATAGTGAGTAAGTTACAGTGAGTTAGCAAGAAAGCTTTAGGAAGTGGTTAAGGAATTTCTCTGAAGGTCAGAGAGAGTGGATGTAGGAGCTTGAGTCTCTGAACCACTATAATTCTTTGTGTTGTTTTGCTTTTCATCTTTGCATTATTATCATTGCATGTTTTTCTTTGAAAAGCATAATTCAATCGATATTCGGTTGGAACCAATCCAATTGAACTTGCATAAAAACTAATCACGACCTTAATCATCCTTTTTTTATTAAAAGGAAGATTTTCAAAGAAAGCTAAAAACGAAAGTATAAACATAGGCCAACCATTCCGCACACACTTGAGTAGCTAGAACAGATAGTTACCAAACCGAACTAACTCTCATCGAGGGTTCAAGAAGATAGTTATCGATCCAAGCGACTCAGATCTCCGATAAACTCGAGCTCGATTCTTAATCTGAAGCTTCGAAAGCGATTCAGATCATTGTCTCGATGAGACTTTGACTCCGGGCAATCTGTGCTTCTCAGGGCCAAATCATCAGGATAACCTGACCCATCTGACCTCAGTGAAAGATAAATTTTAAAAATCACTGAACACGTGTATTCTCCCCCATACATGTGTGAGACTCGTTAGCACCGGAACCAACATGGTATATCACACAATATGAGAAGTGAGTGAGCTTGGGGACCTTATACCGTAGAATCCTGTCTTATATATTTCTGTTCATCACAAAATTTAACACATTATAATTTGTAGTGATTTGATAATCCTTTGATGCTATGATTAAGGAATTCACCGACCTTAATTTATTCCTTGTCAAATAGAAATATATGGTAGTGTTTTTAAAAATTAGTTGAACTGGAAACCAGCCATGGAACCAGTCTGATTACCCTCAAAAAATTGTTTTTACGATTGAATCGAAAAAATCGGCCAAAATCGGAAAACCCGATTAAAAATTGGGAAACCGATTGAACCGGTTTTTTTATTAAAAAATTTAATTAATTTAAAATTTAATCCTTATTTCTATTATCCTTATTTTATTTTTTTAATGCAATAAGGAATATTTTTTGAAAATTGATAGGAATCATTTTAACGGTTGGACGACCGACGATCCGACCGGTCCAACCGGTTGAACTGTCAATCGGTGCTTAGTCCGGTTTGGTCACCGGTCTGATGGAACACATCAATTGCATTTCATTCCAGCTAATTAACCATATTTGATATCTTGTGCAGGCGAGTGTTTGGATTGGATGTTGTAGGCCCAATACCAGAGGAATTTTGGACCTTGTCTTATATCAATGATCTGTACGTGTAATTTGTGTCTTTATTTTGTTCAGCTCCATCATATTATTAACGAAATATACACAACCATGCCCATATCTCTATTAAATATAAAAAAATTATAATAAGATCAATGGTGTGTAATATATTGCAAAATGTTTGTGATGTATTTTATATTTTTCCAATTAATAATTTTATAATTGTATATTTATCTACTTGCTAACAATAATTTCCAAACATTTTTGTAGAGATCTGCGCCAAAATTATTTGACAGGTCCACTTTCTCCATCCATCAGAAATTTCACTCGCATGCAGTATATGTATACTTTCTTTCTTTCTCACGATATATTAATTTATCTTTTATTTTTGTATAAAATAACACATTTCTTATTTCATTCGATTAGGAGCTTCGGCACAAATGCATTGTCAGGGGAAATTCCTAGTGAAATTGGATTGCTACGTGACTTAAGATCATTGTGAGTTTCCTTCAATTTTTATTTATGTGGTATATTATTATTAATTTTTTTGAAACCATGCATGTTTCATAGTACGTAATGATGTTCATCTTGTATATGTGCAGATCTTTAGGCGTAAACAACTTCTCAGGCCCTTTACCTCCTGAGATAGGCAACTTGGCAAGATTGGAGCAACTGTAAGTTATTTTATACTCCTATATAAGCAAATGTCAAGATTGAAGAAATTTATGAGGAACTTACTGTTATATGTATTTCTGGGAGCGTTTGATTCAAAATTCTTCAATGACAATGAATGTATTAATTATGATGGTTAATTATATGATAATAAAAAATGGTCAATTCACATTCATCATATTTGGTATGGGTTAATGAAATTCAAAATAAGTTAATCATTATCCAATTTCTTTAACTATCTTTCCTTCTGTATTTATTTGTCAACTCGACCCAACTCAATATATTTATATAGATCATTTATAATGAAATTTTACCCATTTTCTTTCATTCTTCCACAAGAGCTATGTTGCGTCTTTTATCTTCTTCTCCAACCTCCAACGATGATTTCTCTCTCAATGTTCTCTTCTCTTGTGTGGCTTCTCTCTTCTTCTCCCACATCAGTATCTCTCGTTTTCTCTCGTGTTGTACTCTCACTTTTATGGTTTCTCATCTCTCTTTCTTTTTTCATTGAAAGAGAGTATAGAGTGAAAATAGCGATGTTTTGATGACGATGAGAGTGAGAAAATAAATTCTTAGAATGTATAATTAAGTTTATTTGAACTGGTATTATGACATGGGAATGAGTTATTATCAGGGCAAATAGAGTTTCGACTCGAAAAATGAGATCCATGAGATTGTCTCATTTTTTTTACCATAAATAAACATATATATATATATATACACTGAAAGAATTTCATCTTATCTAAAAGTTCGAATTGTAAATAAGTGTGAAATAGTTCATTTATATAAATTTTCTAATACTCCTCCTCAATTCCCTCATTCATCATGATGAGGATTAAATCGAATGGACAATTTAATATGGATATAGTTACTTGTAGCGAGATTTGAACCTAGACTTTTTGCTCTGATAACATGAAATAATTTGATCTCATATATAAAAGTCAGAGCTAGGTGTGAAATTTATTCATTTATATTAATTCTCTAACATATACATATATGCACAGTTAAAGTAACATTTAGACTCATCGTTACAGCCTGCAATTTTAACCAAAAATATTCAACCGCAATTATTTTTTTCCGTGGAACATAGGAAAAAAACGGTTGAAGTGTTTTTCACTAAACAATATTACTTTGTCAGTATTATTATTTTGCACTAAACAATATTACTTGTTTCTATTGAACCACATCACTTGCACAAATTATTAACTTCATAGTTCATACTATTGAAACAACTAATACCGTCCAGTGAAAACAAGAAATATTTGTTCAGTGAAAAATAAGTACAAATATTGTTCACCATGAACAAATTTCATAGGATAGCTATTGTATGTTGTGTTTTCATAACTGAATTGACGATCAAACCGAAATGAGCACCGGTTGGCGGTTCAACCGGTTAGACCAGTCGGATCCGCAGTCCAACCGTTAAAATGATTCCTATTAATTTTTTTAAAAAAAATCAAGAAAACACAACACAACACAATTTAAAATTCTAAAATTTAAAATAAGAATGATAGAAATAAGGATTAAGTTTTAAATTAATTAAAAATAAATAATTATAAAAAAATCGGTTCAATCGGTTTTCCCAATTTCCTAGTTCGGGCCTATTTTTGCGTTTCAACGTTAAAAATAATTTTTTAAGGGTAATTAGACCGTTTGAAAAAACTGATGGTATTATTTCTACTTCAATTTTGGCGCCCAAAGAATATGAAAATGTTGTCTCAAATGAAAAATCTCATTATCTCAACTTCTTCTCTCCTCCCTACTCTCTGTCACTCTCTCTCTCTCTCTCAATTAGTTCGTTGAAAATGGAACGCCTGCCTTCCAAAATCATCAAACAACACTCTCTCTCCATCTACGGTACATCCTGGATTTCTTCCCCTTTCAATCGCTATTTGGCCAAAATGGAGTAAAGGCTTTTTGCACAGCAGTGATTTAGGGCTTTTGGTGTTGAATTTTTTGTTTTTTTAAATTAATTATCGAATCATTACAAGGAAAAGGACATTATTGCATTGTAGAAATTGTTAAAATATAATATTGTTCAAATGTAGCTTTGAAGAATTTGAATCCAGCGCCCCCAGTGTTTATATGGTGTTAATAATGTGTGAAATTTGCTTAGTTGTTGTAATGGTTCCATTTTTGTTTTGGCTGTAAACTTCGGGTATTCCTGATACCCAATTTAATACATTTTGCCTTTGGGCTTCTTTAAGGACAACTTTTTTTGGTTCCATTGTTTTTCTTCTTGACAGATACATTCATAGTGCTGGGGTTAGCGGTCCAATACCTACAACATTTGCTAATCTACGGAGCCTGAACACACTGTAATACTACTATCTCACTATTTTTGGAAAGAATTGGAACATTCATAGTTATTTTATCTAACTCTGGATCATGTGATTTTCTCAATCAGATGGGCGTTTGACAACGCATTAACAGGGCGGATACCTAACTTCATATCAAATTGGTCCAACCTCGCTCAACTGTGAGACTGAATTCTATCTTGTCTCTAATTTGAACAATCTTAGTCTTCTGTTTATGGTTTATGAATTATGATCCACTTTTTGCAATTTGTCTGTCTGTAGGTCGCTTCATGGAAATTCATTTGAAGGTCCAATACCATCATTTGCCAATTTAACCTTGTTGACTGACTTGTGAGTGTGACACACTTGATATTTTATTGTATATGATAAAATCCTTTTCTTTTTTAGTGCTAGCTCGATCTATAGAAGCTAATCTTTATGATGATATTTTCAGGACAATAAGTGATGTATCCAATGGTAGCTCCTCACTGGACTTCCTCAGAAATATGAACTCTTTAGCAACCTTGTAAGGAATCTTTGCTTTTGATTCTGTCAATAGAATTATTAACACGATTCAGGGCTCGTTTTCAACTCCTATTCAACAGTGTAGAAGTGTTTTTTTTTTAAGTGGGTGTGACTAAGAGAAAGTGATTCTTGTGTTCTATTAGTAGTTGAAAACACCACCTCACTCGACTCATTAATTTGGCTGCAGAGTGTTAAGGAACAATAACATTTCTGGTTCAGTGCCTTCATTTCTGGGTGAACTTCAGAGTTTGACACTAGTGTAAGGAGTACCACTACTATTAGAAGCATTAATTTAGTTATACTTAGTCTGAATATTCATCCAATGATTTGCTAATCTTATGCTGTAGGGACTTGAGCTTCAATAATTTGACCGGGACAATTCCAGACTCGCTTTTCAACCACACTTCTCTCACTAACTTGTAATTATTAATTCAGATATTAATTATGAAAATTCAACAAGACAGGAAAGCTAATAATTTAAATTCCATTTTTCAATCTCCAGGTTTCTTGGTAATAACAGGTTACGAGGCGCACTGCCATCCCGGAAGAGTCCATCACTTCAGAATATGTGAGTGTTTTTTAAATAGTATTACCTGTTTTACTAAAAAGTATTAGTTTATTAGTATTGGTTGTTTTAACTAAAAAAACATTAGTTGTTTTCACTAAAATATATTAGTTGCTATCACCGAAAAGTATTAGTTATGTACCGCTGCACCGTACCATTGGTATACAAGAGTGTTACGCTTTTCTTTCTTAGAAGGAGAATCAAGAAAATTTGATCTCTGTAACAAAGCACATGTATAAGTTTCAACAGGAGTACTTATCATCCTATTATTTGTGTTGCAGAGATCTATCATACAACGAATTATCCGGGAGCTTTCCATCTTGGCTCAGCGCCCCAAACCTGCAACTGTATGACTGAACCAAAAAAAAAAGCTTACTAATTCATAATTTGCTCAGTCTGATATAAACATCTTTTTTTTTTTTTGGGTGCAGTAATTTAGTTGCCAACAACTTCACCCTTAATGAAGGTTCTAACAACAGGTGCGTTTATAGTTTATACATGCCATGAAAACATTATTCACATGTGTTCTTGATCAGTTTTTTCATGAAATTAGATAACCAACTAATCCTTTTTTTCCTTCTGCCTTGTAGTGTTTTACCTTCTGGATTGAACTGTCTTCAGAGGAATTTTCCTTGCAATCGAGGGCAACCTCTTTGTAAGTAATCCATAATGCATTCGACCCCGTAACACCATTTTTCTTTGGTTCGTGTTCTGTTTCTTATATGAACATCTTTAGATTTGACAAGGAGTGTGATCTTAAATGGTGCGCAGATTCAAGCTTTGCAGTAAAATGTGGTGGGCCACAGTTTACTTCTTCTGATCAAATTGTATACGAATCGGATAATGAGACTCTTGGTCCAGCAACGTATTATGTGCCCACGACACAGAGATGGGCAGTTAGTAATGCTGGTTTGTTCTCTAGGTTTCCAGGATACAAAATCACTTCACCATCTCAGTTTACAAATACTCTAGAGTCGAGGTTATTCCAAACTGCTCGGATTTCAGCTGGATCATTAAGATACTATGGCTTAGGCCTTGAAAACGGTAACTACACCGTGAGACTCCAGTTTGCAGAGTCAGCCATCCTAGGCATCAACACTTGGCGGAGTGTTGGACGGCGTCTTTTCGATATATATGTACAGGTCTGTTTGCCCGTCTTAAAACTTATTTTAAACTCTCAACTTTTCAAACATAACTGACTATGCTATCCAGGGGAATCTGGAGGAAAAAGATTTTGACATACAAAGAGAGGCTGGTGGGCAGTCTTTAAGAGCTATTGCAAGGGCATTCAATGTGACGGTGTCGGAAAACTACTTTGAAGTCCATTTGTTTTGGGCGGGAAAAGGAACGTACGACTTTCCTGATAAAAATACATATGGACCTTTAATTTCAGCAATTAGTGCAACACCAAGTACGTAAATAAACATATTAGGAGAAGTTGTAAGAATTTTGAAGTTTGCTTCTAATGGATCACTTACTTGTTCACAGATTTTGTTCCGACTGTTGCCAATAGGCCTCCTAGTGAGAAAAAGAACCGAACTGGACTTATTGTGGGAGTCATTGTTCGATTGCAGCTTTAAGTTTACTTTTTATGGCTCTGATATATTATGTGTACCAACGAAGAAAAAGGCAGAGAGATCTTGAGGATGATGGTAAGTAAAATATCACATTCTGCTTGTGCAAATGCCAAATGCTCATTCTCGAAAGATCCCTAATGATGTGTTATATGATTTGCAGAGCTATTAGGAATCGAAGCACGACCTTACACATTCAGTTACTCCGAACTTAAAAGCTGCAACAAATGATTTCAATCGTGATAATAAGCTTGGAGAAGGAGGATTTGGTCCTGTTTACAAGGTGAACAATATTTTGAACTCCAGATTTTAAGAATATTGAGCATGAAAGTTGATATGATTATCTGTATTGAGGAACAGGGAGAACTTGGAGATGGAAGAGAAGTTGCGGTTAAACAATTGTCAGTGAAATCACATCAAGGAAAGGCTCAGTTTCTGGCAGAGATTGCTACTATATCTGCTGTGCAACACCGAAACCTGGTGAAATTGTATGGTTGCTGCATTGAGGGAGATAAGTGTTTGCTCGTTTATGAGTACCTCGAGAATAAGAGCCTTGATCAACTCTTATTTGGAACAGGTGAATGGCAACTCTTCATCTCTTTCTTTATGTTCCTGAAGAGCTTTTGTGCGTTTGAAGAGTTAATATAAAGAATCGTCGTGCTACTTAGGTTGTGTCCGAGTTTAATCCGGTATGTTTTTACTGTTTCCAATTTTGAGGAAAAAACATACCGAACTAAATTTGGATAGAGATAAGGAATAAAATTGAAAAAGTAATAAAATATAGACTAAAATTGGACATATCCTAATTTATAGAACGATTCTTGAAATTGAAACTGTATTTGAATATTAGATTGATGTGCTCCTATGGATTGAACAGGAAGTAAAAGTCTATATCTTGATTGGGAAACACGTTACAATATATGTCTGGGAGTAGCAAGGGGTCTGGCTTACCTACATGAGGAATCTCGCCCTCGTGTTGTTCACAGAGATGTAAAGGCTAGCAACATTTTGCTCGATTCCAATCTCACCCCTAAAATCTCAGATTTTGGGTTGGCCAAATTATATGACGACAAAATGACGCATATAAGCACTCGAATTGCGGGCACAATGTAAATATTTCACAAATTTCCTATTTTTTTGATAAATTGGTTAGTTTTTTATCTGTTTCTTTCCATGCAGTGGGTATCTTGCCCCGGAATATGCCATGCGCGGACATCTTACGGAGAAGGCCGACGTATTCAGCTTTGGAGTTGTAGCTCTTGAGATCATCTGTGGAAGACCAAATTCCGACACAAGTCTTGAAGATGGGAGGATATATCTTCTTGAATGGGTATGTCTATTATTAACCGGTTGTAACGATTGTTAGCTAGCCTTGGTTATAACGAATTTTTGAATTGTTGTTTCTCAGGCATGGAATATGTATGAAAATAACCGGGAAATCGAACTGGTGGATCCAACTTTGAATCAATGTGATGTAGACGAAGTGAAAAGGATCATCGGTGTTTCCTTTTTATGCACTCAGGCGTCCCCGGGCTTGCGCCCAGCAATGTCTCGTGTTGTGGCAATGCTGTCGGGGCATATCGAGGTGCCTGTCGTCATGACAAGACCTAGCTACTTAACTGATTGGGATTTCAATGACGAAAATACCTTTGTCACAGAAACCGATCATACTTCAACATCAAACATTGGTCCTAATAGTATCAATTATACAAGTACAACCGGTACTACAGATCCACAACATTCACCGTATTCTGTGAGCCCTGCCAAACCAATGCTTAATGAGAGCAACGTTGAGGTACTTAGATGATGCATTCTTGAATGTGTCTAGGGTTTGAATGGTTTTGTTTTCTTATTGATTATATTTTTTAGATTATTTTTTTGGCTGAGTATTTTTCAGACTCTAGATCTCCTATTTTGATTTGGTGGGTGTTTCACCATGCATGTATATTTTCTCTTATTGACATTATGTGTTAATGATGATACTCACATTTATAATTTAATAAGGTATATTACAAGATCATTTGTAATGTACCCTTATATATTTCTTGCAACTGCTGTATTTCTGAAAGGAGGATAGCACAGAGAGTATATTCTTCATGGCATGTTCATCTAAATGTAAATGTATATTCTTCTAAGAGCCTCAAATTCCTCCACTGATCCTTTTTGCTGCTCACTAATTTCTCGATCAAAGGGGCGGTTGATAGTTTTCAGCATCAAAACCATGCACGATGAATCAATGATCCAACCATCACAAACGATTCACCAACTATAAAATGCACTATGTATTTCCGTCTAATTTCACCACGAGTTTTAATGTGGGAGTTGTTTATTAATATTAAAGGAGATAGAAATGAGTGTTTAGTCAATTTATTTAAGGGATCATCACTCGTTCAAAATTGAGAGACTCATTACTTCAAAATCACTCAATTTTAATAAATCACTTGAAATTTGTAGCAGCATTAGCCTTTTGATCATTCAACACGGTCGGTGATTGGTGTGAGAATTGTTTGAAATTCTTTGTTTAATTGCTTAAATTTGGGATTTCATGCATTTTTCTACATCAATTTGACTTAATTGCACTTGAGATGAGAAAGGGTGTGACTTGTTGATTTTGTAGGAAAAGAATGAAAAAACGAGCAAGAATTGAAGCAAAAAACTGTTTTGATCTAGAGGGGTATTCAATAAGAGGGTTGAACCATATGAAGCTCGTTGAAAAAAGGATTCCAACAAAAGAAGAATCAACTTAATCGGAGTTCGTGAGCTCGAGTTATGAGCGAAACAAAATGGTTGCGCTGCAGGAAAAATAGCCCTCGGCCCAATGCGCGAAATTCAAAGATGAGCCCAATAGCTCTTAATTCAGCCATTTAATTGGCCCAAATCCACAGCCCATCAAATGAGAAAAGCAAGCAACTGTTCCAATTCCTAGTTGCTACTTGCTGTTAGCCGCCATCCAATCAAATGAAGGCAGAGAAACAACAGCTCAGTCGTGTTTGATTTGAGAGTTAAAAGTGCAGTTTCATTTTATTATTAAAGTAGCAATTTCGAAATTGAAAAAAGAGCAGCGAAAAATAAAAAAAGAAGGGGACCAGTGAAACAAAAAGAGGGAGAAACATTTTTAGGGCAGAATTTGAACACTTCTCACACTCACATTGGGCAGCAACTTTTCTCGCACATTTTCACATAGTTTTAGGTGTTTTTCATTTTCTTGCAAGTTTAGATTTTGGAGGATTTTATGGTTCATTCAAGTTGTAATCACCATTGCTAGGTGAATTCTATCATTTACTCTTTTTATTTAGCTTTTATTTAATTATTTATGGAGTTTGAGACTATTTTAGTCATGAGTTTTGTTCTAAAATTCATGGGCTAATACTTTCTATGCTTTGGGTGTTTGAAATCATGTGAATATTGAGTTGGTATTTGTTTATTGTCTAATTTTTGTTTCTCTTAGAATGATATTTCTAATTATGAGCTTTATTGTTGCTTTAATTAATTTTCTTCTATTAATATATGTGTGAGATAATGTTTGCTATAAACGAAAGTTGCGTAGGCATTACCAAATGCATATTTGTGAGTTGAAAATTAATTAAATGCGTCAATTACATTTCTTATCCATTCGAGAGATGATAATTAGTGTTAGAATTCCATTATTAGACACTTGAATTTGACTTAGGTTTGAATTAAGTGGGAGATTAGGGAGTGACCTTAGTAGTAGGTGAAAACACCTTATTGAAATGCTATATTATTAGAAGGGAAACGGTCAATTTCATAGCATTTGTTCTATTAAATTAATTGAGAATCTTGAGTAATTTGCTTCTAAACATCTAAATAGAATTATAGAAAAGACATAAACAACACCCTTAGTATTATTAGGTGGAAAAATATCCAAAACATACCTCTCTTATTTGCACTTCTTTGAAGTTAGTTGTTAGTTGTTTATTTTCTTATTTACTATTAATTGTGCTTAGTTTAGAACAAAAAACTTTTGCCCGTAATTATAATAGCATGACAACAAATAAATTTAGGGGTCCATTGCACTAGCTCCTCCCGTGGTCGATACTACTTGATCGTTTACTTATCTTGAGAGGGGGATTAGCTAGTTAATTTGCTTGGTAAAATCCGTTCAAGTCAGTCTTCTTCATCCTCCACCGACGGTCACTCAACTCGCCTCGTCTTGGTAAAAGAACATAGTAGGTGGAGGTTCAAAACCAGCATCATGTTTGAACAATGTTATGGTACAATTTTGGAGTAATTCCAGAAAGGCAGTCAAACGAACCGTGCTTGAAAATCATTCTATAAAAGGAGGTATTTATCTTTGTGCAGGGTTGGATCCTGAGTTGATTCAATACACAAGAGGACTTAAGGCATCTAAATTTGTATTCATTTCTGCATTATATTTAAGATAATGATCATATTTGTTCGATAAGCATTTATTGAACCTCAAGAAAAAACACATAACCTAACAAGTCAACGGTTTTAATTCATAGGGTAATGATTAATTCATATTATTTCATAAATAACCTTTTAAAGAAAATTGGCTAGTACGAATATCAGTTAGATTATCAAAATATATTTGTAGTTAAGGGATATAAAATTAACAAATTTTTTTTAATAAACTAATCAAAATTAAATTCATTGTGTGAAGCATATGTACACTAGTTTGTTTTAAAAGAAAGGGAATGTTACAAACACCTGGGCTTCTCACAGACCCTGATGCTGCTTCCACATGTAGGCAATGGTAACGAACTAATGACGAAGTGGAATAGTTCAAGCGGTTAGAGTACTACTACCTATACCGTGATGTCATGGATTCGAGTCACCATTTGCTTGATAAAAAAAAATAGTAACGCGAACTAATTTTGCTTTAACAGATACAATGTTTTGTCACTCGAGCTACACTACTAGATACATTGCAGGAGAATCACATTACTTATATAAATCATTTAAATTCATCTGAATAAAAAACAATACATTCAAATACACTACACATTCAAGAATTCATCATCTACCTCACTAGTGATCTCATTGAGTATTGGTTTTGCAGGGTCTAGTGGAGAATACAGTGAGAACTGTGCATCTGTTATGGTTGTACTTGTAAAATTGTTATTACCAGTACCAGTGTTTGATGTTGAAGTGTGATCAGTGTCTGTAATGACAATGGTAGTTGCATCATTAAAGTTGCAGTCAATTAAATAGCTACGTCTTGTGGTGAGTGTAGCCACCTCGATGTCCCCGGACAACATTGCCACAACACGAGACATTGCTGGACGTAAGATAGGGGACGCCTGAGTGCATACAAAGGAAACACCAATGATCCTTTTCACTTCATTTGCATCATACTCATGCAAAGATGGATCTACCAGATCCATTTCCTTGTTGTTTTCACGAACATTCCAAGCCTGAAACAATATTTTAAACATTCATTACAAGTAAAGTCAACATTCATCACAATTTACAACCAGTTAATAGCAGAGTTATATATATATATATATATATATATATATAAATTTATGTACTGTAATTTAGGACGAATCCAATATAAAATCTTAGTCCTAGGGTCTTACATTTCAGTCCAATGTGTCCAATTTTTAGTCATAGAGGTATGCGATTTTCATTCGATTTTGAATTTTCAGCGAAAAAAGAATTCAATTGGGACAAAAAAATGAACGAAATTTGACACTCTAAAGCTGACATTGGACACCATGGGACAAAAAATGATAAAGTAGAAAAAAAATTATATTGTATCCACGCTAAGTTATTAGACCTTAATATACTACCTCTGTCCCATATCAATTTTCACAGTTGACTTTTATACGCGTTTTTGCGAGCAAGTTTTGTATTAGTAATTGAAATGATAAAGTGACTTTTAAGGAGGGGTATGATAGATGAGGTGCTCTAATATCAAACATACCCATTGAAGAAGATATATCTTGTCATCTTCAAGATTTGAGTCAGAATTTGGTCTTCCGCATATGATCTCAAGAGCCACAACTCGGAAGCTAAACACGTCGGCCTTCTCCATAAGATGTCCACGCATGACATATTCTGGGGCTGGATACCCACTGAATGGAAAGAAGCAAATTAAAAACAAGCTAATTTATCTAAAGTACGGAATGTGTGAATAATATTATTTATATTGTGCCTGCAACTCGAGTGCTTATATGTGTCATTTTGTCATCATATAATTTCGCCAATCCAAAATCTGAGATTTTAGGGGTGAGATCAGAATCGAGCAGAATGTTGCTAGCTTTCACATCTCTGTGAACAACGCGAGGGCGAGATTCCTCATGCAGGTAAGCTAGACCCCTTGCTACTCCCAAACATATATTGTAACGTGTTTTCCGATTAAGAAGTAGATTCTTAGTTCCTGGTCAATCCATGAGAGCACATTACTCTAATATTTACACACACAAGGGAAGCACATCAGCCTAATATTTACAAACACAAGGAAGAGAGAGTTGTGATTCACCAGTTGTGAACAAGAGTTGATCAAGGCTCTTGTTCTGGAGATACTCACAAACGCTTGAGCAAGCGTTTATCTCCCTCAATGCAACAACCATACAATTTCACCAGGTTACGGTGTTGCACAGCAAATATAATAGCAATCTCTGCCACAAACTGAGCCTTTCCTTGAAGTGATTTCACGACAATTGTTTAACACCAATTGCTCTTCCATGTCCAAGTTCTCCCTGTTCCTCATTACACAAGATTATATCAACTTTCATGCTCAATCTTTTTAAAATTAGAGTTCAAATAGTGTGACCTTGTAAACAGGGCCAAATCCTCCCTCTCCAAGCTTATTATCAATATTGAAATCATCTGTTGCAGCTCTAAGTTCAGAGTAACTGAATGTATAAGTTCGTGCATCGATTCCTACTAGCTCTGGAAATCATACAACACATAATTAGGGATCTTTCGAGCATTATGTAAATGCATTTGCACAAGCAGCCTGTGAGCTTTTACTTACCATCATCCTCGAGGTTTATCTTGCCTTTTTCCTCGCTGGTACACATAATATACCCCAAACATAAAAAGTAAACTTGCAGCTACTATTGGAACAACGATGCCCACGATAAGGCCAGTCGGGTTCTTTTTCTCACTAGGAGTATCATTGTCAACAGTTGGAACAAAATCTGTAAAGTAAGTGATCCATTAGAAAAAAACTTCAAAATTCTGATGACTTTTCTTCTGCATATATTTTCGTACTTGGTGTTGCACTTATTCCTGAAATTGAAGGTCCATAGGTAGTGTGTTCAGGAATGCTGTATGTTCCTTTTCCAGCCCAAAACAGATGGACTTCAAAGTAGTTTTCTGACACCTGCACATTGAATTCCCTTACGACAACTCTTAAAGACTGCCCACCAGCCTCTCTTCTTATGTCAAAATCTTTTTCCTTCAGATTCTCCTGGATATCATTCAACACAAGTAGTCATGTTTGAAAAGTTGAGTTTAAAATAAGTAATATGATTTAAGACAGACAGACATGTACATATATATCTAAAACACGCCGTCCAAGACTCCGCCAAGTGTTGGTGCCTACAATGGTCGACTCTGCAAACTGGAGTCTCACTATGTAGTTACCGTTTTCTAGGCCTAAGCCATAGTATCTTAATGATCCAGCTGAAATCCGAGCAGTTCGGAACATCTCCGAGTCTAGAGTATTTGTAAATTGAGATGATGATGTGCTTCTATCTTGTGGGTTAGTTTCAGCATCATACACACCAACATTGCTTACTGCCCATCTGAGTGTCCTGGTCACATGATACGATGTTGGACCAAGAGTCTCATTCTCCGCTTCGTATACAATTCGATCAGAAGAACTTATCTGCGGCCCACCACATTTCACTGCAAAGCTGGAATCTGCAAACCATTTAAGATCACAACCCTTGTCATGTCTATAAATGTTCATATACAAAAAAGAGACCACAGACCAAAGACAACGGTGTTACAAGGTCGAATGCATTGGTACGGATCACTTACAAAGAGGTCGTCCTTGTTCCTCTGAAGACAGTTTAAACCAGAACGTAAAACACTACAAAAAAAAAAAGAAAAAGGATTTGATTGTATAATTCCATAAAAAACTGATTAAAGCACATCTAATTAAGTGTTTTCTAGCATGTATAAATTATACTCCCTCTGTCCCATACTCAATTTGACATTTTCCATTTTGATCCATCTCATACTTGTTTTCCCATTCTATAAATAGCATAAACTTATCATACTCATTCTAACTAACACCCTTCAAACATCTTTTATTTACCACACATACCATTGTGGGCCCCACATAAAATATACTCATACTCCCCTAACAAAGAGGAATCTACTTTATCAATAAAGTAGAATTGTCTGAAATGCCCTTAATAAAACATCACTTTATCACCTCAAATACTAATAAACAACTCTTACATTAAATACCGTGTAAGCAGTAAATGTCCAATTGAGCATGGTATGAAGGGAGTATTACAATGAAAGACTGATAAATGCACCTGCTGTTAGAACCTTGATTAAGGGTGAAGTTATTGGCAACTAAATTACTGCACCCAAAAAAAGGATGTTTATGTCAGATAAAAATTCTGAATTAGATATATATTTCGTTGGTTCAATCATACATTTGCAGGTTGGGTACGCTGAGCCAAGGTGGAAAGCTCCCGGATAATTCATTGTATGTTAAATCTCTGCAGCCAATTATAAGATGCTAAGTACTCGTACTGAAACTTGTACATTTGCCTTTGCTTTTCGCAAAAGAAATACTCACATATTCTGAAGTGACTGACGCCTTAGGGATGGCAGTGAACCTATTAATTTGTTATTACCAGGAAGCCTGGAGATACAAAAATGCAATTCAAATTAATAGGTTCCTATCTTGTTGAGTTTTCATAATTGATATCTGAATAATTACAAGTTAGTGAGAGAGAGGTGAATGAAAAGTGAGTCTGGAATTGTTCCTATCAATTTATTGAAGCTCAAGTCCCTGAAACATAAGATTAGCAAATTACTGGATTAACTAAGTATAATTAAATTCATATTAATATAAGTTTATAACAATTATATATACTTCCTTACACTAGTGTGAGACTCTCAAGTTCACCCAAAAATGAAGGGATGGAACCAGAAATGTTGTTGTTCCTCAACACTCTACACCCAAACCGATCAGTCAAATGAATCGTGTTAAAATTTTATTGACATAATCAGAGTCAAATTAAGATTTATTACATGGTTGATAGAGAATTCATATTTCTGAGGAAGTCCAATGAGGAGCTACCGACAGATACATCACTTATTCTCCTGAGAATATCAAACATTATCATAAAGATTAGCCTCAGTAGGGCTAGAGCACCAAAACCGCTTTTAAAAGAAATTGTGGAAATACACGAATAGAAAAAGGTAACACGCACACGTCATTCAACATGGTTAAATTTGATAAAGATGGTGGTATTGGACCTTGAATGAAATTCCTTGAAACCTCCTATAGACAAACACATTGCAAAACAGACAACCATGAGCCATAAAGTGAAGGACCTCGAAGAAAGTTTGGAGTCCCGTGCACAATTTAATGCAACATATTTCTATAAACAAGATTTGTAGGAGGAAAACAAACGATAGAGAATTTTGTCTCACAGTTCAACAAGGTTGGACCAATTTCCTACGAAGTTGGGTATCTGCCCTGTGAGTTCATTATTTGAAGCCCACCTGAGAAAACTCAGCAAGTCATTACCAAACCAGAGTTGGATTATATTGCATTATGTTCCATTTTCTCAAATAGGAAAGGGACTCAGGTGAAAGCCAAGATTGTACCAACCATCACAGTTTGCATAGAAAATAGTGATTAGTGAAACATTGAGTGATTAAAGTAGCCAAGTCCTCGTAAATTTCCTTATGTTTCATAGACTATAATGCTATATAGAACTTACATTTGTGTTAATCTCGATAAGCGCACAAGTTCAGATGGTAAAGGGCCAAAGAAGTTGTTTGTGTCAAAAGATCTGCACATATCAAACATATGAGCATAAAGTACATATATAACACAGTGAGAAGTTTTCGAATTTTCAAATAAATATGTCAGTACCTGCCTATGCTTGTACGCACGACTGATCAGATAACTATGCTAGTTAAAAAACACACACAAAAGTTAAAAGGAACTCACAATGATCTTATGTCAGTCAGCAGTCCAAGTTCCCTTGGGACCTCCCCTGATAATGCATTTATGCCAAGACTCCTAATGGTATGAAATCACAAATTTCCAAGATTATATCCATGCTGGCACATTTTCTGGAGAATGAATATTTTTTTGTGAACAAAAATAAAAGAATAAAGAAACAAAGATGGCATACAAGTATTGCATCCGAGTGAGATCTCCGATGGATGGAGGAAGTAGACCTGTCAAATAATTTTGGGCCAAATCTCTGAAGCAAAATTGAGTAGGAAATCGTTGGTGCTGTACCAACAAGAGCAACTAAATGATAGAGTAAATAAATTCACAATCTTTTGATATTTTTGGAATTTAATCACAATCTTTTAATTTTTGCAAGGCCATACATCAGAATTTTATTTTTTATTTTTATCAACTGGCTATATTTCACAACTTAATGCTAACATGACAAAGAATTCTGACACAACATTAGCATTAAGTTGCCGAATAATGAGGTTTTGCATTAGATTGCAAAAAAATAGTGGTATATGACATTCCTAAATTTTAAAGGTTGCTATATAATTGAAAAAATGTGAATAGATCAATGATCCTTTTAGCAATTATCCACCAACATTAATAGTATCAAGAACCTGAACAAAATCAATAGAGAAACAAAACATACAGATTAGTGAGAAGAGTCAAGTTCCAAAGCTCATCAGGTAATGGACCCCCAACATCCATAGCATAAACCCGCCTGCAAATTCGTGGAAACAGGTCCATTATTTTACCCACATCGAATCGAAGTAAATGTATAAGAGCATGTCTATATGAGTTATACATCTTTTTTCTATTCAATCAAAAAAATGTCGGGATCGTCATCCTTAGCTCTAAATTAGGTATAAATTCGATCAACTTACAGTGCAATAATGCGGCAAGTACTGTTATTAGCGAAGGAGCAGTCGCATTTGATGCCCGGATTAAGGGTTTCGATCGCAGTTGCATCAATGGCGACGCCGCTGCATAAATTGCCACCGATATTCCAGTCATTTGAGGCTGAAATTCCCCACCGCTCGAAGATTCTGTTCACAGCTCTTTCTGTGTATTAAAAATTCTTGAAAAACAATCAATATGATGCTTGTATTTTATCCTTTCCACAAAAAAAGAAAAGAAATGTTCCCTTCCGGCTTCCTTCCGTAACACTCTAATACTATCAATTACTCTTCACATTTCAGACCACCTCCCTAGCACAGAATTCATTGTTTTTCTGTTATATGTACATTCAAGAAAACGCAAGATTCAGTTTCTCATAGTGTGTGTGGATTTTTTCATTATGCTGTTGGGGATTTTGAGATGTTAGCAGGGCCAGCCCCAGAGGTGTGGGCATTCTTCATGGCGCCAAAAATAGGAGCCTCAAATTTTCAAAAAGCACCTACAAAATTTTTACACAGCCCATTATATTTTTAGATCAAAATATTCCTTTATTAAACTACTCTTACATTAATCTCCGGTTACTGCTTGATTCCAACTGTATTCTTGATTTTTCTTTATGTTATCAAGAAATCCATATCTCAAGAAGTGTAATCTGAATTGCTGACTTCTGAGAAGAAGCAATTGAAGTAGACACATCCAATTCCAAAAAATAACTCAGTCTGGCATTATACCAAACACTTTGTGGGCACAATCTCTAAGGCCAATACTCTTCTCTTTCTTTCGGTGTTTTTTCTCCCATGCTCGAACGAATTCGCTCTGATACCATATTAGATTAACAGATTCGTATAATACATTTTAGGAGGAAAGCTCTCAGCTAAGAAAATCTGTTGGAATTACAAAGTATGCGTACATATTTGTAGAAACGCTGAGCTGAATATGGTTACTCTTTTTCTAATTTTGTTACTAGCAGAGGTGACAACAGACTTAAATCTAGCCTGTTAGCTGTGATTGACCTTTTATTAGGCTCAAATCTGGTTAATTCAATGAATGACCTGAAAGCTTGTTTTTTGGATAACTTTGTATAAAGGCGAAAGACCGACTAATGCTGGGTGCTTGAAAGCTTATTTAAAATCTTTTTCAAGTCCATTTCATTCTAAAAGACAAGAGGAGAGTGTACATATTTTAATGAAATATAAGGCTTCATTTGGATGGATGGATTTGAAATCCATGGATTTCACACACAAATAATCACTCTCTAATGGATTTATAAATAATTAAATTTGAGAAGCTAGTTTAAAATAGAGGGATTTCAAATTCTCATCAAAACCTAGTCATTCGTGAAATCTCCTCATCTTTACTCCTTCCTCCTCTCCCCCTTCACTCTCTTCTCTAAACTCTCACATCTGAGTATTTGTAAATCCATTAGAGAGTATAATTTATGTGTGAAATCCATGGATTTCCAAATCTTCTATCCAAATGGAGCCTAAGGGTGTTTTGTGTAGTTAGTATGAAACACAAGGATGTTTTTTTGCTTTTTACCCTTTGAAAGCCTATTTAGAGTCTTTTTAATTCCATATCACTTTAAATATCAAAATTAAAAATAATTATATTAATGTTGTGATTTTAAGATTTGTTTATTTTGTTCTATTTTTAACAAGATTTATAGTTTATTGATGGATACATTTATTTTGTTGAATAATTTATTTAAGTATATATTATTTTATATTATCCATTATATTATTTATATTAAATATATACACATATAATTAAACAACTCGGCCTATTGAGCTACAAGGGCTTTTGTAAAAGTCTAATATTGACTTACATAAATAAATAGACTTTTAGAAAAGCCTAAGTGTGATTCATTTATTAAAACGGTTGAGCCGAGTTGAGCTTCAATAGGTTGGGCCGTAGGTCCCTGTCGAATAGCCTGGTCATACACTAGTTACTATATTTAATATATATATATTTTTTTTCATATTTAAGGGCTTTTTTTCCAAATCAATATTTAGATATTGATAATTGTCTTGAGTAACAAATAGACATAAGGGGTCAAATGAGAAAACAAAGTAAAAATTTAAGAGTCGATCTTCAGTGAAACTTGTTCATCGTATGAAATTGATACTATTGAATTCGTTCAATAATATCATTATCCTTATAAACTAATATCACTTACAGTTCGGCGTGGTTGTGTGTGTAAAATGTTATTGTATTACTCCCTGTTTCATTTTGTTTGTCTTTTCAGAGAAAAACTTTTGTCCTAAAATAATTGTCATTTTGCACTAATCTATGAGAATAAATGTCATATACCAATTTTGCCCTTATATTTGCTTTTGTAATAATATGTAATAAATGACCATGTGGGTAATAAAAAGGTGAAAATGACACATTACACATATGTATTGATATTTAATGACTTTATTAATTTGTGTGAAACATTCTAAAACGACAAATAAAATGGAACGTGGAGTAGTTTATAAGAGTAGTTATATTATTGCATGAATGTTTTTGGTATTACTGAATGAATTCACATACGGTGAATAAGTTTCACGGGAGAGTTTGGCAAAATTTAATACTTAAATTATAATAATTTTTATTTTTTAATTTTTGTGAAATTAACTATAGGCCATACAACTGTTTTCTAATTGAAAGATGGAACCAAAAGACTTCGAACCTTCTTCTCTTAGACCTAGGATTAAAAGAATTAAAGCGTGAGACACGCTTAATGAAATTGCATCTTTGTTTCCAACCTTTGTCCAATAAGCGTCTTCAGTCCAACCATTCAACGTGGTGATAAGCCTATTCTAGTGTATGATATAAAACCATGCAATCGATGAACACAATGAATACTCATTATGCATGCATTCTTCAGCCTCGTTGTAGAATAATAAATGTTGGGATATGAATGGTTTTCATTGGATACCAATGCTCCTGAGTAGATATGTATCAAACTATCGAGTGTTTATAAACAGGTTAGATAGTCAGGCTAGTTAGTCAGACTATGCAATAAGTTTTAACTCAGTACTATTGAATAGAAAGCTGAAAAAGTAAAGAATAGTTATCTCAGTTGATATGTTAGGCAACTATCATCAGGTTAGAATTTAGCAAAAGTATTCAGTTGAGGGAAAGTCAACTGATATCTAGCAAGACAACAAGAAGCCTGGAAATAAGAAACATGAAGACAAGAAGCCTGAATCTAGAATAACACTTGAAGAATACTAGTTGTACATACTACACTAAGATTCTAAGCTGTCAGTGGAGCTGTCTAGGCCTGTAGAATCTAAAGTCACCTAAAGACTAATAATCTGTGTCATGTGGCCTGACGCTTTAAAGATAGGCCAATAATGATGTTTGGGGAATCAACATGGTATTTACAGCAAAAGAAATGTCAGAGCAAAATGTCCAAAGTTTGTTTCATAAAATGCTAGTTGTCCACAGTCGAGTTGTTTTATAAGAGTCGTTGCAATCTCACCTACCACTTGACAGTGCTAAACCTGACAGTGACATCTCTAATAAAATAAAAAGTTACGACAAGACAAATCTGCAAAGAGTAAAAGCTGGTATTTAATGCCCCTTCCTTAAGCCATGCTAGGAGGTGTTCAAAGGATAAAAGTAATTTTTACCATACCAAAAATATAAATATGAAGGACTACTTGTCCAACGGGTAGAAATTCAAATTTTCTATAAATACAAAAGGCCTTGACCCAAACAAAATTACAGGAAATTATCAAGCACAAGCTATTTCTAAAAAATTCAAGCTTATTCAAGCAACTCACTGAAGCAATCGAAACCACAAGAATCTCCCAAGTGTTTCAACTTTAAAGAGCGTTCTTTTATGCATTCCAATAGAGCTTAAGCATAAAAATCATAAGCTTAGGGAGATATCCTATCTTTACCTTTGTAAATCATTGTAAAGGATATCTTACCTCGTTGGAAAGCAAATCTTACCTATACCCATAAACTTGTAAAGTGATAGAGTTAGAGTTTAGTGTTGGAAGCAAATAAGCTGAAAGTTGACTCAAGTCTAAAAACTATGTTGTGTGAGCACTAGGACTCAAGTTTTTCTAGGGATCAAAGATACCTAATCGAGGTTTCTTTATCAGTGAACCTTAACAACCAAAGAATAAACCCACCTGCAAAATCATGAAAATAGGATACAATAATAATCAATCAGGTCCATTATTTTACCCACATCAGAGAATATAAACTTACAGAGCAGTAATGCGGCAAGCCGAATTATTAGCGAAGGAGCAGTCGCATTTGATGCCCGGATTAAGGGTTTCGATCGCAGTTGCATCAATGGCGACGCCGCTGCATAAATTGCCACTGATATTCCAGTCATTTGTGGCGAAAATTCCCCACCGCTCAAAGATTCTGTTCACAGCTCTTTCTGTAAATCAGAATAGTTGAAATAATAATCAAATGCCATGCATCGTTTGTATTTTATTCTTACGTCACAAAAGAAAAGAAACGCTTCAAAATTGACAATGAATTTGAATCTGGGCGGCTATTGCACTTGTTTTAATATATTCATAATATATCTTTTAGCACAGAGGCACACATGGTGAGACGGGTATAATTGGACATTGGTGATTTAACATTTTGGGAGGGATGAATGTGATTTGTGTTAGATTGTACTCTGTCTCATACATGAGACCATTTCATATGATTTTTTGTCTTTAGCATAATATACCAATATACCGTCATATTTCGGGGACGCAAGAACTTTTATCCAGTCAAGGCATAAATATAAAAAAATTTGCGTCCCTAGTTATAAATGCAAAATTTTGCTTCTTCAAACTTAGCGAATAATGATGCATATCATATGAATGCGAAAATCATATGCATATCAACATATTTCTCATACTGATCAGAATCTTGTTTCTCATATTGATGGCTCTATCATAGATAATCACTCTATAATACATGATGCATCTGATGTTATTGTTCAAAATGATTCATCTTCAGTTTCTCTTGATGACATAAATGATGTCTTGAGAAGGTCAGAAACGGTAAGAAGTGCTCCTGCTTATTTTGATATTTACAAAACCACTTTCCCTATATATGATTATGAAAGCAAATATGCTCACTAGATATCCTATATCTGATTATGTTTCAATTGATATGCTTTCTAATGCTTACAAAGTGTTCACTGCTTCAGTCTCTCAAATAATTGAACCAAAAACCTATAAATAGGCTGTTACAGATGAAAATTGGGCTTTAGCTATGAACAAAGAGATTGAAGCTTTAGAAAGAACATATATTTGGTCTCTTGTCCAATTGCCATAGGATAAATACTGCATTGGATGCAAGTGAGTGTTCAAAGTGAAATACAGATCTAATGGAAGTATAGAGAGATACAAAGTCAGGTTAGTGGCAAAGGGCTATACTCAAGAAGAAGGTATAGATTACTTTAAACATCCACTCCCATTTTGAGGGGATCTAAAGATATAAAATAAGTTTTATTCCAACTAATACCTTTTTGATTTGCAACTAATACTACTACTAGATCACACTTGTATAAATATATCTCCTCATTTGTACTTTTAGACTATTAAGTTCTCTTTTACAGTTTCCCTCTTGTAACAACTTCTTGTAACATAATTCTTCTTCATTCATTCAATAAACTCAATCATGTTGATTTCAGCTTTCTTAACTTTTAATATATGCTCACTCACCCCAATTAATAAATTTGGACGTGAACCTACACATACTGTCTCTCTCTATAAGCATTACTTTCTCTCTCTATAAGTTGTATGTGTGCGTGATAGTTGGGATAATGGTGTCAGATTAGTTCTTATCATCTTACAACTCCAATAGAATAGAAATTAATATTTCAATTGTTTATTAATATTTTATTTTATTAATTTAGGTGCTTGTGCCAACACAACTATTGGATATGGTGGTATTTAGAATTAAATTAGATAGATAGTTTTTAAATGAATTATATTATTTGTATCATAATATGTATTCTAATATATAATTTTTATTGTATTGTAATGCATAATGTATATAGTTTTTTAATGAATTATATTATTTGTATCATAATATGTATTCTAATATATTTTTATTGTATTGTAATGTATAATTATATATTGATTGGTGGATATAAATACATGTTTAGAATAATTTTATAATGAAATTCATATTACACTATTTGAAAAAAGTATTAACATGGCCATACCAGAAGGAGGTTGGAATTTTGCTAGTATTTTCAGTATTAAAACTAAGAAGATAGTAAAAATACTCCTAGCTTAGTTCGCCCCCAGACGTAGTCTTTTTAAAGACGAACTGGGTCAACAAATCTACTGAGTTCTTTATCGCTTTCTGTTCAATAATTCATCGTTTAAATAACTTGTTGACCGGATTATTAAACCGGGAACAACATAGATCAACTTCCAAAACTTGGTTTTCAAACGCAAAACTTTGACCGCTCCCATCACTTTGGCTTCATCTCCCATACGTTCACCTTCCAGAATGAGATTATCGACTCGTTCGATATAGTCATGATCCGACTCAGTCGAGCCTTGCTGAATATTCATGAAGATCTGCTTCGTGATCGGCCTTGGTGCCATTGTGACGAAATAGTTGAGGAAAAGACTAGCCAACTGGTGAAACGACTCGATCGAGTTAGGGGCTAGGTGTTGGGGAATAAGTTGCACAGATTTATTCGGGGTGAATATTTAAATACAAATTTAATTCTTATAATTATTACTAGCATGAATTAATCCTATATTAATTCAAATAATAATTCAACAACATATCATGCATATAATTATTCACGTAAAACCTACGCATGCGGAATTTTACGAGTTTACGTGAACGTACCTCTTGGGATGGCAACGGTGTGGCTGATTAGACTAACCAAAAGAACTTCCCAAGTATTCCCTTAGCCCTTGTTCGACTATCCGGTGGAAGGACACTTGTGAACAATTAACAAAAGGAAAATAAATTATGTTGCACCACATTTGTGGATTTACTAATTTTTCCAGCACATGGAATTGTACTTGGGAATGAAAGAATCATCCCCTATTTATAGAGTCCAAGTGGTCGAAAATTGTGCCCAAAAATAATGTGGAAAAATCTTTTCTTGATCTCCAAGAAATCTTGAATATATCTCCTATATTCTTTTTCCCATAATTATAATATTTCACAAAATCCCACCTACTCTATTTTTTATGGATAATTTCGAAAATATGAGGGATCAAGAATCCAAGATTTGGATCTTCTTGAATTTATGAGATATTCTTGTATTTCAAGAAATACATATCTTCCATAATATCTTTTCAAGAAAATCAAGAAAATTTTTCTTGCCCTCTATATTTCAAATATTTCGAAATTCTCTTATGAATAACCAAGTGGGAGATTTCTTGAATTTAATGAGATAATCTTGTATTCCAAGAATACATATCTTCATTCCATAACAAAATTCAAAGAAAATCTTTCTCCCAACTTATCCACAATTTTCAAAAATTACTTGGAAAAATAAGCAACAATATTGATTTTATTTTAATCACCTTTTTCAGTTATTGGACTATATGTTGGGCTACTCAGGGGGCCTTTAGGAGAATTAAGATTGTACCTTCTAATGGACCTTGAATATCTAATATTGAGCCACAATATTATTCAAGCCCATAAATATTAATTAATCCCACTACATAATTAATATTGCATTATCCATCTTAACCCATATTACAGTCAATATGGCTCCCGGTTATTATTTCCCGTGTTTAAGATTATCTAGCCCATTAATTAATTCAAGCCACTGAAATAGCTTTCCATTAATTAATATATTTTGTCCTTGATCAAGGAACGGTTCAACATTATTATCCATACTAGAAACTAAAGATTTGGTATGATAAAACTTATGAACCTCCCAAGGGGGCAAATCAAACAAGCGTACTTGCACACGATTCTTCGTATTAAATCTTAGCAATCACATGTGACCAATAATATTGCCCAAGATAAAAAGTATTGAATCTCGTTGATTCTCTACCCATGATAAGTCAAAGCAATAGTTATCAATCACACGTGATCCTATTTAAGGAACGAAGATTAAGAAATAACGAACCACTGAGGTCTAATTCTTCCTTGTTCAGTTCTGAAGAATTTATCCTCCTGTAGGTCCTATTCAGAGGCATCGGTCATGCACTAGTGTAATCTCTTGGTCAGACAAGTCAATCTGAGCCTTACACTTCAACCTTTCACGATGGGTTGTTCATTTCCATCTAGGTTAAGTGAATGGCGTACTTTTTAGTTACAAGGGATTTATTAATTTAATCTTCTGTGATATGGTATCACTAAATTAACTACAATGTAACACGTACGACTTATTGAACAGTTATGCAGTAAATATATGTAACATTCGATAATATTTAAAGCATCAGTGATAAATAATTTATTTCAGTAAATAAGGTCGAAATTCAGTTTTGATTATACAAAGTAAAAAGCATACTTTCTAGTATAATCCCAACACTAGGGACTTGAATCACCGGTAAGCTTAGTCACCCAAGGTGAGTGGGAAGAGTCGACACTGGGTTGCATCCGTGGCCCCCACCGAGGTCATATGGTCGGAGAATTTCTCAAGGTAGGTGGTAGGATCTGAGTCCCCATTATACTCGTTGATCGAGGTAGTGGTGACCTTGATTTGGGTTGGGGCATAGATGATGGCCGGGACCAAAGGCGAGATCGGGACCAGGGTCGAGTTCGATGACCTCCCTTGCTGATCCATTCGGTCTTCCAGCCTTTTGAGAGTTTGCTTAATGGCTTCGAGTTGCTTGTTATCGGGGTTCTGAGGCCGGAGAGGTGCCTGCATGCCTAAGTGATCATGCACGGACACTCTCGGTCCCCCATTTACCCGAGCTCGAGCATCATTTTCTACCTTGAACTAGCTCTCCAAGTTTCGCCTGGCCGTGAAGGAGTTGGCCCTGGATTCAGCGTGGCGACCTCGAGATTTTCGAGGTGCGTCACTACCGAGTCTGTTGAAAATGGACTCGGCCCCGACGAGATCTTTGGAAACTACCTTGGGGAGGGAGTCTCTTAGAGTCCGCCCTCTGAAGTCCCGAGCTGTGTGGTTTGTCTTGGCTGGTCGGTTCCTAGGCCTCGCACCCTCGTCCATCTTTCTTTTTAACGGATCCGGGACGTTGATTGGGATTGACCGCCAAATCTTGACTGTTGTGTTCTCGGTGAGATTCTTGTTGGCGACGCCTAAGGATCCTCATAGCTTCCCGGAGGTCCTCAGGAGTTTTGATGTCGGCTAGATTTTTGAGAGGACCCTCGTTGCTGGACGTGGCCTCCTCTCGTTGGCCGAAAGCTTGCATTCCAGCGGACGCCATGCCGGAATATGGAATTTTGGGATGAAGATTCGAAGGGATGCATCACAAGGGAAAATCTAGGAATTTTCTAGTGAAACACCCTCCTTCTAGCACCAATTGTTGATACCAAAAATTTAGAGTTGCAGAATATTTGATGTGGCTAATTATTTGGTAATCAAACAAATATTAAATGTGTGTTGGTGGGATTAATGAAGAACAAAGAGAATGTTCTTCATTAAATCTTGATGATTGTTCTTGAATGCAAGTATTAAATGCAAGAGGATTTGGGCCAAGTGGCCTCTTTTGTGGCTAATAAAGCCTTAGTATTCAATGGAAAATATCTGAACCCCTTAATGAGGCTTAATTACTCATATTTATACCTCCATATTGGAGGGTGTAATTCCCTAGTCTATAAGGTTATTTCCTGCTTCAGCTAAATTGAGACCTAAAACCTACTTTATTAGGCTCTAAACACATTTTTCCTGGGCCTGATTTCACTCTAAATGGCGGCTGGACGTACTGATCGAGGTCGCTCCCTAAGACTTTCCTCTTTGAGGCCTCCTGCTACTACAACTCGCCATCTTCCCAGTTTCCTCAAGTGGTATGATCTTCTGATTTCCGTCGTTGGAGTGTTCAAGTAGTGAGAATCTGCTCTCGAAATCTGTGTCACCGCCTGCGTCTAGGTAGCGACCTTGCTTGTTTCATAATTCGTGGACTCAAACATCGGGTCTTCATGAGTTCGGATGACCATATGACCTTGTTACCGAGCTCCGACCTCTCGATGGGCATATCGGGAAGCTCGCCCTAAGGCATATAATTCATTAGCCATCTTGGTTTACCTTTTGTCAGCGAGCTTGGCTTATTACACATTTCTTCTTTAATTATATGAGGAAATGAGCTCGCTATGAGCGTAGCGAGCTTGCGTACTTAGACACAATTATTTCCGATACAACAAAGCATGACAATGATCTATTTGGAACGTAAAATAAAACCAAATTATCATAAATCTAATTCAATGATTTAAACAATTAAATTAACTAAATCATGCAATTGAATGAAACGTAAAACACGTAAATCCCTAAACATGCAGAACTAAGGTGTTGGGAATTTATAGTTTTGATGGAAGTTCCAAAACAATTGTAATAGGACCAGTCAGACTTGTTAGCTGACTGATGAACTAGAAATCAGAATAGGATGATCAACTGAGATGTATAGACAATTGATGTAATAGATAGGTCACATATTGAGGGGAACTCAATATGTATAGGTTAAGTCTTGAAGAAGATCAGAAGATCAGATGATCAGAAGATCAGAAGATTCAGAAGACTTGAAGATTAGAAGATCAAACTAGTCAGATAATCGGAAGAGGTACCAAGCAGAAGATTCAGAAGACTAGTTCATAACAAGACCAGTCAGATGACCTACATCAGAAGAACACCCGAAGAGTCAGTAAGTTGAGCTAAGATAACTTACCTCAGAAGACTCAACCAGGTAGATTGATCAGTCTTAACTGACCAGGTCAGTTCAATCAGGTAATAACCAAGTGTTTACCTAAGACGTACAAGTTAACCAGACAAGAAGAATGTCAACCTAAATTGGTGAATCAAGCGCCAAATAAGTGTACTTGACAACCAATGAGAGCGAGACACGTACGTACGAAATTGATAATGTAGGACAAAGTGTTTCAGAGTCAAACGACTATAAAGGACGACTTAGCACACATTTAGCCATGCCGCCTCTGAGCACATCAAATTAGCCCTGCAAGCCTACCTTAAATAGACCGAAATTCGAATTGCTCTCCAACGGTTAGTTCGATTTCATGCCTATATATATGAGTTTAATCCTTCAGAGTAAAGTTACGAAAATTATAATCAAGCTCAAGCTACAAGCAATTTCCGCAAGAACACCAAGAACTCAAGAAATATTCTAAGTGTTCATCCCATAGGTTCTTAGCAAGAAATCTTATCCTTTAGCTTTTGGCTACTTAAATACTAGGATATATTTCCAGTTTGAAACCATATAAATCTTACCACAAACCGAGTGTTAGATTAAGTTTGTGAGCAAGATTTCAAGCTAGGGTTTCTAGTCTTGATTTCTGGGATAAGTTGAGTGAGAACTCCATAAACATCTGTTGTATTGTGTTTGGACCTACTGCATACAAGATTTAGTTTTATTTTTGCTACCCCGCATGACAATGCACCATAATATTTTGAGTGAGTCTCATGTGCATCCAAGTGCACCGTGCACTCATAGTGTATTTTAGAAACATGCAACTTGTGACAGTGGCGGATCCAGAAACTTTAAACAGGGTATGCACAATTATAATAATACAAAAAAAAAATTAAATAATAAAATTCAAATTGTAAAACATGTTCTAAAAACACAAAAACTCGTACAAAATGATCTCATACATGAGACAGATCGCAAACTAGCACAAATTATCACCCACCATTTCCAAAGTATAAGTGTTAAAGTGTCATTCTCAATTATACCCCGTCTCACCATGAGACTGTCTTACTCAAGTGTTACTCCCTAAAAAAATTACAAACAAAAAATAAACAGTCAAAAATTTGAAAACATATAATATTAAAGAGAATGAGTCTTCCCTACACTAGGTGCACGGTGCAATCTATAGTGTATTTTAAAAACATACAACTTGGTACACTAAAAATATAACATGCGTTCGTAAAACAAGTACAAGTTTTAATATAACAAATTATATGTTTATGTGCAATACGTTGTATTATCTAAAATATATTATGGAATGCACCTTGCACTTAATTAATACAAGACATAACCTATTAAACATTACAAATTAAAATGAAATATATTTTTTATAATTCAAAAATCAAAATGTAAATTATATACACTATACATATATAGGAGTAATTATTTAGCAAAAAAGAGGGTATGCAAGTAAACCTATGTGGATCCGCCACTGACTTGTGATACTGAAAGATGCAATTTATTTACACTGAAGCGCAACTATTTTTTCATATTAATAGTTGAACGATTTAGTGTAAACAAGTTGCATCGTTCAATATAATAAATTGTATGTTTTGAAAATGCATTATGAGTGCACGGTGCACCTAGATACATACAAGACTTAGCCTAATAGTTTATTGTATTATACTACATATTTTAATGTATTGTAAGAACACATTAAAACACTGAAGACAATGCGACACAGGTCGCATAAGCAAAAAACCATTTTTTTTGGACGAAGGGAGAATAAAACAAGGAGTGGATCTCATGTACACCCAGGTGCACCGAGCACTTATAGTGCATTTTAGAATTCTACAACTTGCTTACACTGAATAGTGCAACTAATTTTTCATGTTAATAGTTACACGGTTCAATGTAAATAAATTACATTTTTCAGTATAACAAAATGCACTATTCTAAAATACACTATGAGTGCATGGTGCACCTGAATGCATACAAGACTTGGCCTAAAACAAGACATTGAAATTAAATAAGAAAATGAGTTTATTACTACTAGGTACAAGAATAACCATACTCTTACTACTAGGTCCCAAAAAGTATGGGAGTTTTTTGCACTTTTGGTCCCACAGGACACACCCACTCACGATTTTGATCCCAAACCTTACATTTTTGGTCCCAAAGCCAAAAATTTTGACACTTTTGGTCCCACCTGCAATTTTTCTATCAAATCCGTTAACACTTTTAGTCCCATAGGATTTTTTGATCAGAGGCGCGTGTGGTCTTTTTTTGGAGGGAAAAACCTGGCATTTTTTGGTCCCATAGGATTTTTTACCTCATTTTTTTCATCAAAATTTTCAGATTTTCTAGTGGGAAAATGTAGCTTTTGGAGGGAAATTTTTTCCCTTTGTGGAGGGAAAAAATGGGGCCATATACACCTATATATATGCGTTGTAACACTAAATCACTCATTCATACATAGCAACAAAACTTTAAAAAATGAGCATGAGTAAAGATGGAGCTTCATCATCCTCCACAACACAAAAATGGGCACATCACCTTGTCTGCTATTGTGGCAAACCTACTGTCACTTATTGTTGTAGCATGGATAAACCCGGCCCCTGGTTAAGTCGCACGAACAACAATTCGCCTCCCCAATGCCATTTAAAGCGACCTGTGACCTGGGGATAAATGGCCGCAAGGTTGACTTGTCCATCAAGACTAAGTGCTCCTTACCCAAATCACAAAGACAGCAAGTCACGAGATGACTTACTGGAACTCTGCAAGCCGCAAGGCGAATTACATTCTAGAGCCTCAGGCCGGGAGCGACTTGCATCCATCCGAGTTGTATCATCATAAAGAAGGAATATATTCAGATTAATTAGGGAGCAAATTTTGAGGAGCTAATCGGAGCAAGTGTATCAGATATCGAAGATCTCGGCCGAAGATCGTGGGATATACGTCCGGTCCGTCTCTAACCCTAAGGGCCGATCGTCCAGGCCCATGAAGACCCTAAAACCTAGATTCTAGTCTATAAATACTACATGTCAAGTTCATTGTAAAAGGTGGAAAAATCTTAGCATTCTAGGCAGAAATTATATTGAAATATACTTGGCTTGGTCGCCCTAGACGTAGTCTTATTCACAGACGAACTGGGTAATCAAACTGTGCATTTTTACTTATTTTGATCGTCTAAATACCTATTGTTTATTGTTTGTTGGCCGGATAACATAAACTGGGCATAAAATTGGCGCCGTCTGTGGGAATCTTCTATTCGAATTGTCCATACATTTCTAAGAGGACCTACTTGATCTCACTCATTTGTGGTAATGGCGATCAACCAAGGTAATGCTACCGGACACGAAATGGACGCCCACGATGGTGTCGAAGCTTCCCTAAGCTCACAACGCACCTGCCCCGCAGCCCCGAAGGTCACTCCAGACTGGTGGAACCTAGTTCAAACACCAGAAGATGCCAAGGCCATAATGGCCGTTCTCAACAAGAAACGCCTCGCCTTCGACGGCGAGGAGGGGCAACCTCCGGTCAAAAATACCATCCATAATGCCGGGACCTCTAAGGGTAAGGGGGCCCTTTTCAAAAAGGGACGGTCAACGGGCCAACTGGCCTACGACTTGCAGAAGCACGCTATCGTCTGGAATTGTCGACTCCTGGAGAAACTGGCGGGGTCGAACAATGTGTTCAACCGTCTCGGAGATCTAGGGGCTCAAAAGATCCCGATGGTCATCGAGGATGATGCCCAGTCCCAGCCTCGGCATGCTGATCAGGTGGAGCGCGACCTCACGTTGGCTCTGAACATACACCACGACGAATTGCGGAAGGGTTCGACTGTCCACCACGGCGATCCTCCGGCGGCTTTCCCAGCTAGGGATCATCGCGATGCTCAGGTCGCGGCACTGACCCAGATGGTCTAGCGACTTCTCAAACGAGTGGAAAATCAAAGTGGGCCGGCGGGGACAGACAATAACCTCGTCATCCCAGATTCTCCCCTTGGGGCTATGGTGACTCTGGCGCCTACCCAGAGAAAAATCAGCATAGCGACTTTAGATCGCTATAGTGGAAAATCGGACCTAAGGGTCCATGTGGTGAAATATAACTCTTACATGGCCTCTATGGGCGCATCCGACGCTACCAAGTGCCGGTTGTTCTCACTGACGTTGAGCGACCAGGCTCATAAGTGGTTCACCTCATTGCCGCCTTTCTATGTGGACACTTTTGAATAGCTCGCTAGGCTATTCCTGACCTACTTCACAACACTGGCACCCCGACCTGCGACCAGGCAGCGCCTCATAAATACTCAACAAGGGGAAATGGAGTCGGATCGATCCTACATTGAAAGGATTGACAAACTCATCCTTGAGGGGGATCCCATAGGGGATGAGGCAAAATTGCTGGGGGCCATCTCCGGCCTCAGGAAAGGGACCAAGTTATGGCGGCCCATGACCACCGAATACCCGGCTAGCTATGCCGACTTCCGAAGGTGAGCTAGCAACCTGATCCATACGTCGGAACTACTGGAATCCTGACTCTCAGAAAATAAGGAAGTCGCGGATTCAAAGAAGAGTTCCAAGAAAACTGGGGGTCACTACAAGGCACCCGACAACTTCAAGCCATTCGAAGAAAACATTCCATTGAAGCTGATGGAAGCATTAGGCACGACACCTGGACATGTCTACACCCAGATCAGAGGACGGGAGCTGCTCCTCTCACCTCGCCCTGTCAAGAATAAAGGCAAGCAGAACCCTAACAAGTTCTGCCATTTCCACGAACAAGCGGGTCACTACATGAGCGAATGCAAAGATCTACTCCCCCAACTCTGGAGGTTGTACGAAGATGGGTTGCTGGACGAATTTGTCTAACGATCTCAAGGGAACCACGAGCCTAATCCCCGAGGTCGCCAACAAGGCAATCGTCCCAGGCAGGCGGAACAGACCCAGAGAAATCCCAACCCAGGGGCTGGGCAAGGGGAGCGACCCGTCCCACCTATGCCTAAGGATGCGGGAGGTCATGTCATACATACCCTTTCTCCACTTGGGGCAGTAGGGGGAATTTCTTCTATGACCTCGTCCAAGCAGCGAATGAAGGCCGAAATCAGGGAGATGGAGAATGCAAGGAGGATGGTACTGCCCGTTTTCACGGTAGTAAAGGAAACTGACAAAATCGAGTTCGGCAAAAAAGATAAAGCTAGGATAATCTACCCGAATGTCGACCCCCTAGTGATCAAGGCTAACATCATGGGGACCACTGTATGCCATTTGCTGGTGGATGGGGGGGCGTTCTGTAACATCCTCTTCAAGAAGACCTTAGACCAACTCGGGGATTATGATGCTTACATCATCCCGTGCGACCACGTCGTAAAAGGCTTTGGAGATGCCACCATGAAGCCAACTGGCATGATTCGTCTAGCTGTTGAACTAGTGTCTACCCTAGATGATAAGGTTAGGGTCACTAGGATTTTAGATTTCCTTGTTATCGACCTCCCGAGTTCCTAGTTTCCTTGGGAGGCCATTTGAACATGATTTTGAGGCTGCGTCCTCAACTTTTTATTTCTGTGTAAAGTTCCCCACCAAGAGTGGGTTGGTCGGCACCGTCAAGGGCGACCAAGTTGATGCAAGAGGTTGTTTGGTTTATTCTTCATCTCATTTCAATTCAACATTAGTATCTAGCAAACAAATATTTGTAATAGATAGTGAAACACAATGTAAAGAATTGAATAATGAGAGAGTGAGCAAAAAGAGAAGCTGTAATGTCCTCGACCCAAGAATGGGGCCAGAACCTGAGGAGTTCCTACTTGAGGCCGAGATTGATGATCCCGCAAAGATGGCTCAAGAGCCATCCCGGGGAAGAGCTTGAGAAAGTTAAAATAGACCCAGTTCGGCCAGATCTAGAAGTCATCATAGGCTCCAAGATACCAGACGGCCTAAAGGGGAAGTCATCGACTTTCTCAAAAAGAACTTGGATGTATACGCATGGTCACACAAGGATATGATTGGCATCGATCCAGAAGTCGCATGCCATCGGTTGCATATTGACCCAACTCGGAGGCCGATAGCCCAAAAAAGGCGCAAATTCGGTCCAGAAAAATATGCCGCACTCGCCGAAGAGGTGAAGAAATTGTTGGATAACGACCTGATTATGCAGGCCGACCAGCCACAATGGGTGGCTAATGCAGTGTTGGTGAAAAAATCGAACGGAACCTGGTGACTCTATATTGACTTTACCGACCTCAACGAGGCTTGTCCAAAGGATTTCTTCCCCATGCCTCACATTGACCACCTAATAGACAACAAGACTGGTCACGAGATGATGTCGTTCATGGACGCCTTCTCAGGCTATCATCAGATAACCATGTACAAACCAGATCGGCAACACACCTCATTCCTGACAGAGAAGAACCTCTACTGCTGGAAGAGAATGCCATTTGGCCTGAAAAACGCGGGGGCTACATACCAAAGATTGGTCAACCATATGTTTGCCAACCAAATTGGCAAGTCGGTAGAATTTTATGTGGACGACATAGTCGTCAAGAGCCTGAAGAGGGAAGATCATCTCATCCACCTGGCACAAACTTTCAATATCTTAAGGAAATTCAACATGAGATTCAACCCCAAAAAGTGCAATTTTGGAGTTGAATCGGGGAAGTTCCTGGGGCATTTGGTCAGCAAGCGAGGAATAGAGGCGAATCCAGCGAAGGTCAAGGCCATTCAAGATGTGGGGGCACCTCGAAGTGTGAAAGAGGTGCAAAAACTGACAGGTTGCCTGGCCGCCTTGAATAGGTTCATCTCCCGAATGGGGGATAAATGCAAGCCAATGTTCTACATGATTCAGAAGAAATCAAAGTTCGAATGGACACCCGAAAACCAGGAAGTTCTTGATAAAATTAAAGCTTATCTGGCGGACGTGTGCATTTTATCCAAACCTATCCTAGGAGAGAAACTTTTTCTATATCTTGTGGCTTCAAAAACCGCGCTAAGTGCAGTGCTTGTCCGGGCAGAAGGTCAGAGTCATCTTCCCATTTATTTCGTCAGCCAAACGCTGAACGAGACCGAGCAGTGCTATTCGTTACTAGAAAAGTTGGCATATGCACTAGTCATGAGTGTAAGGAAGTTGAGACCATACTTTTTCGACCATCAAGTCGAAGTTCTTACTTCCCTGCCTCAAAGGAATGTGCTCCACCGACTGATACAATAGGTCGATGCCTCAAGTGGGCTATTGAGGTCGGACAATACGGGGTAACGTATGAAACTCGGTCGGTAATTAAAGCTCAGGCACTAGCCGATTTCATTATCGAACTTACCTTCTCTTCAGAGGCCAGCAGTTCAGCCAGCCCACCTTGGCAATTATTCGTAGATGGGTCAGCGACTTCCCACAAGTCAGGTGCTGGGGTAGTCCCGATAAGTCCGGAGGGCATCTCATTTCAGAATGCCATCACTTTCAACTTTCCCGCGACAAACAAACAAAAAGGCGAATATGAGGCACTCATCAGTGGCCTGGAGATGTCAACAACAATGGGCATAAAAAGGCTGCAGGTACACACGAACCCTCAGCTCGTGGCATGTCAAGTCTCGGGGGATTATGAGGCCCGAGATGATAGAATGGCGGCCTACCAAGAGGTGGTCAGGGTACTGTGTCAGAAATTCGAACAAATCCACGTTAAATTAGTTTCTAGGGATCAGAATTCATGAGTCGATGCTTTAGCATGGCTAGCGACTTCAGAGGGGCCAACAGAGATGAAGGATGTCACCATCACAAAGCTCTCCCACCCCTCCACTGCTCATACAGTGGTCGCGACCCTAGAAACCCCGACAGTGAACTGGATGAATACCATCATTGAATAATTGACGAATGGTCTCTTACCATAAGATAGAATTCAAGCTTCGGCAGTTGCAATTACGAGCCGCGCGCTATACAATGATCAACAACGAGTTGTATAAACGAGGCTTCAGTGTTCCACTACTTCAATGTATCACACCAGAACAAGGGCAAACCGTCCTAAGGGAAATACACGAAGGTGTATGCGGAAACCATGATGGGGAGCAATCATTGGCTCATAAAACCACAAGACAATGGTATTTTTTGCCAACCTTAAGGGCCAACGCCATCATCTACTCCCGCAAGTGCCATAAATGCCAAATTTATGCACCATCCATCAAAGTCGCTCCAGAAGAACTCACGAGCATCCTCAGCCCTTGGCCCTTTGTAAAGTGGGGGATAGACATTATTGGGCCACTCGCAACAACTCCAAGGCTCAATCAAATATGCCTTGGTTGCGGTGGATTACTTCACAAAATGGGCCGAGGCTGAGGCCTTGGCATCCATAGAACAAGATCACGTCATCAAGTTCATATGGCGGAATATCATTTGCAGATTCGGTTTGCGGCAGGCTATCATATTAGATAATGGAAAGCAGTTCGATGGCCTCAAAATCGACAATTTCTTCAAAAAATGGAAAATCGCAAAGCTCTTCTCAAACTCCATACCACCCTCAATCAAATGGCCAAGTCGAGGCCGTGAACAAGATCATCAAACACATGCTGAAAGCCAAGATGGAAGGGGGAAAAGGAAAATGGGCTAGCGAGCTTCCAGATGTGTTGTGGTCATACAGGATGACCTGGCGAAATTCAACAGGGGAGACTCCCTACTCCTTGGCCTTTGGAATAGAGGTGGTCGTACCCACAGACGTCGATTTCCCTAACCTCCACATAAGTCAAGCTGCGATGGACCACAACGACGAGGCTTTAGCCAAAAACTTGGACCTACTTGAAGAAAAGCGACTGGAAGCCAACATGAGAAACACGAGATATAAACAACAATTGGAAAAGTACTATAACTCTAAAGTGCGACTTCGACAATTCAAAAAAGGAGACTTAGTGTTGAAGAAAATACTTGGTGTATCTAAAGGGACTTTTGGCCCGAACTGGGAAGGGTCGTTCAAGGTCACAAGAGTCCATCAAATGGCGCATACAAGCTCGAAAATCTAGATGGCACTAAGGCTCAGTACCCGTGGAATGCAGCTCACCTAAAGAAGTATTATCAGTAGGTTCAAAATTGCATATTTGTAAACCAATCGACCAATCAATAATAATGTTAGTTCCTCTTTTCAAGATTCATGTGTTTAATAAACTGAGGGGGTCGGATATATAAAATATCGACCACCTGAAGTATGACTTTCAACATACTGGCGGGAGATCACCATCCAAAGAGGTGTGATCCTCCCCGACTTTGTAAGACAACTAAGCAAAGTTTAGGAAAAATCGCATTGACAATAAGATGATAAGAACGAAAGCAATTATAAAAGTCGCATAAGGAAATCAAGTCGGCACAATCAAAGGAAGGAAAAAAGATAGAATTTTCATTAATGACAAAGGCCCGAAGGTCGGTACATTATAGAGTTCGAAGGATGATTACATCAAGCGGCCTAAAGCCAATGGAAAACAAGATACATCAAGACACAAATTCTGATGTCCTACCAACTACCTACCACTGCTCGATTTCACTACAACCTCTAGGCGGACTCCAACTTCAAAGCGTGTTAATCAAAAGTATTGTTGGGGATGGGTTCAACAACTTCTCAATCTCCTCTTTCTTATCAGGATTCTTGATGTTATCATTCTTAAAAACAACCAGAATCCCGATAAGCATCCCCATCAGAGGCCGAGAATAATGACACTCCCAGTAGAATTAGTGCTCGACCTCTCTGTCCCTCCCGACTTTCGGTGGAGCCCGAGTCTCTTCAAGTTGGGTCTCAAGGACCGCATCAGTATAACCCGACTGTGTCTCGTCAGGGTTGGGAGTGGGGTACACAATCCTGCTCGGGTTGGTAAAGAAGGAGAGGTCGACTCCCATGCCCTCCAAATCTTTGATCTCTAGTAAGACATTAGGGGAAGGAGGGTTGTCGCGGACATAGTCGGCCAGCTCAGTAATAAACCTACTGAGGTCGCCAGTGGGGTTCGCGTTGTGATAGATTCGAATGGCCTCGACGAATGCCATCACATAAGCGAAGTTAGCGTTCAGCTCCTCGGCCTCTTAAACTGCGCCTCCTTGGCGGCTAGCTCCTTCTTGGCCTCAACCAGCTCGCCTTTAACCTGAGCCACGCTCGCCTTCTTCGCCGTAAGCATGCCCTATGTATCCCCCAAGTGACTCTCAAGAGTCGAGATTTGCTGGGTCAGCTCGGAGTTGGACGTCTCCAGTTTTTTCTGAATCTCGGCCTCAAAGAGTATTGACTTCTTTGGTCAAGAACCCTCTCGTCGCCTTCGTCGGGGTTCTTGAGCTCGGTCTCCAACTGAGCACTGGATTTTTCTAAGTAGAAGGCCACCTTTTGAGAGTGGGCAAGGGCCGAGTACAAGTTGCCCACCACTCTCTGATGGCGAGCATTGGCATGATCGGTCTGTGTCCAACCCCGGGGCAGATTCTGCAGAGCTCTTGACAGATAAGAAGGTCAGCCCTCAGGGACCCCTTCCGGAACAAGCTGGAGCGACCTTAGGAAGCTCAATGCCTCAGGTGAGAATTTGGCCGGTGTGATGTCCGGGCTACAGAAAAATGCAAGTCGTTAGCAGAGTAGTGACATAAACAAAAATAAATCACTTGACCAGACTTACTCGTTAACTCGGTCTTTGTCCCAGCCCAACCAGGAGTCATCCTCCGGATGACGACTTCCTTCCGGGGCGGAGGCGGGCTGTGAGGTCGGACGGAGCGGCGACCTCCCTATTCCCCAGTTTATCTCCGACCGGTATGAGCCTATCTCCTCCTCATCCTCTTCCCGAGCCGGCGAGTCGATGGAGTCGGCCCGTGGATTTCCTCTTCCTTTGTCGCCGGGCGGAGGGACCCAGAGGGGTCCATCTTGGAGGAGAGGCATCGGTGGTCGCCACACGCCTCATCTGGCCGAGCACAGATTTCTTCCGGGTCACCATCACGGAAGCCGGTGGTTGACGTCGGTAAACGGGGATATTAGGAACTGTTCACACAAAAGAAATCCAGTTAGTTAAATCCCGTATTTCTATCAACAAAGTACTGACATGCAAACTTACAGGGGATCTTGAGATGGTGAGGATATGTGTACAATCCGACTTTAAGTCGGTTAAGCTCGGAGTTAAGGGCATTGACATCTCGCCTAGCTCGGGTGAGTATCACGAGCTATGTTAAATGCCTCCAGGAAATCCCAGTACAACTCGGTCGAATGGGGGGAAACACTGCAAGATAAAAAGAGAATTAGATCAGTACGACTTCAGAGTTAAAGACAAAAGGTTTACCATGTTCAACTCGAGCCGCATAATCTGTCGGAACATGTATGGGCAATGTGCTCAAAGGATCCACATACTCCCACACCCCTCCAACGAACCACCACTTCTGTGCTAGCCATCGACCTTGTTTGGAATCCCGCTCACAAGCTCCCTACCCTTACGAAGTCACATGACATTATATCCTCCATCCTGGGCAACGGGCGTCATCACGTATGATATTTTGCCTGGATTCGGCAATTGAAACAATCCGGCTTGTCCCAACACGGTCATGGTAGAGAGAATGTAGCTCCAACCATTTGGGGTAATCTGTGTGAGGCTCTGATTCTAGGCCGCGAGCAGATGGGAAATAGCCGAATGGAGCGGAAAGCGGATTCCTGCCTCCATAGTGTGCTCATTCACCGTGATCATCCCTGGCGGCGGCTGGTCTGCACTCTCATCGGAGGTTGCTCCATAGAAATGTACATCCCGAGGCACCTTATATAAACGATGCAGCAAACGCACGCACCGATCAGATAGAACTGATCGGTATTTTTCTTCGGATGCCAGAAAAGCTGACTTGACCATCTTCCGATAGCGACGCTCAGGTCGCTTATATGGAGCTCGAGCCTCGTAGGTGACATAATCAAAGGCCCGCTTGAAGACTCCATAATCTTGGGCCGGGGCAGAGGGACCCGCTGCCCGTCGTCTTCTCCGGTAAAACAATACGGAGAGGGCTAACATTCAATACAGGAAGGTGGGTAATCTCGACCAATTCCTCCAAGAACTGTTCATCATCACCCTCGTCATTACCATCATCATCCCGATTATCAATTGGAGCACCGGTAGTCGGGGTATCCCCACATTGGCGGCAGCGGAGCTAGAGCCATGGTGGCGGCATAGCTGAGCGATAACAACATTATCCTCATCCGAAGACGATAATATTATGGGCTGAGAGGCGGCGGGAGTCGTCAAAGAACCGGTAGCCATAATAAAGATTAAGAAGTAATGGATTTTTACCTGAATCAGTCTTCGTCGAATCCTCAAAAGTTCGTTAGAAAGCCGTGGGATTTCAAGAGAGTTTTTGCAGAAGATGAAGAAGGGTTTAACAGCCTAAAACCCTCACCTATTTAATAAGAGGGGAAGAAGGGCCAAGATGCAATTAAATCAAAGTTCAGGCCCGCCTCATCAATAAAATCGTGGGGATCGCGCGTGGTCAACACCGCGATCTCTCGTTGGGTCGGTTTGCAGCACATCACGTCATCGACCTGGCACGCCATCATGTTAAGTCCACAATTCTGGGATCAGTCTATCACGCCGGTTCACAAGATCAAGGTGACGATTCACTGCCCGAGGATGACGACTCGCCTCAGGAACACTTCCCTAGGTTGACTTACCATAGGTCGGAAGAATAATGAATCAAGTCAAGGCCTCGATGCAAGCGCGCGACCTCGACTTGAGGGGCAATTGTTGTAGCATGGATAAACTCGACCCCTGGTTAAGTCGCATGAACGACAATTCGCCTCCCCAATGCCATTTAAAGTGACCTATGACCTGGGGGTAAATGGCCGCAAGGTCAACTTGTCCATCAAGACTAAGTGCTCCTTACCCAAATCACAAAGACAGCAAGTCGCGAGATGAATTACTGGAACTCCGCAAGTCGCAAGGAGACTTACATTCTAGAGCCTCAGGCCGGGAATGACTTTCATCCATCCGAGTGGTATCATCGTAAAGAAGGAATATATTCAGATTAATTAGGAAGCATATTTTGAGGAGCTAATCGGAGCAAGTGTATCAGATACCGAAGATCTCAGCCGAAGATCGCGGGATATATGTCTGGTCATCTCTCAACCCTAAGGGCCGATCGTCCAGGCCTATGAAGACCCTAAAACCTAGTTTCTAGTCTATAAATACTGCATGTCAAGTTCATTGTAAAAGGTGGATAAATCTTAGCATTCTAGGCAGAAATTATAGTGAAATATACTTGGCTTGGTCGCCCCCAGATGTAGTCTTATTCACAGACGAACTGGGTAATTAAACTGTGCATTTTTACTTGTTTTGATCATCTAAATACCTATTGTTTATTGTTTGTTGGCCGGATAACATAAACCGGGCACAACACTTATGTGTCTCAAAGGCCAAGAAGCAAAGGTAGGTTGTTCCATAAATGTGTTGACTCACTAAGTGGTGGTCTGCAAATTCTTTGTTTGTATTGGGAAATTTATAGTTTTGATAAAAGTTCCAAAACAATTGTAATAGGACCAGTCAGACCTGTTAGCTGACTGATGTTTTAGAAATCAGAAATAGGATGACTAGTTGAAAATTACTGTATAGAGTAACTAATGTAATAATATAGGTCACATATTGAGGGGGAACTCAATATTTATTAGGAAAGTCTGAAGATCAGAAATACCTGATAATCTGGTATAGATCAGGTGAAGACAAGAAGAACAGAAGATCGGCGTCCAAAAGTCAAGAAACTGATTTGTCAGTTTCTACCAGATCAAAATTAATCTGAAGAAGAGAATGAAGATCATGTAAGAAGAGTCAAGACCTGATAACCTGTTATCAAAACAACATCAGATGAGTCAGTAAGTTGGGCTAAGATAACTTACATCAGAAGACTCAATCAGGTAGACTGATCAGTTTCATCTGATCAGGTCTGTTTACCTGAAATGTACAAGTTCATTAGACAAGAAGAATGTCAACCTAAGTTGGTGAATCAAAGCGCCGAATAAGCGTACTTGACAACCAATGAGAGCAAAACACGTACGTATGGAGCTGACACTGCGGGTCAGAGCGCTTCAGAGTCAAACGACTAGAGGACAAGCTTACATGCCTTTGGCCATGCCATCTCTATGCATATCAACTCTGCATTGCAAACCTACCAAATATAGCCCAAGATTCAAATTGCTCTGCAACGGCTCTTTGATTTCAAGTTCTATAAATATGGGATCAAACCTTCAAAGTAATAACGAGAATTATCATCAAGCTCAAGCTACAAGCAAATTTCCGCAAGAATACCAAGAACTCAAGCGAATATTCTAAGTGTTCATCCCATAGTTTCTTAGTAAGAAATCTCATCCTTTAGCTCTAGGCTACTCAAATACTAGGATAGATTTCCAGTTGGAAACCATATAAATCTTTACCCAAACCGAGTGTTAGGTTAAGTTTGTGAGAAGATTTGAAGCTAGGGTTTCTAGTCTTGATCTCAGGGATAAGTTGAGTGAGAACTCTATAAACATTTGTTTGTAAGGTGTTTGGACTAACACGTTAAACTAAGTCTAGTTTGGTAAGTAAGTACCCCTGGACTGGGAAGAGTGGACGTAGGACAAGTTGGTCCAAACCACTATAAATCTTGTGTTGTTTTATCTGTTTTACACTTAGCACACAACTGATTTGGTAAAACTGACATGCATATTCCAAGAGGAGATCAGATTAACATCAAGCTACTTATCTGATCAGTTAGACAGTTTGTGTTCTGATCTGATCTGATCAGAAAACCTTGGAATCTGATTTATTCAAACTGGTTTTTCTACACGGGTTAAAACTAGCTTCTACACATCAGTTGACCTGATAGACACCAAACTGATCTGCTTCACAACAATCAGTAAGTTGGATATCAGATCGTACTAATCATCACTCGCAATCGACATCAGTTAACCTGCCTTCACAACTGATCACGTGAAAAAAGTTTTGGAAGTCTACTCACCCCTCCCCTCTAGACTTCCACCTCACTAAACCCGTTCGGGACCTACAAGTGTTAATAAACTTCGTGAACTAGGACGCGAAATGTCTGATAAAGACATCAACTACACGATCTTGAGGTCCCTGACCAAGAAATGGGACATGAAAGTAACTGTGATAAAAGATTGTCAAGATATTGCGAAGATGAAGCCAAGCAACCTGTTTCTCATTCTAAAGGCTCATGAATTCAACCTACTTGAAAGAGGTCAAGAAGAAGACGAGTCACCTGCTGAAGCTACACCTGTCACATCAAAAGCAGTTGTATTCAAGGCAGCTAGCAGCAGTTCGAGGTCTACTGAACCAATAGGAAATATCATAAGTCAGGCTGAACATATTGCTTTGCTAACCAGAAAGCTTGAACGATCCAATGTTCAACTAGGTAAGTATCAGAAATTCTATCATGACTACAGATATGAGCAGAGGAAGAGATAGGAGGTCTACTGACAGATCACAAGAAAGACATCGTTCTGATGACAAAAGAGACGATCAAAGAGATGATCGTAGAGAAGAAAAAAGAGATGATTGGAGAAATGATCACAAGGAAGATTGACGAGATGAAAGATCAGATCAAAGATATTCTGATTACAGGCAAACTGGTAAATCTCCTGACAGATCATATAGGAGAAGGGAATCAACTGGGAGAAGAAATTCCATGGAACCAGGAGCATGTTTCAACTGTCAGAAACCAGGTCACTACTGTGTAGACTGTCCTGACCGGACTCCGCAAGAAAGGGAAGATAAATGGAATAGAAGAGAGCAAAAGTACAGAGACAAAAAAACTTTGGTTGCTGATACTTCTGGTATAGATGATTCCTACCTGCCATCAAACGACTTTGGATACTCATCTGTCGAGGACTTCTGCCTGATAACAACAACTGATGATATCGACGATCTGATATTCTCATCTGATGACGATATCCGTCTCATGGCCAAAGAAATTGATCAAACTGAGGCAATCTCTAAATCTTCTGTGCTTTCTGTGTCCACACCTGTTGTGCTAAGCACACCTGCTGGAGAGATTGACCTGCAGCTCAACAATGAGCAATTGCTTGATGATCTCTCTAATGCAGTAGACACTTATACAATAGTGGAAGCTGAGAACGATAAGCTAAGGGCTGAGAATATTCAGCTTGTCAAGGATAAAACGGTGAGTAGAGCTGCTGAACTGAAATCAGTTGAGACTGTTCAGAAGATAACCACATAACTGGAGTTTCTGAAAGTCAGTACTTCTGATCAAAACAAACTGATTAAAGAATAGGAGGCTCTCAACTTACAACAAGCTGATAATCTCAAAGTCCTACAAGCTAAGTTTGATGAACTCTTCCGACTGTATGAGAGTCTAACAATCAGTGAGGACAGTTTGCGAAAGAAAGTAGAAGTTTTCACAAACTCATCCAAGACTATTCAAAATCTGAACAACTACTATCACAAGCCAACTGATAAGAAGGGCATTGGGTTTGAAGGCTCTTCTGGATCCTCACATGTCCAATCTGGTTCACCTTCAAAAAGTGAATCAAAGAAGATTTCTGGAAAAGATACAAATTATACTAAATCTGTATCAAATAAGGGAAAAGGACCAGCTGTTCAGGCAAGGCAAGTGTCTGGTAAGAAAGGGAACAAAAATGAACCCCAACTGATCAAACATCAACCGAGGAATAAACAAAAGAACCCAGTTCTTCTGAAGAGACCTTAGCCTAATCAGCAGACTAGGTATCAGCCTGGACCATCTCGCAAGGGACAGTCCCAACTGAAACCTAATCAGGTCAAGCTGCCTAACCAACATGCTAAAGGTAAACTGACTAAACCATATGTGCGAAGAAGATATGAATAATTTGATGGTAGCAGTCGTACCTATCCATTTAACCAGAAATTCAGGACATCTGCACCTGAGCCCCACTGGATTAAAAGAAGACAGACTAACAAGAAAAATCCCAAGTCTTCTGATTCATCCAAGGATCACACTCATAACCATACTGATCATAATGCACATGAAGAGATGTATGATTATGTAGATGTTTATGGGAGACAAATCAGGCTTTCTGATCTTGATGATTATCATAGAAGTGCCCTGTTTGTTTAGATCCCGAAAGGTAACACTAACCCCTCAGGACCCAATCCTACTGGGGTACCTAAAGCCTGATCTGACTGCAGGTTCGCGTGAGTTTAGCCAATAAAGGAGGTGTACAAACAACTATCTGGTACATCGATAGTGGATGCTCAAGGCACATGACTGGCAACAAACATCTCCTCAGTTCATACATAGAACAAGAAGGCCCACGTGTACTCTTTGGTGAAAATAACTTTGGTTTTACTAGAGGGTTTGGAACCTTAGTGAATGATGATGTAAAGGTTACTGGAGTCTCGTATGTCGATGGTTTAAAGCACAAGCTGTGATCGGTTTCACAATTTTGCGACAACAAATTCAGTGTTGAGTTCTCAACTGACCAATGCACTATCAAGAATCGAGCTACTCACTAGATTTTCCTAACTGGTTCCAGAAAAGGAACGATCTACGCTGCAGATTGGGACAGTTGTCCATGAAATGCATGCCTGATTGTTAGGAGTTCCAAAAGTAGCAGTTGGCTCTGGTATAAGAGAATGAGTCATCTGAACTTTAAAACTCTTAACAAGATAGCAAGGATGTCCTTGGTTGAAGGGCTCCCGAATGAAGTTTTCTCTAAGGATCAGACATGTGTCACATGTCAGAAGAGAAAGCAAGTCAAGGCTTCATTCAAAGGGATTCCTTCACCACCATCCAACAGAGTATTGCAACTGCTTCACATGGATCTTTTTGGACCAGTTACACCACTTAGTTTCAGTGGACGCAAATACACTCTAGTAATCGTGGATGATTTCTCCAAGTTCACCTGGGTTGTATTCTTGTATAAGAAGAATGAAACTACAACAAAGATACCTGAGCTGCTCAAAAGATTGCAGAATGAGAAGGGTGTCAGCATTGTGAAAATCAGATCAGATAAAGGTACAAAGTTTCTGAATTCTTTTATAACTGAGTTTTTGCACTAAGTTTAATATACAACATGAGACATCAGCCGCCAAAACACCACAATAGAATGGTGTAGTAGAACGGAGAAACAGAACACTCAAAGAAGCTGCTCGCACAATGTTGGCTGAACATGCAACTCTAAATGGTTTCTGGGCAGAAGCAATCAACACTGCATGCCACACTCAGAACAAATGTTCTCTGACTAAGATTCACTTCAAAACACCCTATGAACTGTGGAAGGGCAGAAAACCTCGTGTTTCTTACTTCCATGTTTTTGGGTGCAAGTGTTTCATTCACAACAATGGGAAGAGTCAGTTGAAAATCTTTGAGGCCAAGTCAGATGAGGGTATATTCTTAGGATATTCCTCAACTAGCAAGACTTTCAGAGTATTCAACAGGCGGGCTCTAATTGTGGAAGAAACACCTCATGTGGTCTTTGATGAGTCAACATCTGATCAGGAGAAGTCTTCCTCAAAACGAGCCGTACCAGTACAAGATGTACCTGATGCTCAGAAAATTGATCAGTTAAGCATCAAAGAAAAGAAATCAGATCACGTTACAGTGCATGTTCCTAACTTTGATCTTGACGATTCACCAGGTCAGTCAGACCCCAAGGTACGTACAACTGTCGATGAAGAAGTTGGTACAGCTGAGACAGTAACAACTAAACCATTTGGTTCAGGGGGAACACCTGATGTTCCGGCGGACAGACATCAGCCTATGATGATTCCAACATGAGTTGAGACATGTCCTTGCCAAGTGGATCCTACTTCTGTACCTCTCCCAATCTCTAGTGACTCAATATCAGATGAGGATAATGATGTCCAAACTGATATAAATCAGGAAATAAGGACTTGGTTGAAAGACCATCTGACTGACCAGATAATCGGCAATCCTAATGCTCGAGTCCAAACTAGACATCAGATTGGTGAAAATGCTATGTATTGTTGCTATCTGTCTTTGAAGGAACCTGCCACACTAGAAGAAGCTCTACAAGATGCCAGCTGGATTCTAGCCATGCAAGAAGAACTAGAGCAGTTCGAGAGGAATCAGGTTTGGGAACTTGTAGACAGACCAACTCACCAAAATGTGATTGGTACTAAGTGGGTCTTCAAGAACAAGAGGGGTGAGAACATTGTCATCACCAGAAATAAGCAAGACTTGTTGCAAAGGGGTATTCACAATCAGAAAGGATTGATTATGATGAGAACTTTGCACCAGTCACTCGCCGAATCCATTAGGCTAGTTTCTAATATATGCTGCCCACAGAGAGTTTACTGTGTATCAGATGGATGTAAAGAGTGCATTCTTAAACGGGGTTTCAGCGGAGAAAGTTTATGTCGAATAACCTCCTGGCTTTGAAAAAGGCAACCAGGTGTACCGTTTAAGAAAAGCTCTTTACGGACTAAAAAACAAGCTCTCATAGCTTGGTATGATACACTATCTCAGTTCTTGGTAGATAGTGGATTCACTAAAGGAATCATAGACATAACCTTGTTTAGAATAGAAGATGGTGAAGACATTCTGATGGTTCAGATCTATGTGGATGATATCATCTTTGGATCTCCCAACAAGAACTTATGTGAGAACTTCAGCAAACTGATGCAAGGAAAATTCGAGATGTCCATGATGGGGTTAGATGAATTACTTTCTAGGTCTTCAAGTTAAACAAAGTACAAAAGGGATATTCATCTGTCAGACAAAATATACTAGGAATCTATTAGCTAAGTTTGGAATTCAGAACAATAAGGTATCCAAAATTCCTATGATAACTGGATTCAAGATGGATCCAGATGAAAATGGTCAGAAAACTAATTAGAAAGAATATAGGGCTTTCATTGGATCATTGTTATACCTGACTGCCAGCAGACCAGATATAGCCTTCACAGTAGGTGTATGTGCAAGATTTCAGGCAAACCCAATGCAAAGCCACCTGGAAGCAGCTAAGCGGATTCTTAAGTATATGAAGGGGACAATAAATCTTGGTTTATTATACCCATCAGATGATAATCTAGAGTTTAGTGGGTATTCTGATTCTGATTATGGAGGTTGCAGATTATGGAGGTTGCAGAATAGACAGAAAGTCAACCTCAGGTACATGTCAGTTCTTAGGAAGTAAACTGATCTCTTGGTTTTCAAAGAAACAAACATCTGTTGCCACATCTACTACTGAAGCAGAATACATGGCCTCAGGAAGCTGTTGGCTTAGTCAGCAACTGAGGGATTATAACATTGTAGCTACGAACGTGCCCATATTCTGTGACAGTAATGTTGGAATTTAGAGGCACGTAAACACGTAATACATGCGCAGAGGAAATAAATAGTTCACCACCAACAACGAACATATAATTACATAATTGAATACATATAAACATAAAGAGAAACCTTACAGTAAATCGTACGCATATTTCTCTACTATGGTATCCACGTAATCCCCAATCACGGACTTGCACGGATTTGCCAGCTTTGAATCCCAAGATGAATTTGCTAGGAAAATTCTAACTCTAGATCTTATGGAGAGAATAATCAATTAACGTTGTTTGTGAATTCCCAAGAGTTCATATATATTGGAGAGGCCCAGCTTAAATCTTAAGCTAACTTGATTAGTAAATAATATCCATAATCTTATAAATATAAATCTCTTAGATTTATTTCCATATATAAAATCTCTACGGATTTAATTCCCATGTATATCAAATCTCTACGGATTTGATTCCATATATATTAAATCCTATAATAATATTCCATATATTATTATTGGGAATCCTATTTAATTAAATTCAATTTAATTAAACATTAATAATAATTAATTCCAAATTAATCTATTATTAATTAATTCTCCATAAATTAAATATTAAATCCAATTTAACATTTAATTAACCAACTATAATCCGTAAAAGGGAACTACTTGTTGTGTGACCCATAGGCCCTCATATATCGAGTGATTAGTCAAACTAACGGTCTTAATTGAACCCTAGACAATAAATCAAACATTCTCAATATATGAGGTACGTTGCGAGAAATGTGCAACTACCTGTAACTGAAACATAGGCTATTACGATTTCCTCCTTTCGTTCGCGAATACTCGATTAAGTCTTGAACATGATGAAGTGTCTATTCAAATAACTTAATCATATTATCTTTAATCACTAATTGGTCATGTATGTCACACTTGGCCACAAAGTCTAAGTTGACGTGCACCAGTCGTTGACTTTGATCCAATTATGATGAGAAGATGAGTATTCTCTCTAAATTCACTTTGAGGAATGAATCCTTTTCTTGACTCAACTACCATGCACATGCACTTCGTGATGAATCCAATCCAAGCCATATCTACCCATAGACGGGTGCAAGCGTCGGTCGTGGTCAAAGTTCATCACTCCACACATGTCGTGCGTATTGACCTCAAGTCAAAGGAGTATCGCATCGCTCCCACTAACCGAGACACCCGTAGACACATATTGTGGACTTACATCAAACGGTTTCTCGGATGGGTATACCAATACCCTCTAAGGTATTTGTGCATCCATCATGAGATACCTAGTATCTCGTAGTAAGTGAGATCTTACTAAACTCTCTAAGAGTATGATGCAGATCACACACCAATATTCCATTCTTGATGATCCTTGATCGGGGCCATTTGAGAATCTTGCTCAAGTCATCTGAGTTCTCACAACCTCAATGACAACAATGACTCATGGGAACACTTGCATGAATAAATGCAAACAATCAAACATAATATTCAAACAAGTGTATTGCCATACATTAATGTTAAATGAACTATAATATTAAATAAAACTGAATATCATCGAGTATTATGTCCTTACAATGGATTGTCTCTAGGACACCAACACTAATAATCTCCCACTTGGACTAGAGTCAATCACCTACATGTCTAACCCATAGACTATCAAATGTCTAGTGTGTACATGAACACTCAGTGTTTTGGTGAAAGGATCTGCGAAATTAAATATATGGGAATACGTTTTAATTCTACTCCTCTTATCGTTATGATCTCTCGGATCAAATGATAAGCCTGGGTACATGATTGCTTCTGTTTGTTGATCTCGGTTCCTTCGCTTGAACAATCGCACCAATGTTGTCTCAATACAACTTTATTAGACAACTGACACTCGAAACTACTCCTAGTTCTCTTAAGAACTATAAAATCCAGATAGCCTCCTTGAGGCTTCTAATATAGCAATGTACTCAACTTTGGTTGTTGAATCTGTGGTCGACTTGCTTGGAACCATTCCAACTGACCGCCTCATCATTGAGAGTGAAACGTAACCTGACTGTGATTTGTAATCATCACAGTCGGATTGGAAATTTGTGTCAGCTTAACCAGTCATTACTAGTTCTGAATGTCTACCATAGACAAGGAAACATTCTTTAGTTCGTCTAAGATACTTCAGAATGGTCTTGACAATAATTCAGTGAGACTCACCCGGATTCTGTTGGTATCTACCAGTGATGTTGATAGTGTAGGCCACGTTTGGCCTAGTGCAAGTCATGGCTTACATGATTGACCCAATTGCATATGCATATGGGACATCTTTCATGTGCTTGATATCAGCTTCAACAGAAGAACAATCCTTCTTTGATAGCTTTATCCCATGATTTGCCGATAGAGATCCTCTCTTAGAGTTCTCCATGGCAAAAAGCTTCAACACCTTGTCTACATAGGTGGACTGTGACAGCCCCAATATCCTCTTGGATCTATCCTTGTGGATCTTAATCCCTATAATTTAGCAGGCTTCACCAAGACCCTTCATCATGAAGGTCTTTAATAACAAATCTTTAACGGACTGCATTAACAGGATATTGCTTCCCAAAATCACTATGTCATTGACATACACGATTATGAAAACAATATTCTTCCCGCTGCGTTTAAGATATATGCAAGGATCTTCTGAGTTTCTGATGAAGTTAAAAGACTTGATAGCTTCATCAAATCATATATTCCAACTCCTAGAAGCTTGCTTCAATCCATAAATGGATATCTTTAGCTTGCATACTAGATTATAATTTGACTTAGATGTAAAATCTTCCGGTTGAGTCATAAACACTTCCTTATCAATGTTTCCAATGAGGGAAGTTGTTTTGACATCCATCTGCCAAATCTCATAATCATAGTGTGCTGCTATCGCAAGTAAAATTCGAATGGACTTGATCTTTGAAACTGGTGAGAAGGTCTCACCATAGTCAATGCCTTCGCGTTGACTATAGCCCTTCGCCACCAACCTAGTTTTGTAGGTTTGTACTTTGTCATTTGCATCAGTCTTATGCTTGAAGACCCAATCGCAACATATGGGTCTAACCCCTTTAGGAGATTAAACCAAGTCTCAGACTTGATTGGTGTACATCAAGTCCATCTCGGATTTCATGGCTTCATGCCACTTCTCTGAATCAATATCTAATATTGCTTCAGAATAAGTATTAGGATCGTCCTTATCCGGTATGTCCATATTATCGAGTTCCCCAAAGAGGTAACCGTATCTAATGGGTGGATTACGATTCCTAATTGACTTACGGAGCTGTGGTTGTGCAGGCTGTACATTCTGATTGTGAAAATTTTGTGGTGAATTGATTTCATCAATGTCCAGAGAGTCCTCAAGAGCTACACTTTCAGATGCCTCTTGGGCGGGAGTTTGAACTATGTTGTTCTCATTCGGCCCACTTGGAGGTTCTGCACACAAGCAAGCCAACTCAATTACGCCCCCATTGGTGAAAGAGCGATCACCTAGTGAAAGACTCCCACCGTGAAAGTTGTTGAATGCTCCCACTGAATCTTTGTCATATTGCTTTGACAAGATATCAGTCTCTTTGTTAATTTGTGGTTCTTGAATTTCTTCAAGTTCTATCAACTTACGACATTGTTCCTTAAAGACATAGTTTTCTTGAGGAACTTGAGTGCGCTTTAAAACAATCATCGATTATTTCTCAGGTAGATAGAAGTAATATCCTTTAGTTTCCTTAGGATATCCCACAAAGTAACCCTTTTCACCTTTGGATTCCAACTTATCAGTAAGCATCTTTTTCACAATCACGGGGTAACCCCACGTTTTGATATGTGTAAAAGTTGGCTTCTTGCCACACCATTGAGCATATGGTGTATGCTCAACCGATTTAGATGGAATCCTATTCAGAATGTAGATTATCCCCATAAGGATGTCGGAAGAGAGGAAAAGCTCATCATGGACCTTACCATGTCTAACAGGGTTCGGTTTCTCCTTTCGAAAACTCCATTCATTTAGGGTGTTCCGGGGAGTCCATTGTGATTGGATTCCATGCAACTTCAGATAATCAGTGAATTCATGGCTAAGGTATTCTCCTTCTCGATCCGATCGAAGAGTCTTAATACTCTTACCAAGTTGCTTCTCTATTTCAGCTTTATACTCCTTGAATTTCTCAAAAGATTCAGACTTGTGTCTCATAAGATACACATATCCGTATCTTGAGAAATTGTCAGTAAAAGCGATGAAGTAACCGAAGTGACCCGTAGCTAGAGTTGGCAATGGTCCACATATATCACCGTGGATCAACTCTAGAACTTATTTGGCACACACTCCTTTCCTAGAAAAGGGTTTGTTGATCATCTTGCCCTTGAAACAAGATTCACAATCTCCATAAGACTCAAAGTCGAATGGGATTAAGTAGTTTAACTTTCTTAACCTTTCAATCCTTTTATCGTTTGCATGACCAAGTCCACAATGCCATAAGTAAGTTGGGTTTTCCTGATTACTAAGTTTGAGTCTTTTATTTTGTATATTAAGAACATCATATCCACAATGCATCAAATATATGTTGCGAGTAATAGAAAGAACTAGATGACAATCATTAAGTTCTAATCTAAAACCAAAGGGTAAGTCTAACACATAAGTCCCCACACGTTCAGTAACAACTATTGCTCCGTTTCCACGTGTAAGACGACTTCACCCGCCCTAACTGCCCTAAGACACATGAGCCCATTCACATTCATACAAATGTGAGAGCCACATCCGGTATCTAATACCAAACAGTTAGCACTATTAGTGGACACGATTATCTTAATGACAAACATACATGTTCTAGTGCTAGAAGCACCCAGTACCTTCTTTTCAGCAACCAGAACCTTACAGTCCTTCTTCCGGTGCTCTCTTCTACTTATAGTAGAGGCACACATCTGTGTCTACCCGCTCTTTCTTTTGAACACCATCTTAGTGATAGTGAACTCAAAAGTAATGAGCATTTCATGAAGTTCAGGCATGGTCGCATCCGTCTTATTCATACTATAGTTCACAATGAAGCTAGAATATGAATCCGGGAGCGACTGGAGGATAGCATAATGGAAATGTTAGTCTTTTAGCTCAATGCCTAAATTACAAAGTTTCTCAATTAGGCCTAACATCTTTAGCACATGAGGTGAAATCTTCCCTCCTTTAGCTAACCGACATCTGAACAAATCTCTCATCACTTCATAAATCTCAGAATGAGATTCAGAATCAAAGAGATCCTTCAGATGCTTGAGCATCTCAAAAGGACCCATTTTCTCATGTTGCCTTAAGCAATTCGGGAGTCATGCCGAGCAACATCACACACTGCATCTGGGAAGCATCCTTTTGATGCTTCTTCTGAGCTGCTACGTCAAACGTAGCTGCCTTAAGTAACCAGCTGCAGGGGTAACAGGGATTGGCGTGTCCAACACATACTCAATCTTTTCTTGCCTTAGCACCAAACACACATTTATGTGCCAGTCCAGAAAATTTGGCCTAGCCAATTTGTTTGTTTCCAAAACACATCTCAATAACAGTTATACATTTCAACTAACCAAGAGAAATAAAATAAAATGGGAATTAAATACATAATTCCTATGATCAATATTCAGCAATCAAAATAAGCATGACCTTTCTTTTGTGTTTATTTTGTCTCCATTATTTTCACATACTCAACGACCTCATCGGAAGAGTACGAATTTATATCAAATATAAATTGTAATGGACTAGGATCCACATTCTTATTATTACAATATCTGCTTTGGCTGATTAGTGCAATAATAAAATTGGTAGGTCTCCAAACCAATTGCAAAATTGCAACTCCTAGTTGATTGAACCTAGTTCAATAGGATGTCCCCTAACTTTCGTTTCCCTGCTTTGGCTGGTGAAACAAAGTTAAGTTGGTTTACAACCATCAAGCGGTGACACTACGTGTCCCTATAAAAGTCCCGTTGAATGTAGATCCGAGCAAAAGACTTTGGTCTTAAATACCCATTGGAACAAAATCCCCGATTTACTTTTAATTTCGATGGAAGACACCGTTTCAATTTAATGAAAAACCATATTTTAGTGAGGAACATTTTAAAGGCGGGGTATTAATTGCTTAATTGAGATCCAACATGTTAATCTACATCACATTTGAGCAATTATTGGGCGCCACCTACCCAAACATGATTTACACGGACTAACATTTATATGAGTGCCGTCTACCCAAACAATAATTCGGTCCAACAAGTATTGGGCGCCGCCTACCCAAAAAATCATAATGCGGACGTAAAATGCGTTAACAGAATATAAAACACGTTAACGAAGTGGGAATTAATAACTCGTTTAATTCATTAAATCATAATTTTAAAATCTAATTTTAAAATAAGTTTAATAATTAAATACATTATTAATATTAACTTTTAATTAATCCAATTAATTAAGTCCGTCATTAGTCCAACTAATACATTTTATTAAAAATGATTAACCAAGTGAGAATTAATAATTCTTTTAAAACGAATTTTAAAATCCAATTTAAAAAAATTATTAAATTTCAATAATTAATCCAATTAATTATTTGGTCTAACCAAAATTGAATTTAATTGTTTTGTTGTTAGGGGCTCAAGAGCAATTTCCAAAATTGCTCGGGAGGGTTTGCCCAAATCGAATTTGCAAAACAACCCTCCCCGCATCACTGCCCAAATCCGACATCATCCAATCTATCATTCGGAACAACCAATTTCAAAACCCAACCAAAAATTCTTATCAATCACAATTAATCTCAGAATTAATCCAATTAATCCATCATTAAATCAGTCCAACTGATGTAATCGAAAGAACAGAGGCATGAACGGAATCGAAAAATAAGCAACAGGTCAGCGCGGCGCGTGCGTAGCACCACCATCAACAACGACAGTTTCGAAAAGCCTGAAACAAGCATAAAATGCTTTGGGCTCGATGAACCGCCGTCGAGGAGTGTCGAATGGGTCACCCCGTGTGGCTGTTATGCACGCACATGTGTTGCACATTTGAAGAGTCGAGAAGATGAACACCGCCAACAAACGCATCATGTCGTCGCCTCAAGAGTCGATGAGGATCCCCGTCGAGATGCAGACTACGCCGGCATCCTCGGTTGCAGACGATTTGCGAAAGGTAAAGCGGGTCAAATCCCAAATAAAAAGAGAGCGATGATTTCAATGAATTGGACGGAACACCGCCGCCTCTTCAATCGACGGGATGAGTCATCTCCTTCTCGATCGGGATCGAATCTCGTCGGTCTGAGAGAGTTCTCATCGCTGTCGCTGGAAGCGCGCGGTTTCACATCGAAAGGTAACACCGCAAATCAAAACCCATCGCCGATTCTGAAGCAATCGGTCCCCATGCCCATCGCGAGGCTTGGCGAATCATCGCCGTCTCGAGCGACAGCGTGGGACGCGATTCTTAATTGAGTGGCGCTTCGAATCGCAGGTCACAATTAGGGTTTTCAAGAAAAGTGATGCGAGCAGGACGACCCAAAAAGGGGAATAATTGGGACAAACACATATATAACAATATCACACGTCCCAATTTAAACAACGAACAATGGTGCGGTCAAAACAAATTGTCGTACCGATGTATATTTAAAAAATCTTAAATAAACATCAATTAATTCAATCAAGCAATTAAATCAAGAGCCTGAAGCTCTGATACCACTGTTGGAATTTAGAGGCACGTAAACACGTAATACATGTGCAGCGGAAATAAACAGTTCACCACCAACAATGAACATATAATTGCATAATTGAATACATATTAACATAAAGAGAAACTTTACAGTAAATCATACGCATGTTTCTCTACTATTGTATCCACGTAATCCCCAATCACGGACTTTCACGGATTTGCCAGCGTTGAATCCCAAGATGAATTTGCTAGGAAAATTCTAACTCTAGATCTTATGGAGAGAATAATCAATTAACGTTGTTTGTGAATTCCCAAGAGCTCATATATATAGGAGAGGCCCAGCTTAAATCTTAAGCTAACCTGATTAGGAAATAATATCTCTAATCTTATAAATATAAATCTTTTAGATTTATTTTCATATATAAAATCTCTGCGGATTTAATTCCCATGTATATCAAATCTCTATGGATTTGATTCCATATATATTAAATCCTTTAATAATATTCCATATATTATTATTGGGAATCCTATTTAATTAAATTGGATTAATTCCAAATTAATCTATTATTAATTAATTCTCCATAAATTAAATATTAAATCCAATTTAAATTAAATATTAAATCCAATTAAAATTAAATATTAAATCCTATTTAACATTTAATCAACCAACTATAATCCGTAAAAGGGAACTACTTGTTGTGTGATCCATAGGCCCTCATATATCGAGCAATTAGTCAAACTAACGTTCTTAATTGAACCCTAGACAATAAATCAGACATTCTCAATATATGAGGTACGTTGAAAGAAACATGCAACTACTTGTAACTGAAACATGGGCTATTACGACTTTCTCCTTTCATTCGCGAATACTCGATTAAGTCTTGAACATGATGAAGTGTCTATTCAAATAACTTAATCATATTATCTCAAATCACTAATTGATCATGTATGTCACACTTAGCCACAAAGTCTAAGTTGACGTGCATCGACTGATGACTTTGATCCAATTATGATGAGAAGATGAGTATTATCTCTAAATCCACATTGAGGAATGAATCCTATTCTTTGCTCAACTACCACGCATATGCACTTCGTGATGAACCCAATCCAAGCCATATCTACCCATAGACGGGTGCAAGCGTCAGTCGTGGTCAAAGTTCATCACTCCACACATGTCGTGCGTATTGACCTCAAGTCAAAGGAGTATCGCATCGCTCCCACTAACAGAGACACCCGTAGACACATATTGTGGACTTACATCAAATGGTTTCTGGGATGGGTATATATACCAATACCCTCTTAGGTATTTGTGCATCCATCATGAGATACCTAGTATCTCGTAGTAAGTGAGATCTTACTACACTCTCTAAGGGTATGATGCAGATCGCACACAAATCTTAATTGCATCACCAATATCCCATTCTTGATGATCCTTGTTTGAGAATCATGCTTAAGTCATCCGAGTTCTCACAACCTCAATGACAGGAATGACTCATGGGAACACTTGCATGAATAAATGCAAACAATCAAACATAATATTCAAAAAAGTGTATTGCCATACATTAATATTAAATGAACTATAATATTAAATCAAACTGAATATCATCGAGTATTATGTCCTTACAATAGATTGTCTCTAGGACACTAACACTAACAAGTAATAGTGCTATTGCAATCACTCATAACCCAATTCTACATACAAGATGCAAGCATGTGGACGTCAGACATCATTTCATAAGAGATCATGTGGAAAAGAAGAACATCAGAATGGAAAAGATTCATACTGACAAGCAGAGAGCTGACATCTTAACCAAACATCTAGCAGAAAATAGATTCAGAGAACTGTCAATTGAGCTAGGACTACTGGACCTAGGAGAAAGTGCACCAGAATTCTTCGGTGGATTGATCTCCAAGACCAGTTGGTTAAGAAACTAATCAGGAAAGTGAGATCAGTTGACGGGGGAACTTCAACTGATAAGAGAAGATCAGTTGGAAACTGATCAAGAAAGGAAACATTGTTGGGAAAATTTGTCAAGGATTAAGCAGAAATTAAGATCAACAGAAATCAGTCAGACCTGAACAAATTACATGTGGTATTGACTGATTACAATATCAGTCAATCAGATATGCATTTCTATTCTTTTGTCTTTCTGATTATTTATGTGCAATAATCTGATCTTATTTGCTTTTAGTGTACACGTATTTATATGACGCACGCCCTGCAAAGCATTTAATGTGGACGTGGGGAATATGTATTAATTTCTATTTATTGTGTTTTTAAAATCCAAAATCTATCGTGCTCGAAATCCCTGACCGCACGATTAACTCCTTTTTAAAACTGCCTAATCTCGATCGCTCATCTTGTTTAAACGATTGGTTTTCCAACCTCGATTTTCCAAAAACTTGTTTCTTCAAAACACCTCAAAACCTTATTTGCCCTAAATTCTCTACACTATTATTCACACTCTACAACTTCAAACAAGAATTCTTGCGATTCATCTTTTCATATTAAATAACAAGAATCTGGTAGTTTTCATTTTGTGTGATTAAGGTGTTTACATATATTCTATTTTTGGGCATTTGATTGTTTTATATGAACTATCGATTTATCGATTAAGTTTTACTCCTTATGGTTTTAAGTCTCTGTGTATCTTGAGGAAATTAGAATCGATTAATCATCTGAAAATGCTTATGTGTATGAAACTTATATATTTACATATTCTTTTGTTGCACGCTTTCTCTGTGATTAATGGTTAAACATCTCACACAGATGGCAAAACACGGAATGGGAAAAATTATGTGTAACTACGAACTCCTATTGCATCAAAATTGTTGAAGACAAATATGTGGTGTTTGGAATTACACAAGATCCAGAATCAATGGAGGTGGAGCGACTACTAAGAGGATGCAGACTTGAACAATACTATGCAACCCACTCTAACCCTGTTATGCAGTATGAGGCTTTGGAGTTTCTGCAAAACTGGAAGTAGTATCTCCTGGAGATGAACTGTCATCAACTGTCAATGGTGAAGAGTTTACAGTCACAAACGCAGACATCACAAGACTGTTTAACTTGCCCAAAGGAAAGATCTCACCTGCTCATTACAGAGAAGATGAAGGAAAGGCGATCGAAACCAAGCTGTTCGAGAGACAATGACAAACATCGATCAGAAATTTTGTCAAACCGATGCTGAAAAGGAAGTATCGTCTGCTGTTTGAAATCTTGTCAAGGAAAATAATGGGTATCTCCTTCAGCCCTGATGGATTGACTACTATCAAGATGCACTGTATGGCGGCAATCGTGGATGGAGCCACAAACATCAATTGGGTAGGATTTCTGAAGGCAATTCTGTTACAAGAGCATGCGAAGTTCAGTGTGAATGACAAGAGAGAAGTATTACTGCACAAGAGGATCAGCAATCTGAACAAGGTAGCTGTCATTCTGAGAGACAGATTTCCCACCACTCAACGGGAACATGAAGGATTGAAGCCTTACAAGGCGTTTCTGACAAGTACGACTAGCATTTACGGTCCTCCTGATGATGACTCGAGGATGACTGTCAGGAAAGGCAGAGGGAAAGAAACTGCCTCAGCAGTGTCAGTACATCCTGCTGCTCAACCACCAAAGAGAAGAAGGACCTTGACAAACGAACTGGCAAGTAGGCCGAAGAAAGTGAAACATGCACCAATGACTCTCTTCTTGGAAAAGGAGTCAGATGAAGAAGAAGAAGCAGCCCAGACTGATGAACCAGTCAACAGTGGTGTTAGCAGTAAGCCTGCCACCTCAGAGAAGAAATCTGCTGGACGATCTAAGAGGCATGTTTCCCAAGTAGAAAGTTCGCCGGAGCAATCAGAAGGGGAGCAAGGAAAAGAAAAAGAAAAGGCAAGATCTCCTTCGCCCCAATCTCGTGCTCAATCACCAGCAAATCACTATCTGTCGAGTGCATGACCCCATCTCCATCTCCAAGGATTGAAAGCACCAGATCACCTGCTATGCAACCAGAACTGGCTCAACCAATTAAACAACAGACCGCTCATATGCCTCCGCCAGAAACTTCATCAACCCACCCGCACATCTCACCTGTTCAATCTGAGCATTCGGTTCCTGAGTCCATATCATCTAAGACAATCACTGGGAAGATGGCGCGGATGCAAATTGAATGAGAGATCGATGATCTATATCCAGAATTGGAAGCCCATCCGGTTGTAAGATTAGATATGTTTGGCAAGATCTCAGATTAAAAAACTTCTCGGACTTCATGATTATCATTGAGCAGATGGGAGGTGTTGATGAATTTGCAAATTATGACTTTGACATGAAGAAGTCTGCCCGGGTTGGATCACCAGCTGACTTAATTTCTGATGAGGCAGTTAAGGCCTTGGTTTACAGAAAACTGGGTAAACCTCTGGTGATCTATCTGGAGAAAACTGGTGCGGGAAAATCTGAGAATAAGGATGGCGAAATGGCTAAGGAAGGAACTGCCAATGAAAGTGGTCAGGGTGATGCTGCTCAACACCAACCACTAGAGGCACAACAAACTGACCAAGGACAGGAAGCGGTCAGAATTGAGGCAACTGTTGGGATTCAAGCAAGTCATGCACCCACTCCACCAACAGGCCCTGCAATGAATATCATACCTACTACTCATGTTACCCCTGATCAACTACGGGAAATCAGATCTTGTTTTCGAGATCTGTTGAAAGAAGAGGTAGAAGGGGTAATGGCAAAAGCGATTAGCGATACTATCAATGATCGTGTCGATTCTATATCAGAGATCTAAAAGAGCGAGAGGAATATCTTTATATCACTGATCGATTCGGTGAGGGCTCAATTCGTAAAGCAGTTACGAACCGATCGAGGGCTTTAAGCGATTGATGAAATCGGTCAGATAAAAAGATCTCCAAGTTTCTCTCCCAATGGCTACAGATAAACTGGACAAAACATAAGAGAAATTTGATAAACTCATTCTCACCCTCTCATCGGCAGTTGAAACTGCAAAGTCTGAGCTGCTCAAACACAAGGGCTCACCGCATCCGATCTCAATCAAGTCATAGCTATCAGTTTTGGCTCCTTGACTTCCCACCTCAATTCTCTTTTTGATAAAGCCAAAAAGGGGGAAGGACGAGTTGAGAAACCAACTGATATCATCAGGACTACAGAAGAACTTATTCAAACGATTGAAACATATGTCCAAAGGTTGGATCATCTGGATCTATTTGCGAAAGAAGTATATGACAAAATGGAAAGATCCAGAGCAAGGAAAATGGCCGGAGGAGCTGGACCTTCCAGAACTGAACATGTTTCTCAACCTGCTCAAACCAGAAGAATTACAAGGAGCACAGCAAGTCAAATACAAGATGATAAAGAACTTGCAGTGAGGCTATCTGAAGAACAGATTGCAGAAGAAGCTCGCTTAAGTGAGGAAGAGAGGAAAGCAGAAAAATTAGCCGAAGCTGGAGGATTGAAGAAGAGATATGCTTCAAAAGTTAAGAAAGGTCAAGCTGGGAAACCATTCGTGGAACCTCCGTTGTCAGCAAAGGTTGATGACATCATTCCTAAAACTGTTGCACACGCTGACAGACTCGAAGAATGGAGCAAAATCAGAGGTGAATGGCTTTTGGTGTGTTTGTTCTGGACCTTGTGCCAACTGAAGAGTCACCAGATGAGGAATTTCTGAACTGGTTGGAGAACAAACATCCAGAATTTCTAAAGTCACTACAGGAAATCGAACATTTCGTGACGACAAATTTTGTCATAAAATCATCATTTTTCATCACAAAGAACGTCACCTATAGTGCATCATATTAGGTAAACGTGACGTTATGTAAATTCGTCATATAAAGTTATCTTTTGATGACGCTAAAGGTCATCGTCACTATATCATTCCATCTATAGTGACAAATAAAACGTCACATTTGGCTTCAAATTTCGTCATTGAATATGGTGTTTCGACACTAAAAGCTTATCTTTACATGACAATTTAATTTATGTCGTGACGAAATGATGATTGTCACTATTTATGTACATGTATAATGACGAAATAATTTGTCACCAATAAGTTACATTTCGTGGCAAAAGTTCTATTGTCACAAAATGATGGGGAAATGGTGACAAATTATTTTTGTCGGTATAATATAATATTTAGTATTGATACGATAACCATCACTAAAAGTTTAGATACGGTGACAACATAAATTTTATCATTTTTTCAAAATTTTCGTCAAGAAAGAATTACACTAGAGCGACAAATATTTTATTATATAGTGACAACACAATTCGTCACAAAAATGTAGGCTATAGTGACCAAAAATGTGAAAATAGTGACAATATATTTTTGTCATAATAAAATATTGTCTAGTGACGAAGATGATAATTATCATTAAAAAAACTATGGTATAGTGACAACATATATCGTCATTACTAATTAGTATCTAGTGACAAATATTTTGCGTCATTAAAAAAATGTGAAAATAGTGACAAATTTTTTTGTCATAATAAAATATTGTTTAGTGACGAAAATGATAATTGTCATTAAAAAAACTATGGTATCGTCATTACTAGTTAGTATCTAGTGACAATATTATTTTTCATCATAAAAGTAATACTTATTGTGACAATCTAGAAATGATTAAATTTATTAAAGAATTATTTGAATTTTATATATTAAATTAATAAGTGATCATACAAATAGCCGTGATATACTAATTTCAATTACTAAATGTAATAGAAAAAACATCACAACAAAACTAAATAAAAAAAAAATTAATTTGCATTAAAAAAAAACGCATTCAAGCAAAATTGAAAAGTTAAACAATATTTGTTATCATTAGATGAAATAAAAAACTAAAAGCATTATAAAATGTCCTTTGTATAACTTATTTCCTTGATGTTTCTTCCTCTTCCAACGACGATAATGAAATCTTCTATCCAATAGATATCTACTATAAAAAATAAGAAGATGAAAAGTAATCAGAGTAAGCCATTTTCAAATGTTGATGTCGTGTGTTAATATATCAAATGAATATAATGTTGTAGGGTATATCAAATTATCAATAATGGATATTGTTGGTTCCGGTGCTAACAAGTCTCACACGTGTATGGGGGAATACGTGTTGGTGATTTTAAAACTTTTCTTTCCTCGAGGTCGGATAGGTCGGAGTTGTCACGATGATTTGTACGAAGCCTGATTGCCTACGAGTCAAAGTCTCATTGAGACAATGATCTGTTTGCTTCGAGAACAATTAAGCTTAACCGAGCCTGAGTTTATCGGAGATCTGAGCCGCTTGGATCAGATATTTATCTTACTGAACCCTCAGTAGAGTTAGTTCAGTTTGGTAACTATCTGTTCTAGCTACTCAAGTGTGCGGAATGGTTGGCCCTAAGTTTATACTCGTTTTTAGCTTTGCTGAAAATCTTCCATTTTAATAAAATAATGATTAAGGCTGTGATCAGTTGATGCAAGTTCAGTGGATTGGTTCCAACTGAATATCAGTGAATTATGCTTTCAGTGAAAAACATGCAAATGTATAATAATAATGCGATGCTGAAAGCAAAACAACACAACAATTATAGTGGTTCAGAGACTTAAGCTCCTACGTCCACTCTCTCTGACCTTCAGAGAAATTCCTTAACCACTTCCTAAAGCTTTCTGGCTAACTCACTGCAGCTTACTCACTTTTCTACCTTGAGTTTTCTGGCTGGCCCACTGCAGCTTACTAACTCAAACACACACAAGTTTTCAGACTACCACAAGTAGCTTACTAACTTCTTCTCCAGAGTTTTCTGGCTAACTCACTGTAGCTTACTAACTCTTTACAACTCCAACTCAACAACAGACACACTCAAACTACCTTACAAAGGGTTTGAGTTTTGGGTTGGTTTACAACTAGGATGAGATATCCTTTACAATAAGAACAATGCAAAGGTTAGGATATCTCTACTAAGCTTTGGATATTTCTTATCAATCTAGGCTTAGTAAATGAGCTCTCTTCAATGTGAAACACTTGGGAAATTTTAGGTTTTTCGAGTGCTTCAATTTGCAATAATACGAATGAGCTCTTGAGTTGCTTTCAAATTTCCCGTGACCTCTCAATGTAAAGAGTCACTAGTATTTATAGGCAACTTCACCAAGGTCACTCTTGAAAAACTATCCGTTGGAGGAGATAGCTTCATGAGTTTCCTCTTATGGTGTTTGATGAACGACTATATTTAGGGTTTGAATACTCCCTTGCATGTTTTAGGAAATATGCATTCATGTAGCCAATCACCACTTTTTGCAGTCTGGAACATAGTACTACTGACATGCTTCAGTGACCTGTCGCTTTCAGTGTCAGTAAAGTACAATGTTGTCTTCCTCTGATTGGTTCTTGTCTTCAGTAAATGTAGACAAACATAATCGGCTCTTTTTGGTCAATCTCTCTGAATGAGATAACATTAAACAACACTTAGACTTAGTTCCTTTTGTCTGCATATGAATGTCTTGGGCAATATCTATTTTTCTGAATATTCGAGTTTTTCTCAGTTTTGTAGTCTTCAGATAGATATTATTCAGTGCCTCGGAACATTCGGGTTATCTTGAGTATTGATCTCTTCTTGAGTCTTGATAACCTCTTGGTCTTCGATTATCTTACGTGTCTTGAGGATCTTTCGAGTCTTGATGTCTTGATGACATCTTGAGTCTTTGAGTCTTGATGACATATTGAGTCTTGATGACATCTTGAGTCTTGATTTCATCTTTGAGTCTTTCGAGTCTTGATGACATCTTGAGTCTTGATGACATCTTGAGTCTTCGGTGTCATACCGAGTCTTCTTGTCATCTTGAGTCTTGAGTTTCTTGACAACTTCTTGAGTCTTGATTTCTTAAACTTCTTGAGTCTTGGTTTCTTGAAACTTTCTTGAGTCTTGGTTTCTTAAAACTTCTTGAGTCTTCAGAATCTTCAAAATCTAACCTGATCTATATCTGCTGACTATACATGGTGCAGATAACTTCCTGAACACTCTATACTGAATCCTGACTCAGTCTATCAAGATTATCTTGAACATGTCATACTTAGGGGTATTGGGATCTAATCAAAATCTCTTTATTAAATTCATCTCCCAACAATTTCCCCCTTTTTGATGATGCCAAAACCATCTTGTTACAAAAAAAGCACCTAACCTATACTCAGGTTTCAGTTTTTCTATTACAATCCAAAATGGCAATTTTTCAACAATTTCAAAACATAAGGCATATGTAACATAAAAGACATGTAAGAAGATAATGAGATATTATCTTTGAGCATAAAGATAAATTTTCATTGATGTAAGATCAGAGTTACAGATTACAATGAAAATCAAAAACAAAAACAGAAGTACAAAATCTTCAATCTTCATCATCTTCAGTCTTCATCAACTTCATCCTTAGGCACTTCCAGGTTGAACATCCCATAGTATCTTTTCTTCAGTTCATCCCTTGTTTTGATGATATCTGGGTTGTTTCCTGTTAGGCCTAGTTAGATGGCATACTGAGCAATCTCCTGAGAAATGGTTGTCTCATTCACATATCCATTCTCAAGTCTTTGAGCTGGGTAAGTATATGGACCAGGGGCAACAATCTGAGTATTTCCTTCATCTGCCAAGTTGATCCAACTTTGCAGGTACTTAGGATAGAATGTCAATAAGTACTCAATGAAGGCTTCATTCATATCCGAGCTGCTCCCCCTCCATTCCCTCAGAATCTCATAGTAGAACCAGAAGGTTCTCTTGATTTCCTCCCACGCATCATTGAATTGAATAGGCATCCATTTGTTAATGTGCGGTCATTTCTGAGCTTTCTCTGTACCCCTCCTCTTGCTCAAGAACTTCTTGAAACCACTTCTTCTTTTCTGCTCTTCTTCTTTCTTTTTCCTGATCACAGGAACACCTGATACAGAAGCAACAATTTTCTTCTCCTTTTCAACTTGAAGGGTTTTCAGAGCTTTCTTGGTGTTGAAGACTTCTTTTTCAGCTTCTTCCACAGATTCTTCAAAATCAATAATTAATTTCCTCTGAGTAGACTTAGAAGCTTTAGCTCTTTTCTTCTTCTCTTGCTCTACAAATGCCACAACCTTTCTTTTTCAGGTTTGACTTGTTCTTCACCGGCTTGGCTTGTTTCCACCATCCTTCTACCACTCAGTTTCTCAGAAATTACTTCCTGAATAGTTTGCTCAGATACTTGAGTGTAGATAGGTTCTTCAGCTTCTTTGAACTTGAGCTTCTCAGTGGCTTCCACTTCTTTTAAGGCATCAGAAATTATTTTCTCTTCATCTTCTTTCTGAGCCTTCCTCTTCAAGGTTTGTGCCAACAACTCACTAAGTTTGCCACCAGGCCTTTCCCCCTTTTTGGCACCATACCTTGGAAGAAGTTGAGAAAGTGCGGTATCCATATGATATTGCTCTTTGCTTATACTTCGCACTTCCCCTGCCAACTGATCGTGCTCATCTTCCAGCCTTCTCATGTGTTTTTTAGCCACAGAGAACTCTTCAGAAAGAGGTGCAAACTGGTTTGAGAAGACATTTTGCACCATCTCTGTCATCTTGGTCATGAGCATAGAGCCCATTTCCTCAACAGCTGTCTTGATCATCAGATCATTCTTCTCAACCAGCTTGGCTTCTAGATATGCAGTTCTTTCCTGATACATCTGCTTCATCTCTGCATTGAGCTCAGTTTTGACTCCATCAACCTTTCCTTCCAAGGTAGTCAATTTATCAGCAAGAGATGTTTGTAGTTGCAGGTTGTCTGAAGATGGACTCTGTGTTTCCAGCTTCTGAGATTGGCTTGCCAAGGTTTCTTCAATTTGAGTCACTTTTTCCACCATTGGCACCACCTTCTCCAATTGCTCCAAGATGGGACTGAGATCAATCACTGGAGTGTATGCAACCTTTTCCACCTGAGCTGGGTGCTCCACCTGAGCCTCAGTCTGCATATCAGACATAACGGATTTAAAGATAGGAACTTTAGTAGCTTTGGCATAATGTTTAATAGTTCCAAAAGTTACCTGAAGAGTGCTAACTTCAGTCTGAGGATGTGAGATATCAGTCTGTCCAGCATCAGTTTCCTTCTCCATCTGAGATTGATTTTCAGGATCCTCTTGTTGGTCACCCTCTCTATCTTGATCCTTAGAAATGGAGGCATCACCAACAGCTTCCCTTCTCTCAGCCACCTTCTTCTAGACTAGCTCATCAAAATCAGCATTTTTCATCCTGAGCTTTGTCTTCCTGAATCCAGAGAACTCTGTTAGAACAGCAGTCTCAGCATTCCACCAATCCTCTCCTCTGAAGGAGGCTATATTCAGCATCTCTGGAAGAGTCTGATTCAGGATGTAGACTGTGGTTCTGAGTTTGAAGAAGAGATCCTGAAGGTCAAGATATGCGCTCAGCTCAGGGTATCTGTCCAAAATGAACCGTTCCCCCTTGCTGCGCCATGCAGTTTCTTCTGCCTCTCCCTTCTTCATCTTTGGGCTCTCAGGTTCAGTAGGATCAGATTGAATGAGTTCAGGTGCTGAGGGATTGAGAAATGGTTCACTCAGGATCGCATCCAAATTCAACAGATCCTGAGGTTCAGACTGATCTGAGGTCTGAACAGGTATCTCCTCAGTAGGAACCTGAGGTCCCTTGAATATTTCCTGAGATATTTTATCTGAGCTCAGAGAAGTTCCGAGTACCTCAGAGATAACCTGTTCCTCAGTTTCTTCCTGTGCAATTGTCACAACATGAGCCAGAACTTGCAGTGGAGATTTCAGTCCTTGCTGGCCTTCAGGTTGGATTTCCTCAGTGTCACTGACCTCCTCCTCAGTAATAGTTTGAAGTTTTCTGCGTTTCTAAGGGGCCAGTGTTTTCTTCTTCAGAGTTTCTCCCTTTACTCTTTTCACCTCCATCAGGGCTTTCCCCCTGGCTTGTTGGGCTTCAACAGCTCTTTCTTCAGCGGTCTCCTCCTGAGACTTCGAGCTTTTCTCTTTCCTTCCTTTCAAAGTCATCTTAGTTGTTGTTGGCTTGAATAGAATTTTTGACTTTGGAGAGGGTGAGGAGTTGGCAAAAATGTCCTCTTCTTCTCTGCACATTTCTAAGATGAATGCAATCTTGGTTGCATGTAGGATCTTTCCTTTGATGACAACAGACCCATTCACCTTCTGTACTTGCTTTGCTTGATCACTCACCACTTTGATTAAATAATGTAACTAGTTGAAAGCAGTGGTGGGTGAATCTTCAATCGCCGCCATTAACCTCAACTTCGGCGTGCTTATCTGTTCAAAGCTGCCAGACCTGCTCATTATGCATTTACTTACAATGTCCTGCAATACTCGATACTTAGGCTTCAAATGCCTTTTATTTAGAGTAGCTTCGAACTTAACTGGATGCTCTACAATTCTATCCAGATATTCTTGCTCCCTACCCATCATATACACTATAGGGACTTCACCTCTATCGCTTAGTTCATATATGGCATTAAGGTTTTAGGAATGATATACAATTTGTTGGGAAATATGTAACTTAGTTTTGATGGAAGTTCCAAAACATGTTGTAATAGGACCAGTCAGACCTGTTAGCTGACTGATGACTTATAATCAGATTAAGATGACCAACTGAAATGTATAGATAGCTGAAGTAAAAGATAGGTCACATATTGAGGGGGAACTCAATATGTATAGGTCAGGTCGAAGTATCAGATTACCCAGTTAAGGTCAGATGATCAGAAGACTAATCGCAAATCAGAAGACAAGAAGTCAGAAGATCAGGTGAAGACAAGAAGAGGCGAAGACTCGGATGAAACGATGACTCGGATAAGTGAAGACTCGGATGAACACGAAGACTCGAGATAATCCACGAAGACTCAAGAATAAACCTCAAGACTCACTACTATTTGAATACACCGAGGCTCGAGAGACACCGAAGATCAAAAGACACAAGACCTACATTCAGCCAGAGATGCATATTGAAGCTAAGACAATGTGCATCCGAAGACTCAATCAAGGTGGTGATCGATTACGATCTGATCAAGTCACCACACCGTGACAATCAAATGATACACCGCACAAAGCGAATCTTCTACAAAAGGAATATCAATCGCCTAAAGGACAAATTCCTCAAAAAGTACCGCCTCATGAAAGAAGAAAGCGACACGTGTACAAAAAGAGCTGACATTGCGGGATACGACGCTGCGGACAAAAACGACGCTAATGATGCCTATGACCACGTCGATAATCGGAGCACGTCACAATCATATCCTACAACCTACGTAATATAGCCCGAAATTCAAATCGCTCTCCAATGGCTCTTTGATTTCGAGGTCTATAAAATGAGATCGATATTCATTTTGAAGAAATAGGACCAACAGAGAGATAAAGCATAAGAACCAACGAGTGAGAACAAGCAAAAAGAAGCTAAAGCTACAACAAAATCTCCGTTCAAAGAACACTACATTTGAAGATTATTCTTAGAGTGTTCATCCTATTAGTTCTTAGCAAGAAATCTTATCCACTAGCATTTTGGCTACCTAAAGCATCAGGATAGATTTCCAGTTGGAACCCTCAATCATTCTTTACCCAAACGCATAAGTTAGGTTAAGTCCCAGAGAGTGCGAACTCAATAAACATAAATTTATCCTTTTTAAGGATATAAGTCCCATTGATTACGTTTGTAGAGTGGGGATGGCCATCTGAAAAAGGATATAAGTCCCATAGGTTAAGCTTGAGTGGGAACTTCGGTAAACATCTCGGCCATTACGAAAAGGATATAAGTCCCTTGAGTTAAGTTTGTAAGAGTGAGAACTCGGTAAACATCTCGCCATCCTGAAAAAGGATATAAGTCCCTTGAGGATAAAAGTAGGTTAAGGTTCCCCTGTGTTAAGGGAAGAGTGGACGTAGGACGGGTTTCGTCTGAACCACTATAAAAAGTCTTGTGTGCATTTACTTACTTTCTTATTGCTTTACACAAGTCACAACTGAGTTTTAAGCAGCATATATATTCTAAGTTAAGCTCAGTCTGCACCAAGAAACTGATCTGAATAGATTGACACCTTAGTCAACTGGTTGAAAACTGACTTCAAAATCAGATTGATAAAACTGGTTTTTCACACGGGTAAAAACAAGCTTCCGCACCATTCAGTTAAACTGACAGATATCAAGTCGATCGCCTTCCAGCACTCAAGAAGATTGAACATCAGTCTAAACTGATACACTAGCACTCTGATCGGGTAATCTGCAGTTCACACCTGATCCGCACGAAAAGTTTTGAAAGTCTATTCACCACTCCCCTCTCGACTTCCACCCTCACAAAACCCGTTCGGGACCTACAAGTGGTATCAGAGCAGTGGTTCTACAGACCACTGGCTTTGAGTATCATCGATTCTTGAGGAAGAATCTTTGTGGTCATTTGAACAGATCTTAAAAAAACCATTTTTAAAATTCATTCATTTTCAAAATCACTCAGCATGGATAATACCTCTAGTATGTATCATGATTTGCCTAAGTTTTCAATTGATGAGTATGCAGATTGGGCTATATATATATGCAACCATCTAGGATCGATAAGCGGCAGAATGATGGAAGTCATCGAACGAGGACCCATCATCATATATTACGACAACCCAGCAGTTGGAGGAGATCCAGATTTTGCCACGGGAAGTCTTGTGCGAAAAAGCCCAGCCTTGATGGATGCAGAGGAAAGAAAGTTGTATACTCTAGATACAATCGCCAGGAATATAATCATGAAGACAATGGATAAAGTCACCAAGGAGAAGATAAAGTATCTCAAAACCGCAAAAGCAATGTGGGATACTCTTGCTGAGATATGCGAAGGAAATGATCGGATCAAAGGTAGCCGCCTACAAATGTTTAACCGGTGAAGTTCGAAAAGTTAAAGATGTTGCCCAACGAGACAATCAACGAGCTCGATGGGAGGATCACCATGTCGGTCAATAAGCTACGAGAACTTGGTAGAGAGATGTCAGACAAAGATTGTTGGTCCCGGTGCAAACGAGTCTTACACGTGTATGGGGGGGGAATACACGTGTTCAGTATTTTTAAAACTTTTTCTTTTACCGAGGTCACTTTTGGGTCGGAGTTGTCTCGATGATTTGGTCCGAGAAGCACAAATCGATTCGAGTCAAAGTCTCATCGAGACAGTGATCCTGAGTCGCTTTCGGATACCTCGGATAATCCCAACCGAGTCTTGAGTTTTCAGAGATCCTGAGTTGCTTGGATCGGATAACTAACTTCTTGAACCCTCGTAAGAGTAAGTTCAGTTTGGTAACTATCTGTTCTAGCTACTCACATGTGCGGAATGGTTGGCCCTTAGTTTATACTTCGTTTTAAGCTTTTGCTGAAAACCTTCCTTTAATGGAATAGTGATTAGACTGTGATTCAATTATATGCAACTTTCAGTGGATTGATTCCAAATGAAATATCAGTGAAAATATTCTTTCAAAACACAGTAATGCAATAGATAAATCAAGCAAAACAGAAAGCAAAGAACACAGCAAATTATAGAGGTTCAGAGACTCAAGCTCCTACGTCCACTCTCCCTGATCTCTTCAGAGAATTTCACTAATCACTTCCTAAGGCTTTCTGACTACCTCTGTAGTTTACTAACCTTTCTAATTTTGAGCTTTCTGACTACCTCTGTAGTTTACTAACTCAAACTCACACAAGCTTTCTGTCTATCCAAGATAGATTACTCACTTCTTCTCTAGAGCTTTCTGACTACCTCAATGTAGTTTACTAACTCTTTACAACTCCAATCTCACCAACAATCACACTCAAACTACCTTACAAAGGGTTTGGGGTTTCTTGGTTGGTTTCCAACTAGGATGAGATATCCTTTACAATAAAGAACAATGCAAAGGCTAGGATATCTGGACTAAGCTTTGGATATATCTTATCAAGATAGGCTTAGTGGAATGAGCTCTCTTCGATATAAAGCACTTGGGAAATTTTTGGGTTTTCGAGTGCTTCAACTTGCAATAATAAGTTTGAGCTCTTGAGTTGCTTACAAATTTCCCGTAACCTTACAATGTAGAAGGTCACAAGTATTTTTAGGCATACACCAAGGTTACTCTTGAAAAACTATCCGTTGGAGAGATAACCCGTGAGTTTCTTTATGGTGTGTGAAGAAACGGCTATATTTAGGGTTTGAGACTCCCTAACACGTTTTAGGCAATAACCTTTCATGTAGCCGGTCTTCACTTTTTGTAGTCTGGAACTTAGTACTTCTGACATCTTTTTCGGTGACACTGTCGTTGTCGATTGTCGATTATAGTGCGATCTTTGTCTTCCTCTTTTTTGACTTTTGTCTCCAGTTAAAGGTAGACAACTCAATGGCTCTTTCTGGTTACAATCTCTGAGTGATATAACCTTAACAACACTTTGTTCTTAGTTCCTTTTGTCTGCATTTGAATGTCTTGGCAAATATCTATTTTCTAAGGAATCGCGATCTTCCGAGATTGAATACTTGGATAGATAATTTTGATTGCCTCGGAACATTGGGTTTATACTTAAGCATTGATTACATTCTTGAGTCTTGATAATTCTTGTGCCTTGATATTCTTGATCTTGATCTTTTAGTCTTACATCTTACGTGTCTTGAGTCTTACGAGTCTTGAGGTCTTGAGTCTTGACATCTTTCGAGACTTCACGGATATCTTGGCCCCATTATCTTGAGTCTTCATCTTTGAGTCTTGATTCCTCGATTTCATCTTGAGTCTTGATATCTCGATTTCATCTTGAGTCTTGATCCTCGATTTCATCTTGAGTCTTGAAAACTTCCGGTTTCATCTTGAAACTTCGGTTTCTTCGAAACTTTTTCGAAGTTCTTGTAATCTTCAGATCCTAACCTGATCTGTATCTACTGACTATAAATTTTGCAGGTATCATCCTGAATACTCTAAAACTGAATCCTGACTCAACTATCAAGATTATCCTGAACATGTCATACTCAGGGGTTTTAGGATCTAATCAAAATCATATCTTTATTAAATTCATCTCCCAACAATTTTCCCCTTTTTGATGATGCCAAAACCTATCTTGTTACAAACATACTTAAGCTATACTCAGGTTTCAGTTTATCCTATTACAAGTTTGGTTTTATCTCCAACAGAGACTTTTCCAACAATTTCCCCCACAAATAATGAGTCTCTCAACAATTAATCTCCCAACAATTTCTTCAGTAAAGAATCTCTCAAAGGATTCATCACCAAATACTTAATTTCCCAACAACTAATTCAGAGACAATCATTCAGGCATATCAAAATTAAAAGACATGTAAATAAGATAATGAGATATTATGTTTTGAGCATAAATGATAAGTTTTCATTGATGATAGGTAGACTGTTACGAGTTACAATGAATCTTATCTAACAAAATCAAAAAGACAAAAAAAAAAAAAAAGTATTACATGAATCTTCAGAGTCTTCATTCTTTAGTCTTCTTACATTTCTTATTTCGGCTCTTGATTCGATCTCCTTCACCTCATCGGCCGGGGACTTCGAGGTTGAACATTCCATAATAATACCTCTTTTTCGGTAAGATCTCTTTTTCTTTAATGATATCGAGGATTGTTCCTGTCGGACCTAACCGAATGGGCGTCTTGAGATATTTCTTGAGCAATGGCTTTCTCATTTACACAGCCATTCTCCAGCCTGGGAGGAGGGTACACGTATGGACCAGGGGCGGTTATCTGCACCTTTCCTTCATCCGCAAGATTTATCCAGCCTTGAAGATATTTAGGATAGAAGGTCAGGAGATAGTCGATGAAAGCCTCATTGGGATCTGAGCTCTCCCCTCTCCATTCTCTGACCACATCATAATAGAACCAAAAAGTTCTCTTAATTTCTTCCCATGCATCGTTAATTTGGGTGACATCCATTTGTCAACATACGGCCATTTAAATGCTTTTTTGTGTTCCCTCTCCTCTTGCTTGCGAACTTTTTGAACCCACTCCTTCTTTTCTGCTCTTCTTCTACCTTCTTTCTGATCACTGGTACACCATAAACAGAAGCAGCAGTCTTTTTAGCTTGTTCAATCTGGAGTGTTTTCAGAGCACTTCTGGTATTGAAGACCTTCTTCTTTGGCTCAACCTCAGATTCTTCAATATCCAGCATCAATTTTCTCTGAATTGGCTTAGAAGCCTTTGCTCTTTTGCCCTCAGGCTCTTCCATCGCCATAGCCTTTCTCTTGATGGGCATTTCAGCACAAGCTAGGCTTGTACCAATTCTTCCTCTACCACTCAGTTTTTCTATAGCAACTTCCTGCATTGTTTCCTCTGAAACCTGAGCGTAGATTTGCTTCTCCACCTTCTTGAACTTTAGCTTCTCAGTGGCCTCTATCTCCTTCATGGCTTCAGCAATGATCTTCTTTTCAGCATCTTTGACAACCTTGCCCTTCAGAGTATGTTCCAATAAAACCCTGAGATCAGCTCCAGGTCTTTCCCCCTTCTTGGAACCATACTCTGGCAGAAGCCTGGAGAGTGCTGTGTCCATATGGTATTGTTATTTACTGACACTCCGCACCTCCCCTGCCATCTGATCTTGCTCCTCCTCGAGCCTCCTAAGGTGGTTCTTCGCCATAGAGAATTCTTCAGACAGATGAGCAAATTGGCTAGAGAGAGCTTCTTTGAACATATCTGTCATCTTGGCCATGAGCATTGAGCTCATCTCCTCAACAACATTCTTTACCAGCATCTCATTCTTCTCTACCAACTTTGCTTCTAGAATTTGAGTCTGTTCCTGATGCTTCTACTTCAGCTCTGTATTAAGCTCAGCCTTGACCCCCTCAATCTTCTCTTCTAATTTTCCTTCCATGGAGGTCAGCTTGTCTGTCAGAGTATCCTGAAGTTGCACCAGTTCTGAAGAAGAACTCAAGCTATCAATCTTCTGAGTTTGGTTGGCCAAAACTTCCTCCATCTGAGCAATTTTGTTCAGGATTGGCTCAACCTTCTCCAGCTTCTCCATCACAGGGGAGAGGTCAATCTCAGGAGCATATCGATCGATGTGCCTCACGACCCATTTGTTCATCCTCGAGTCTCGGTCTGAACTCGAAGCTTCGATTTGAATCTGGGGCTTCAGATTTCGGTCTGAAGTGGGATTCACCCGAGCTTGGGTGTCCACGAGCCTCGATCGTATATCGGACATTACAGATTTAAAGATAGGAACCCGTAATCTGGCATAATTATTAGTAGTGCCAAAAGTTACGAAGGCTAACTTGATCGAGGATGTTCGACCTTTGATCGGCAAGATCGGTTGAGTTTTTCTCCTTCTGAGATTGACTCTCATCATCCCCTTGTTGGTCCCCATCCTGAGATTTATCTTTGGAGCTTGGGGCACCAACTTCAAAGCAATCCTCTCAGCAACCTTCCTCTTCACAAGCTCATCAAAGTCCGAGATTTTCATCCCGAGCTTGGTTTTTCTCGAACCCCGAGAATTGGTGAGAAAAGCCTGTCTCCTCGTTCCACCGGTCTTTCGCCTCTAAATGAAGCAATGTTGAGCATCTCCGGAAGAGTCTGGTTGAGGATGTAGACCGTTGACCTTAATCTGAAGAAGATGTCTTGGAGGTCAGGGAATGAGCTAAGCTCAGGGTAGAGGTCAAGGATGAACCGTTCCCCCTTGCCCGCCATTCGGTCTCTTCTTCACCTTTCTTGAGCATCGGGCTCTCGGGTTCGATTAGAAAGTCTCTTTGAAAGATCGACTAACAGACTCATTCAGAGCTCATCAAAATTCATCGGCTCCCGAGGCTCAAAGAACTCGAGGTTTGGGCGAGCAACTCCTCGATCCGAATCGGCATGGTTCTCGAGGTCCGAGTAGCACCTCCTCAGTGGGAATTTCAGTTTGCTCTAAGAACTGAGTGGGCACTTCCTCAGAGGGAATCTGTACTTGCTCTGAGGTCTGAGGTCCTTGAAAGATTTCTTGAGAGAACTTATCAGAACTAAGCGACGTCTCAAGAACCTCAGAGAAGACTTGCTCCTCAGTTTGATCCTGTGCCTTTGAGATAGCCTGAGCCAATACAAGTAAAGGCGATTTCTGAGCAGTTTGGTTCTCAGGCTGAATCTTCTCAGTCTCACTTTCTTCATCCTCATAAGTGAGAACCACCATTCTTTTGCGCTTTGGAGCAAGGGTTTTCTGCTTCTTCAATTTCTCACCCTGCTCCTTCTTGGCATCCAACAAAACCTTCCCCCCGGTTTTTTGGTTTTCTTCATCAGCAGCCGCAACTGGTGATTCCACTTTCTTCTCTTTCTTCCCTTTAATCGTCCTCTTTGCAGCAATGGGCTTGAACATTACTTTGGACTTAGGGAATGGAGTAGATTTGGAAAAGATATCCTCCTCCTCTCGGCACATCTCCAAAATAAATGTTATTTTGGTGGCATGGAGGATTCTGCCTTTGATAGATATTACCCCATCCTCCCTTCTTATGACCTTGGCTTGCTCACTCACCACCTTGATCAGATACTTCAGCCAGTTGAAATCCTTGGTGGGTGAGTCCTCAATCGCCGCCATCAATCGGAGTTTTGGAGTGCTGATCTGCTCAAAGCTTCCAGATCGACTCATGATGCACTTTCTAACAATATCCATCAACACTCTGTACTTCGGCTTTAAATGCCGCTTATGCAGAGTTGCCTCAAACTTAACAGGATTCTCAGTAATCCCATCAAGATACTCTTGCTCCCGTCCCAACATATACAAAGAGGGATCATCTCCCCTATCGTACAACTCAAAAACGTCGTTCAAATGCTTAGGGACAATATAAAGTTCTCGAACAAAATCCACATACTTCATTGATTGTTCAAGATGTGAAACAGAAATCTTGGACTCTATACAATCATCCTCATCTATTTCCAAATTAGAGACAAACTCGATTACCTCGCGAGTATACTCTGCCTCCGGTCGGTTTGCGACTAGATTCGTCAGTTTTGCCAACCGAATCAAGTGGAGCGCTTCTTCTTCGTGCTTGACATTTGAAGTACTCTCCAAAGAAACCACGTACTCATACCATGGCTTATTTGTTTCGTCTAATCTTTCGAATATGGTAGGAGCCATTTGAGATTTGAAGATTTTAGGGTTTTGAGCGATGAAGCTTTTCTGGGTAAAAGGGATTTATTTGCAGAGGTTTTTGGGAACGAAGGGTTTAATAAAATTTGGCTTGAATGGCCTTCTCAAATATATAATTCGAGATCGTGGGAAGTCGTACAGGTTGGTGAAAAGCAACGGTTAAGATTAATTTACGATTAATCGGGTATGCGAAAGGTCGATCTCCGAAAAGTAAGCCGCCAATTTAACCTCATTGGTGATTAAATGTAACAGAGCATTTAATGACTGTTGACCTTCTTAGGAAATTTTCAAAGATCCCGCCTAAAAACATTCCTCAGGTGTTTTGTATTTATTGCAAATGATTACTGAGTTTCACTTAAGCAATAAATGAGTCGCATGAGTCATTACTTCTTCAGACTAATTTCCCTCTATCAGTCTAACTGAGTATTGACCTTGATAAAATGTCAAGATGATCTTGAAAATCTTGAATGGGTTCAATATACTCTTGATAAACGACCTTGAAGATCTGGAGTTTCCTAAGACTCGATTCAATATTTCAATTTTATCCGAGTTTCTCGAGAAGAATTCGAGAAAACTTCATGCATCCGAAAACCTTCAATTTTTTGATTTTACTCTATACACACGGATCCAACATCCCTAATTCAATCGATAGTTCACGAAATCTTGATTCAAACCAAAGGTTTAGTCAAGATATCGGCTCTCGCTTATCAAGTATGAATTTTCTCCATCGATGTCCTTTTTCTCAACATGATCTCGATGAAGTGATGTCGATATCCACATGCTTGCATCCGGTGTGCAATCTAGGATTTTGTGAAATAGCAATGACACTATTATTGTCACAAAATATTGGTACTTCATTGGCTACAACTTTATAATCCCTTAATTGTTGTATGAGCCAAAGAATCTGAACCTGGCCGAACTTCCAAATGACCATGTATTCAAACTTCAATAATCTTGGTTGCTCTTGAGGTGTTTCTTTGAAAACCAAGATATCAGCTTACTTCCAAGAAATTGACAAGTTCCTGTAGTGGACTTCCTGTCAATTCTACAACCTCCATAATCAACATCTGAGTAACCAGTTAATTCAAGGTTATCATCAGCTGGATACCATAATCCTCTATTCACAGTGCCCTTAAGATACTTCAGTATCTTTTTGGCAGCCTCCATGTGACTAGCCTTAGGTTTAGCTTGGTATCTTGCACATATCCCAATAGCAAATGTTATATCCGGCCTACTTGCTGTGAGATAGAGCAATGATCCAATGATTCCTCTATAATCAGTATGACTTACTGATTTGCCTTCAGAATCAGGATCCATAGGATTCATAGAAATTCTAACTGCATTGCAATTCTGTACACCATATTTTGCAATCAGATCTCTGGTGTACTTTGCCTGGTTGATGAAGATTCCTTCCTTTGATTGTTTCACTTGAAGACCTAGAAAGAAATTCATCTCTCTCATCATTGACATCTCAAACTTGCCTTTCATCAGTGTTGAAAACTTTTCAAACAACTGATGGTTTGGAGATCCAAAAATGATGTCATCAACATATATCTGAACCAGTAAGATATCTTCCCCATCTTCTATCCTGAACAGAGTTCTATCAATAGTTCCTTTGACAAAACCATGGTCAGTAAGAAACTGAGAAAGAGTATCATACCATGCTCTGGGTGCTTGCTTAAGACCATACAAGGCTTTTCTGAGCCTGTAAACTTGGTCATTCTGTCTAAAACCAGGAGGTTGTTCTACATAAACCTCTTCTTTAAGCACACCGTTCAGAAATGCACTTTTCACATCCATTTGATAGACTGTGAACTTCATGTGGGCAGCATATGCAAGAAACAATCTGATGGCTTCTAGTCTTGCAATAGGCGCAAAGGTTTCATCATAATCCAAGCCTTCTTCTTGGGAATAACCTTGTGCAATTAGCCTTGCCTTGTTTCTTACAATGTTGTTGTTTTCATCTCATTTATTCTTGAATACCCACTTGGTTCCAATGACATTGTGCCTTTCAGGTCTATCTACTAACTCCCATACTTCATTCCTTGAGAATTGATTCAGCTCATCTTGCATAGCAATAATCCAAAAAGAATCTTGTAGAGCTTCATCAATCTCAGTAGGCTCTTTTTCTGATAGGAAACAGCAAAATAGTGCACTTTCACCATGGAACCTTCTTGTTTTGACACCTTCAGTTAGATCACCCACAATCTGACTTGTTGGATGACTATCTAACCATCTTCTTCTAGATGTTCCCCCTTCAATAGTATCCTCAACATTTAAAATGTTAGGTTCAGTTAGTTCAATAAACTCAGGGAACAACAGAAAAGGAGAAAGGGAATCATCTTCCTCAGGGGAAATTCTATTCAGAACATTGTCAGAGACATTTGTTCCCCTTTGGTTGATAGATTCATAATTTACCTCAGCTGTGACCACATCTTCATTGGCATCACATACCTGAGTCTGAACTGGTGTCTATTCAGATTGGTCAGCTTCAGTGTGTTGGTTCTCCTTCAGTGAAGACTTTCCATCCTGAGTCTCACCATCCTGAGTTCCATCCTGAACTTCTTTATCTGAATCTGAGTCACTCCAATCATAGATGGTGACCGACTTCTTCTTTTCAGGTTCAGTGGATGTTTTGTCATTCTTTTTCAGGCTTAATCTGGTGATTCTCTTGGTCAGTTCTTCTGCATCATGTTCCTGTTTCTTCTGAACACAAGTAGATTCATCAAAAACAACATGAGGTGTTTCCTCCATAATAAGAGTCCTACAGTTGTAAACTCTGAAAGCTTTACTGACTTCAGAGTATCCTAAGAATATTCCTTCATCAGCTTTACTATCAAATGTTTTCAATTGATCTTTACCATTATTGTGTATGAAACACTTGCAACCAAACACACGAAAGAAGGAAAAAAGAGGCTTCCTTTCATTCCAAAGCTCATAGGGTGTTTTGCCTTGACTCTTGGTCAGCATGGATCTGTTCTGTGAATAGCATGCATTGTTGATGACTTCCAAATTTAAAATCTTTTAAGAATATCATCTTCAGCTATCATTGTCCTTGCAGCTTCTTTCAGAGTCCAGTTCCTTCTTTCAGCAACACCATTTTGTTGAGGGGTCCTTGCAGCTGATGTTTCATGAGTAATTCCATCTGCTGCACAATAATCAGATATAATATGGTTTATAAATTCAGTTCCTTTGTCAGATCTGAATTTGACCACACTCAGATTTTTCTCAATACTGAGCCTTTTCAGTAATTCTGGCAGTTTTATCTGAGTCTCTTTCTTACTGAGTAAGAATATGACCCAAGTATATCTTGAGTAGTCATCAACTACTACTAGTGTGTATTTCCTGCCATTAGTGCTCCCTTGGTGTTATTGGACCAAAAAGATCCATATGCAACAATGAAGTATTCTCTCAGTAAAACATCCTACTTTGCTTTTAAATGATGCTTTAACTTGTTTTTCTTTTTGCACGCATCACAAACATGTTCCTTCTTGAACACTTCATTAGGGCAACCCTCTTACAAGAGCTAATCTTGCAAGTTTATTAGGGGTTTTTGAAATTCAAAGCGATTCATTCTTTTATGCCATAACCAACCTGGTATCTGTGGAACTTTTTTGCGACCAAACATGTATCTTTAGGAGTTGAACTCAATCGCCAAGATACACATTTTCTTTTCTAGTACGGTCAAGAATATTTTACGTGAGATATCATCTTTCACATAACATAAGTTCTTAGAGAACTCAACATTAAAACCCTTATCACGTAATTGGCTTATTGAAAGCAAGTTATGCTTCAATCCAAATACATATGAAACACCATGGATATGAACTGAGTCGATTTCCAAAGTTCCATATCCTTCAGTCTGTCCGTTGGAATTATCTCCAAAAGTGATCTGAGGCCCTCTTTGTTCAACATAGTCACTGAGAATTTTCTTGAATCCTGTCATATGTCTTGAGCATCCACTGTCAAGATACCATACAGCAGGGGCTTTTTCATCTCTCTACTGCGCGGTCTTATGTGATCTTCAATCAACTTCAAAGTGCCCTTGTTTTCCTCTGAAAAAGCAGATCAATTCTTAGGTACCCAATTTGTGTAGGGTCCTACAAGGTTAGTTTTTACCTTTGGAATCCAAATCTGCCTGACAACTCTAATCCCTTTAGAGTGGCTGATCTGTCTTCCATAAACATCTACATACACATTTACTACTCTGGGTGCCTTAGCAGTTTCCTGTGTATGAGTGCTTGCCTTAGCATGAACATGAGCCTTATAGTTTTTCTTTGGTACAGGCCTTTTGTTCAGTTGCTTTGGCTTCTGTGCAGCCGGTCTGAATCTTTGTTGACTTGGGTTTAGGTAACCTTTAAACTTAGGCAAGTGGGGTTCAGGTTGCCTGTACTGAAATTTGGGTCTTTCAGTATACTGAGGACTTGGTCTCTTGATTGAGAATGTCTCTCTTTGAGTGTTTTCTCTTCGAAGATTCCTTTGATGGTTCGGTCTTGATTCTTTCGAGTTTGCATTCTTAGCCTGAGGCTTTGAAGTACTTGCCTGAAATTTTCCTACTGAGTGCTCAGGTTTTCTAGCCTTCGCCTGAGGTTTGGCCTTTCTTACCTGATCATTCAGTTTTGCTGGAACCATAAGTCCTTTTCCCTTGTCTACAACCTTAGGCATTTCTTCAGTTTGAAGTGTAGGTGCCACTGGTTTTACAAAGATTGTCTTCTTGCTACTTGATGCAAAGATTCGAGATGACCTTGTGAGGTTCCCCTGGAATGTATCCCAATCCAGATTTTATAGTGATAGATCTCTGGTAACTCTGAATTTCATCTATTACTTTAGATGCAGTATTCAATAGAGTTAGCTTCTTCTGTGCACTATCCTCACATTTTTGTAGAGTTTCATGCTTCTCAGAGAGGTCATTGAACTTAGTTACGATAAATTTGAATCTCTTGATTGATTTCTCTAGCTTTTCAGTTAAGGTCACTATCAACTTCTCTTTCTCTGAGAGTTGTACTTTCAGAACATCCAGTTCATCAGTAGCTCCCATTAATTGAGAAGTGATTTCAGTATTGCTAGAGTCTTTCCACTTAAAATTTTCGACCTTGGTTCCTTATTCTGCTCTTGAGTTTCATTTAGCAGTTCTTGTAAAACAGCATAGTCCTTCATTAGACTCTCAAAAGAAACCATCAGGTCAAAATGACTGTTTATAGTGGAACTTGATAACTCTTGTGCTAGTGTAGGAGCAACAACAGAGAAAGAAGAGTTTACCTCCTCAATAGCCATTAGACAGAGGTCATCACTTTCACTGTCTGAGAAAATTTCGTCTGAAGAACTAGATCCTTCCTCAGAATGTTCTTCTTCTGCAACCATGGCCTTTTTGCTAGAGAACTTCTTGTCTCTTTTTGTTTGTCTTTCTCTTCTCTCCTTAGTACTCAGGTCAGGACAATCATACTGGAAGTTACCTTTCTTTTGGCAATTGTAGCATCTGTTGGCATCATCATCCTGATCACTTTCTTCTTTGGACTTGGAGTCCTTCCTTTTGGATGAAGATCCCTCAGCTTTCAGGTCCTTCTTCTTCTCAGTTGATCTGTCCTCAGGTTTCTTCTGGTACCTGTGATTCCTGTAATAGTTTTTGTATTTTCCATATCGACTATTAAGTCTTTCAAACCTCCTTGCCATCAGTGCTAGCTTATCCTCAAGCTCATCCTGATTCTTAGCAAGGAGTTCTCGAACTCTAGTTTTTGGGTTTTATCCTTGGCCTTAAAAGCCACATTCTTACTAGATGATGAATCATCTTTCTTTGTCATCCTTTTAGATTTCTTATCAATTCACGAACTCATAGGCCTCAAATTTCGAGAGAAGACTTGTTGATATGGCATTGAATTAATATTTTTGGTGTTTTCAATCACCACGACATTTATATCCCATTTCTTAGAAAGACCTCTAAGAATTTTCAATGCAACTTCTCTCTGTGGATATTTCTTACCAAGTGCATTTAGATCATTCATAATGCTAGTGAATCTGACTTCCAATTTGTCTATAGATTCACCTTCATCCATTTCAAAACTATCAAACTTTCCGATTGCAACTGAAAGTTTGTTTTCTTTGATATGATCTCGTGCCTTGGCACACATGCCTAATGTATCCCAAATTTCTTTTCAAAGATATTGCGGTGAGAGATCATTCCCATCACACCATCATCAATTGTCTTGTATAGTGTGTCTTTAGCAATATAGTCTAGATTGACTAACTTCCTCTCCTCAGAGTCGGGTTGGTCATCCGACTTAGGAAATCTGATGCAGGATCGTTTCTCTCGGTTTACATTCCTCTGGGATTCACCATAGTAAATTGGAATGGCCCCTTCAGAGACCACTCTCCACATCGTTCATGTTTAGAATCTGAGATGAGCTGCATTCTCGGTCTCCATAAATCATAGTTCTCATCGAGAACATGGGAAGTTTCTTAGAAGACATTTTATCCGAGCCTTTTAAGAGTTCAACCAAATAAGATCGATTCGAGATAGACCATAAGTATTTTAGCAAATAAAACTTTGGTCAACAAATGTGTGGTCAAGTTGAACCAACGCTCGATACCACTTGTTGGTCGGTGCTGGCGAGTCTTACACGTGTATGGGGGGAATACACGTGTTCAGTGTTTTTAAAACTTTTTCTTTTACTGAGGTCAGCTTGGGTTAGGTTGTCCTGATGATTTGGTCGTGAGAAGCACAAATCGTTCTGAGTCAAAGTCTACTGAGACAGTGATCCTGAGCTGCTTTCAGATACCTCAGATAATCCCAACTGAGTCCTGAGTTTTCAGAGATCCCGAGTTGCTTGGATCGATAACTAACTTCTTGAACCCTCGGAAGAGTAAGTTCGGTTTGGTAACTATCTGTTCTAGCTACTCGGATGTTGGAATGGTTGGCCCTTAGTTTATACTTCGTTTTAAGCTTTTGCTGAAAACCTTCCTTTAATGGAATAGTGATTAGGCTGTGATTCAATTATATGCAACTTTCAGTGGATTGATTCCAAATGAAATATCAGTGAAAATATGCTTTCAAAACACAGTAATGCAACAGATAAATCAAACAAAACAGAAAGCAAAGAACACAACAAATTATAGTGGTTCAGAGACTCAAGCTCCTACGTCCACTCTCCCTGATCTCTTCAGAGAATTTCACTAATCACTTCCTAAGGCTTTCTGACTACCTCTGTAGTTTACTAACCTTTCTAATTTTGAGCTTTCTGACTACCTCTGTAGTTTACTAACTCAAACTCACACAAGCTTTCTGTCTATCCAAGATAGATTACTCACTTCTTCTCTAGAGCTTTCTGACTACCTCAATGTAGTTTACTAACTCTTTACAACTCCAATCTCACCAACAATCACACTCAAACTACCTTACAAAGGGTTTGGGGTTTCTTGGTTGGTTTCCAACTAGGATGAGATATCCTTTACAATAAAGAACAATGCAAAGGCTAGGATATCTGGACTAAGCTTTGGATATATCTTATCAAGATAGGCTTAGTGGAATGAGCTCTCTTCGATATAAAGCACTTGGGAAATTCTTGGGTTTTCGAGTGCTTCAACTTGCAATAATAAGTTTGAGCTCTTGAGTTGCTTACAAATTTCCCGTAACCTTACAATGTAGAAGGTCACAAGTATTTTTAGGCATACACCAAGGTTACTCTTGAAAAACTATCCGTTGGAGAGATAGCTTCGTGAGTTTCCTTTTATGGTGTGTGAAGAACGGCTATATTTAGGGTTTGAGACTCCCTAACACGTTTTAGGCAATAGCCTTTCATGTAGCTGGTGTTCACTTTTTGCAGTCTGAAACTTAGTACTTCTGACATCTTTTCAGTGACCTGTCGTTGTCAGTGTCAGTATGGTACAATGTTGTCTTCCTCTTTTTGACTTTTGTCTCCAGTTAAAGGTAGACAACTCAATGGCTCTTTCTGGTTACAATCTCTGAGTGATATAACCTTAACAACACTTTTGTTCTTAGTTCCTTTTGTCTGCATTTGAATGTCTTGGCAAATATCTATTTTTCTAAGGAATCGCGATCTTCTTAGTATTGAATACTTCAGATAGATAATTTCAGTGCCTCGGAACATTCAGGTTTATACTTAAGCATTCAAGACATTCTTGAGTCTTGATAATTCTTTGTGCGCCTTGAGATTCTTGATCTTGATCTTTTAGTCTTACATGTACATGTCTTTGAGTCTTACGAGTCTTCGTGGTCTTCGAGTCTTCGTCTTCGAGACTTCACAGATATCTTGATGTTATATCGAGTCTCCATGCCGAGTCTTGATTCCTCGATTTCATCTCGAAGTCTTGATATCTCGATTTTCATCGAAGTCTTGATCCCCTCGATTTCATCTGCGTCTTGAAATTTCGGTTTCATCTTTGAAACTTCGGTTTCTTCAGAAACTTTCTGAGTTCTTCAGAATCTTCAGATCCTAACCTGATCTATATCTGCAGACTATACATTTTGCAGATATCATCCTGAATACTCTAAAACTGAATCCTGACTCAACTATCAAGATTATCCTGAACATGTCATACTCAGGGGTTTTGGGATCTAATCAAAATCATATCTTTATTAAATTCATCTCCCAACAAAGATATCAACTACAAGATCTTAAGATCTCTCACCATGAAATGGGACATGAAAGTCACGGTAATCAAGGATTGCCAAGACATTTCAAATATGAAGCCGAGTAGCTTGTTCCTAAGCCTTAAAGCTCACGAGTTCGATTTAATCGAAAGAGGATAAGCAGATGAAGACGAAATACCTGTTGAAGCCTCAACGTCTAAATCAGTTGCGTTTAAAGCAACCAGCAGCAGATCGAAGGCCACTGAACCTATTGGAAACATAATAAGTCAAGCAGAACAGATCGCTCTGCTTACTAAGAAACTTGAAAGAACAAATACTCAGCTTGGTAAGTATCGGAGATTCTACAGTGACTATCAAAGAAAGCAGGATGCCAACCGACGGATCGAGAAAGAACGGATCGATGATCAAGAGATCCAGAGAAGAAAAGAAAAGAGATGATCGGACAGATGAGATAAGAGATAACAATCGGCTGAATGAGCTGGATTCTTATCGTAAAGGAAAGTCACCGACAGATCCTGGGGACGAAGTGACTCACCGGCGGAGGAAGTTCCGTGAGATCGAGGATCATGCTTCAACTCAGTCACTACAAAGACCGACCGCCCACGACGACTCAGAGAAAGAGAAGAAAAACGGAACAAAAGGGAGCAACGCCTCAGAGATAGGAAAGCCCTGGTAGCTGACACATCTGGAATTGATGATTCCTATCTGCCTTCTGAGGACTCGCTACTCTTCTGTAGAAGACTTTTGTCTGATAAGCGCACTGTGTTGACTTCCACGAGCATGAAGATCTGATATTCTCTTCAGATGACGATGAAGTCTGCCTGATGGCCAAGGAGGACCAATCTGAGGTAACCTCCAAACCTTCCGCTTTTTCAAATTCCACACCTGCTATTATTAGCACACCTGCTGGAGAGATTGACTTGCAGCTCTACTCTGAGCAATTACTTGATGATCTCTCTGATGCAGTAGACACTTATACAATAGTGGAAGCTGAAAATGACAAGCTAAGGATCAGAAATAATCAGCTTGTTAAAGAGAACGCTCTCAATAAAGCTACCGAACCGAAATCGCCGCCTTTCGGTAAGGTAATCGAGGAACTTAACATTCTGAAAGTTAAATCTTCTGATCAGGAGAAGCAGATCAAAGATCAGCTAGTAATCAACAAACAGCAAGCTGATAATTTCAAAATCCTTCAAGCTAAATTTGATGAGCTATTCCGACTACATGAGAGTAAAAAAACTACTGAGGATAGTTTGCGCAAGAAAATAGAGGTTTTCACGAAGTCATCTAAAATCGTTCAAGAAATGAACACCTATTTTCGAACGCCGACTAACAAGAAGGGAATTGGGTATGAGAACCCTTCTACATCCTCAAAAAGCCCCGATTTGATTCACTTGAAGGGTGTAATCAAACGCGAGTCTCAACAAAGATACACTAAAAAGCTAAACTTGTATCCGATAAGGGAAAAAGACCTGCCGAAAGCAAGTAAGGCAGTGCCTAATCGAAAGGGAACAAAAATGAACCCCTAATCGATAAAGCATCGGTAGAAGGAATCATGAAGAACCCGGTTCTTACGAAGAAACCTCAACTCGACAACAGATTAGGTATCGAAGAGACAAAACAGAAGAAGGAAATCTGTCGAGACCCAATCAAGGTCATTTGCCTAATAAGCAAGCTATAGGTAAACCGCAAAGACCACCTATGCCAAAAAGATATGAATCTTTTGATGGTAGCGATCGTACCTACCCCTATAACCGTAGAGATCTAGGGAGCTCTTTTTTTGAGCCACCTTTGGATTAAAAGAAGACAAAATATAAAGAAAAATCCCAAGTCTTCTAAGTCACCCAAGGCTCACACGAATAATCATACTAATCAGAAAGCATATAAAGAGACGTATGATTATGTTGATATGTATGGGAGACAAATCAGACCTTCTAATCTATCAGATTTTCATAGAAGTGCTCTATTTGTGTGGATCCCTAAATCCACCACTAACCCCCAGGACCCAATTCCAAAGGGGTACCTAAAGCCTGATTTGATTGCAGGTTCGCTTGGGACCAGCCAACAAAGGAGGTGCACAAGCAACTATCTGGTACATCGATAGTGGATTCTCAAGGCACATGACTGGAAGCAAACATCTCCTTAGCTCTTACAAAGAACAAGAAGGCCCACGAGTACTCTTCGGTGATGATAACTTTGGTTTTACCAAAGGATTCGGAACCTTAGAGAATGATGATGTACAAGTAACTGGAGTCTCGTATGTCGAAGGATTCAAGCACAATCTAATATCAGTAGCGTTGAGTTCTCGAGCGACAAGTGTACGATAAGGAATCGAGCCACTCAACAAATCTTGCTAACTGGTTCAAGGAAAGGCACAATCTACACAGCAGATTGGAACAGTTGCCCAAAGAATACATGCTTAAGAGGAAGGATCTGGCCAAGAAACCAGATGCTCAGCGGAAACGTCAGAAGAGAGTCTCATCTCCTCTGAAGACTGCTCCAAGTTCTGCCAAGCCAACCAGCAGAACGGAGGATCTGATGCAAAAAGAATCAGAAGAGGAGATGGCAGTCCGCTCTGAGCCAACTATCAGAGAAGTAAGGGAAGAATCGATGATCGCAACAGAAGGAGAGAAATCTGTCAGATTGACAGAAGTGGAGCAATCTGAGGAAGAATCACCATCTGATTCTCTGCCTCTAACCAAGATCTTCCAGAGAGCAACAAAACCTTCTCACCCTCACCCTCACCTCTCAGAACAACATCTCCCACACCACCAATCAATGAACTCGTTCAGGAAACTGAACACCCTTAACACGCTAAAAACGAACATGAACTACAAATATCCAAATCCCCGATCCAGTCTCAAGAACCTGAGAGATCCGATGAACGTGTGTCTATCTCTCATAATCCCTTCAACACCAGAACAGTACTTGCTTCACCTACTCCAAAGAGCCCCATCATAAGGATAATGAAGCAACAGATCAAAGAGTATCTGCTGGATCTATGCTCTGAATTGGATCAACATCCTGGCATCCAGCAACAGATAGAGGAGATAGTGTTCTGGAGGGATATCGACTAAAGAGCATTGAAGAACCGATTCTAATGACAACTCGGGATCGATTTCTTTGTAGACTTGGAGTTAAAATGTCTACACAATTCGGGATTGAAAGTCTTTGTTGAATTGATGTCGGCGATGATATCGGATATTTGATTCATGAAAGGTTCGGAATTGCGATATGCGAGGAGAAGCAGTTCAACCTCCTACGGATCATGAGGAGCTGCCGATGAACCAAGAATGGGTGTTGCAGATGAGACCCAATTTGGCAAGGCTTCAACATACGAGCAGATTGCTCATGATGAGCTCGATACCTAGATCGTCACTCTCGGTAGATTCGGGATGGGATCAAGGCGCATTTGAAGACAAATTCACGGTGCTCGCGATGGATCGATGAAGCGGTTTGAAGATGAGCAAAAGCGAAACTAGTTGCCAAGGAGCGAAGTCACACGGATGGGATGCACAATGCCACCCTTGCTTAAGTAATGCAACTAGTATATCCTCTTCTTTGAGAAGCTCAAGCTCGGTCGACAAACTCACAGTTCGATGAGAGATGCTCAATCGAACCACGATGTGTACTTTTGGAGAGTAACGGGCATCCTTGGACAAGACCAACAACCACTTAGATATAGGTTGGAAACATTTTTCTAGCTTCTACTGAGCGAGCAAGGCAGAGATCGGCGCTCTCGACGCTTCTTCACGCTTGCACATACCTCGCCACTGATTCGGATCACCTCCTCTTGTTGTCGAGGAACTCAGAGAGGAGATCTCACGGCATTTAACAGCTCTGAACTGCAAGATGTCCAACCTCTTTGATGCAACCAAAAAGGGGGAAGGAAAAGAGTCTGGAAAAGAGTCTGAAGAAAAAGAGAATACAGAAAAACAGACTCAAGAAAAAGAGAAGGAAGAAAAACAGACTCAGACACAGTTGGTAAAATTTTCATCTCTACTAAAAACCACTGTATCTGACTTGCCAGCCACTCCATCTACCGATACCGATCTCGTTGCTGAAATGAAAGAAACTGTGGAGCAACACAGTAAAGAGATCGCTGAGCAGAAATGAAAGATTGAAGACTTTTCCTCGTTCGTCCAGAAAAGAATGGAAACTGATGATCAGGCCAAGAGCCTTGAACTCGCTAAGAAATTAGCTGAAGAAGACGAACAAGATGAACCTGAGCAAACTCTGAGGAGGAAGAAAGGCAAAGGCAAGATGATGAAAGCAAATGCGGAAGATCATAGACAAGGCCAGCTATTCTCCACCAAAAGCAAGATGACTCCTGAACAAGTTCAAGAGCAGACAGGACTGAGAATAAGAGAGGCCGCAATCAAGAAGCAGAAGTTAGCGAGAGGCAAAGGGATGAACATAAACACATTCGAAGGAAAAGGAAGAACGGAAAGCTGCAGAGGAGATTGCTTGGGAGAAGAATGCCCTTCCCAAGACTGTTAAAGGCATCCTCTATCCTTACGACAAGATTTGCTTCCAGAATGGGATCAAATCAGAGGAGAATGGTTATGTGACGTCTACATCCTGGATAAGATTCCAATTCATCAAGATCAGACTGAAAATGATGATGAATTCCGGAACTGGCTAGAAATAAAGTATCCAGACTTCTACCAGACAGTGATGAAAGAAGGCAAGATCATGTCACTTATATCGAAGCTCCACCCTTTGAACCACTTCTTCCACCTGCGCCCCGGACAACAAACTAGATCTGTTAAATTCAAGAATATCTACTATGGACTTTATTTGAAAAAGGAGGAATCCATAGAAAAAGAAGAATTTGGACAAGCTAATGCAAATGATGTCTGAGGATGTTTGGCATCCCCAAAGAACTACAAATGTTCAAGTACACACTGAAGAAGACAACTTGGAATCGGATGATAGATACGCTTTTTCATGTATACTACAATGCACAAACCTATCTGAATGAAATTTTACATCTCTCGATTCTAAGACAACATCTCATTGTCTTTCGAGGCACGTCTCGCTTTGCATCATCTACATTTCCATTCATGGTATCTATTTTTCCGATTAAGTTTGTTTAAGTGTTTTGGTTCCATCAAAAGGGGGGAAATTGTTGGGAAATATGTAACTTAGTTTTGATGGAAGTTCCAAGCGGGTTTTAATAGGATCATCAGGACACATTGGGTGATCGATGGCTTATAATCGTATTAAGATGACCATTTGAAATGTATAGATAGTCAAGTAAAGATAGGTCACATATTGAGGGGGAACTCAATATGTATAGGTCAGTCGAAGTATCGGGGATGACCCGATTAAGGTCGATGATCGAAGACTAAGAGCAAATCGTAAGACAAGAAGTCAAGATCGGTGAAGACAAGAAGACATCAAGACTCGGGATGAACTCAAGACTCGGATGAACTCGATATTTCGGATAAACATCAAGACTCGGATGAACTCAAGATTCGGATAATATCAAGACTCAAGAATAAACACGAAGACTCAAGTCGATTGAATACACCGAGGCTCGAGAGACACCGAAGATCAAAAGACGAAGACCTACATTCGGTGAGGAGTCGTGATATTGAAGCTAAGACAATGTGCATCCAAGACTCAATCAAGGTAGATCGTCGGGCCATTCGATCAAGTCACTCACACCGTGACAATCAAAATGATACACCGGATAAGCGAATCTTCTACAAAAGGAATATCAATCGCCTAACGGACAAATTCCTTAAAAATGCAAGCTGGGCCAAGAAGAAAGCGACACGTGTACAAAAAGAGCTGACATTGCGGGATACGACGCTGCGGACAAAAATGACACTAATGATGCCTACAGCCACGCCGATAATCGGAGCATGTCACAATCATATCCTACAACCTACCTAATATAACCCAAAATTCAAATCGCTCTCCAACGGCTCTTTGATTTCGAGGTCTATAAAATGGGATCGATCTTCATTTTGAAGAAATAGGACCAACAGAGATAAAACGCAAGAACCAACGAGTGAGAACAAGCAAAAGAAGCTAAAGCTACAGCAAAATCTCCGTTCAAAGAACACTACATTTGAAGATTATTCTTAGAGTGTTCATCCCATTAGTTCTTAGCAAGAAATCCAATCCACTAGCATTTTGGCTACCTAAAGCATCAGGATAGATTTCCAGTTGGAACCCTCAATCATTCTTTACCCAAACGCAAGTTAGGTTAAGTTTGTAGAGTGCGAACTCATTAAACTTCTCAGCTATCCTTTTTAAGGATATAAGTCCCGCTGGTTACGTTTGTAGAGTGGGAACTCGATAAACATCTCGGCCATCCTGAAAAGGATATAAGTCCCCAGAGGTTAAGCTTGAGTGGGAACTCGGTAAATATCTCGCCATCCGAAAAGGATATAAGTCCCATGAGTTAAATTTGTAAGAGTGAGAACTCGGTAAACATCTCGCCATCCCGAAAAGGATATAAGTCCCTGAGGATAAAGTAGAGTTAAGGTTCCCTGTGTTAAGGGAAGAGTGGACGTGGGGCGGGTTTAAATCGAACCACTATAAATAGTCTTGTGTGCATTTACTTGCTTTTCTTATTGCTTTACACAAGTCACAACCGAGTTTTTAAACAAAGATACATATTCTAAGTTAAGCTCGACCGCACTAAGCAATCGATATGATCGATTGACACCTTAGTCAATCGTTGAAAACCGACTTCAAAATCGAGTTGATAAACTGGTTTTTAACACGGTAAAAACAAGCTTCCGCACCAATCGTTAAACCGACAGATATCGTCGTCGCCTTCAGCACTCAAGAAGATTGAACATCGTCTGGCCCGATACACTAGCACTCGATCGGGTAATCTTCAGTTCACACCTGATCCGCATGAAAAGTTTTGGAAGTCTATTCACCCCTCCCCTCTAGACTTCCACCCTCACAAAACCCGTTCGGGACCTACACAATTCCCTAACAAAATCCACATACTTTGAACTATGCTCTAAATGCGATACAGTAATTTGCGATTCTATACAATCCTCATCATCTAACTTCAAATTCGAGATAAACTATATTACCTCTTTTGCGTATTCTGCCTCTGGTTGATTCACAACTAGGCAAGTGAGCTTTGCTAACCGAATCATATGTAACGCTTCCTCTTCGTGAGTTGCGTTTGATGAGCTTTTGAGAGATACGACATATTCATACCACGGTTTGTTAGAGATGGCAAGCTTGTCGTATACAGAGAACGTCATTTTTGAAGAATTTTTGGTAAAGGGTTTTGAGAAAGATGATAATTTCTGGGCAATTGAGAGTTTTTTTTTTTTTTTTTTTGAAGTAGAGTGTTTTGAAGATGAAGGCTTTTGGAATTGGGTTTTGAAGGAATTCTTCAATAGATATATAGGATTTGATTCATGGAAAATCGTATAGATGAAGAAATCGACGGTCGAGATTAAGAACCGACTAAATCGGGTATATGAAAGGACGATTTCACAAATATTACGCCGCCAATTTAACCTTATTGGTGATTAATGAACAGTGCATTTAATTACTGTTCCTGCAGACCATTGACTTTCTTCGTGTATTTCAAGGGTCCTGCCCAAATATTCCTTCAGTGTTTTGTTATTTATTACCAATGATTCTTGAGATTCGTTAGACAATAAATGTGTTGCATGAGTCAATACTTCTTCAGACTAATTTCCTCCATCAGTCTTACTAAGTTTTGACCTTGATAAAATGTCGAGATAATCTCGAGTATCTTGAAAGGGTCAAGATAATATCGAAGTAATCGAGGTCGATATATCGAAGAAATCTTGGCGAGGTCAAGATAATATCCGAGTAATCTTGAGCGAGGTCGATATTATTGAAATCTTGAACGAGGTCAAAGATAATATCGAATAATTGAAAATTCGATAATATAATAATCTTGATCTTGAGAATATCCGAGTTTCCCAAGACTCGAGTTCAAGATTTTCAATTTTATCCCGAGTTTTCAAAGAAAAAACACGAGAAATCTTCATGCATCCGAAAACCTCCAATTTTTTTGATTTGCTTTATTCACTGGATCAACATACCTAATTCAACCGATAGTTCACGAAATCTTGATTGACCAAAGGTTTAGTCAAGATATCGACTCTCATTTGTCGAGATGAATTTTGTCCATTCGATGTCTTTCTTTTCAACATGATCTCGATGAAGTGATGTCGATATCAACATGCTTACATCTCGGTGTGCAATCTCGATTTTTTTGTGTAACAAATAATAGCACTATTATTATCACAAAATATAGGTACTTCATTGGCTATAATCTTATAATCCCTCAATTGTTATGCGAGCCAAATAATCATGCACAAATGACTTCCCGCGACCATGTATTCAAATTTCAAAGATCTTGGTTGCTTCTTGAGGTTTGTTTCTTTGAAAACCATGATATCGGTTTACTTCCAAGAAATTGACAAGTTCTGTGGTAGACTTCTGTCAATTCTACATCCTCCATAATCAAGATCCGAATAACCGGTTAATTCAAGGTTATCATCATTTGGATACCATAATCTCTATTCACATTGCCTTTAAGATATTTGAGAATCTTTTTTGGCAGCCTCCATGTGACTAGCCTTAGGATTAGCTTGGTATCTTGCACATATCCCAACAAAGAAATGTTATATCGGGCCTACTGTCGTGAGATATATGATGATCCAATGATCTCTATAATCGGTGTGATTTCTTGATTTGCCTTCGTGGATCGAGGATCCATCTTGTAGTTAGTATTCATAGGAATTCTAAGCGCATTGCAATCTGTACACCATACTTTTGCAATCGGATCTCGGTGTATTTTTGCTTGATTGATGAAAATTCCTTCCTTAGTTTGTTTCACGAAGTCCAAGAAAGAAATTCATCTCCCGATCATTGACATCTCAAACTTTCCTTTCATCGGGGTAGAAAACTTTTTCACCTGTTGATGATTTGGAGATCCAAATATGATGTCATCTACATAAATCTGAACAAGTAAGATGTCTTTCCCATCTTCTATCCTGAACAGAGTCCTATCAACAGTTCCTTTGATAAAACCATGGTCAGTAAGAAACTGAGAAAGGGTATCATACCATGCTCGGGGTGCTTGCTTAAGACCATACAAGGCTTTCCTGAGCCTGTAAACTTGGTCATTTCGTCATGCGAAACCGGGGAGGTTGTTCCACATAAACCTCTTCCTTAAGCACACCATTCAGAAATTCACTTTTCACATCCATCTGATAGACTGTGAATTTCATGTGTGCAACATATGCAAGAAACAATCTGATGGCTTATAGTCTTGCAACATGTGCAAAGGTTTCATCATAATCCAAGCCTTCTTCTTGGGAATAACCTTGTGCAACTAGCCTTGCCTTGTTTCTCACAATGTTGTTGTTTTCATCTCTCTTATTCTTGAACACCCACTTAGTTCCAATCACATTGTGCCTTTTAGGTCTATCCACTAGCTCCCAAACTTCATTCATTGAGAACTGATTCAGCTCTTCTTGCATAGCAGTAATCCAAAATGAATCTTGTAGAGATTCTTCAATCTCAGTAGGTTATTTTTCAGATAGGAAGCAACAGAACAAAGCACTTTCTCCATGGAACCTTCTTGTTTTGACACCATCTGATAGATCACCCACAATCTGACTTTTAGGATGACTATCCAACCATTTTCTCCTGGATGTTCCCCCTTCAGTAGTATCCTCAACATCAGAAATGTTAGGTTCAGGTAGTTCATTAAATTCAGGGAACAACTGTTGGGAGATGAATTTAATAAAGATATATGATTTTGATTAAGATCCCAAAACCCCTGAGTATGACATGATCAGAATGATCTTAATAGTTGAGTCAGGATTCAGTTGTAGAGTATTCAGGATGTTATCTGCAAAATGTATAGTCAGCAGATATAGATCAGGATAGGTTCTAAAGACTCTGAAGAACTCAGTAAGAAACTGAGAATCTGAAGACTCAGTGAGAAACTGAGACTCTGAAGACTCAGTGTGAAACTGAGATACTGAAGACTCAGTATGAAACTGAGAAACTGAAGACTCAGCATGAAGACTCAGTATATCTGTGAAGACTCAGAAGACGCTGAAGACTCAGAAGACCCTGAAGACAGAAGACTGAAGAACTGAAGATCAAGAATACTGAAGGCACAGTAATTACTGAAGACTCAGTAATGTACTGAATGCTCAGTATGAACCTAAATGTTCCGAGGCACTGATAATATCTATCTGAAGGATGCAATACTGAGAAGATCGCGATTCCTTAAGAAGTTAGATATTGCCAAGACATTCAAATGCAGACAAAAGGAACTAAGTCAGAAGTGTTGTTAAGGTTATATCAAACTCAGAGTTTGTAACCAAAAGAGCCGTTGAAGGTGTCTACCTTTAACTGGAGACAAAAGTCAAAAAGAGGAAGACAACACTGTACCACTCTGACACTGATAGTGACAGGTCGCAGAAAAGGATGTCAGAAGTACAAAAGTTCCAGACTGCAAAAAGTGAAGACCGGCTACATGAAAGGCTATTTCCTAATACGTGTTAGGGAGTTTCAAACCCTAAATATAGCCGTTTCTCACACACCGTAAGAGGAACTCATGAAGCTATCTCTCCAACGGATAGTTTTCAAGAGTGACCTTGGTATATGCCTATAAATACTGGTGACCCTCTACATAGTAAGGTTACGGGAAATTTATACGCAACTCAAGAGATCAAACTTATTCTTGCAAAAGTGAAAGCACTCGATAAACCTTGAATTTCCCAAGTGCTTCTATATTGAAGAGAGCTCACTATACTAAGCCTAGCTTGATAAGATTTATCCAAAGCTTAGTCGAGATATCCTAACCCTTTACATTATGCTTCATTGTAAAGGATATCTCTTCCTAGTTGGAAACCAACTGAGAAACCCCAAACCCTTGAGAAGGTAGTTGGAGTGTGTTTGTTGGTGAGAAGAGTTGTAAAGAGTTAGTAAACTACGCGGAGTAGTCAGAAAACTCTAGAGGAGAAGTTAGTAAGCTACAGGGGTAGTCTGAAAGCTTGTGTGTGATTGAGTAAGTAAACTACAGAGGTAGTCAGCAAACTCAAGGTCGGGTTGAGTAAGTAAACTACGTGGAGTAGTCAGAAAACTCAGGGCCGAGTTGAGTAAGTAAACTACGAGGTAGTCAGAAAGCTCAGAAGTTGATAGTGAATTTCTCTGAAGTGTCAGGGAGAGTGGACGTAGGAGCTTGAGTCTCTGAACCACTATAATTGTTGTGTTCTTTATTGCTTTCCTTATCTGTGCTTAACTGTTGCATTGACTTGATTTTGAAAGCATACTTTTCACTGATATTCAGTTGGAATCAATCCACTGAAGTTGCATAAGTGAATCACAGCCTAATCACTATTTCATAAAGGGAAGGTTTTCAGCAAAGCTTAAAACGAGTATAATCTAAAGGGCCAACCATTCCGCACGACTGAGTAGCTAGAACAGATAGTTATCAAACTGAACACTCTTCTGAGGATTCAGTAAGTTAGTTATCTGATCCAAGCAACTCAGGATCTCTGACACTCAGGACTCAGTTGGGATTATCTGAGGTATCTGAAAGCAGCTCAGGATCACTGTCTCAGTAGACTTTGACTCAGAGCAATCTGTGCTTCTCAGAACCTAATCTTCAGGATTATCTGACCCAAGCTGACCTCAGTAAGAAAAAGTTTTAAAATCACTGAACACGTGTATTCCCCCCCATACACGTGTAAGACTCGTTTGCACCGGGACCAACAACAACAGAAAATGAGAAAGAGAATCATCTTCCTCAGGGGAAATTCCATTCAGAACATTGTCAGAGACATTTGTTCCCCTTTGGTTGATAGATTCAGAGTTTGCCTCAGCTGTGACCACATCTTCATTGGCATCACATACCTCAGTCTGAACTGGTGTTTGTTCAAATTGGTCACCTTTGGTGTGTTGGCTTTCCTGAGTCTCACCATCCTGAGTTCCATCCTGAACTTCTTTGTCTGAGTCTGATTCACTCCATTCATAGAAAGTGACTGACTTCTTCTTTTCAGGTTCAGAGGATGTTTTATCATTCTTTTTCAGGCTAAGTCTGGTGATTCTCTTGGTCAGTTCTCCTGAGTCATGTTCCTGTTTCTTCTGAACACAAGTAGACTCATCAAAAACAACATGAGGTGTTTCTTCCAAAATAAGAGTCCTACAGTTGTAAACTCTGAATGCTTTATTGACTTCAGAATATCCTAAGAATATCCCTTCATCAGCTTTGCTATCAAAAGTTTTCAACTGATCTTTACCATTATTGTGTATGAAACACTTGCAACCAAACACACGAAAGAAAGAAACAAGAGGCTTCCTTTCATTCCACATCTCATATAGAGTTTTTCCTTGGTTCTTGGTCAGCATGGATCTGTTCTGAGAATAGCATGCAGTGTTGATAGCTTCAGCCCAAAATCTCTTAGGAATATCAGCTTCAGCAATCATTGTCCTTGCAGCTTCTTTCAGAGTCCTATTTCTTCTTTCAGCAACACCATTCTGTTGTGGGGTCCTTTCAGCTGATGTTTCATGAGCTATTTCATTTGTTGCACAATAATCAGATATAATATGATTGATAAACTCAGTTTCTTTATTTGATCTGATTTTGACCACACTCAGATTCTTTTCAGTACTGAGCCTTTTTAGTAGTTAAGGCAGTTTTATCTGAGTCTCTTTCTTACTGAGTAAGAATATAACCCATGTGTATCTAGAGTAGTCATCAACTACCACAAGTGTATATTTTCTGCCATTAGTGCTCACAGGTGTTACCGGACCAAAGAGATCTATATGTAACAGTTGAAGTATTCTATCAGTAGAAATATCTACTTTGCTTTTTGAAAGATGCTCTGATTTGTTTTCCTTTCTGATAAGCATCACATACATGTTTTTTATTGAATACTTCATTGGGTAACCCTCTCACAAGTGCTAATCTTGCAAGTTTGTTCAGGGTTTTGAAGTTTAAGTGATTCATTCTTTTGTGCCACAACCAACTGGTATCAGTGGAACTTTTTGCAACCAAACATGTATCTTTAGGAGTTGAACTCCAATCAGCAAGATACACATTTCCTTTTCTAGTATCAGTCAGTAAAATTTTCTATGAAGTATTGTCTTTCACATAACATAAGTTCTTTGAGAACTCAACATTGAATCCTTTGTCACAGAATTGACTGATAGAAAGCAAGTTATGCTTTAGACCAGACACATATGAAACATCATGGATATGAACAGAGTCAATTTCAAGAGTTCCATATCCTTCAGTTTGTCCTTTGGAATTGTCTCAAAATGTGATTTGAGGGCCTTGTTGCTCAACATAGTCAGTGATTAGTTGCTTATATCCTGTCATATGTCTTGAAAACCCACTATCCAGATACCATACAGCAGGAGCCAATTCATTTCCACTCATCAGTGCCATGTTGTATTCATTCAGCTTAGTGCCCTTTTCTTTTACCTGAAAAACAGATCAGTTCTTAGGTACCCATTTGGTGTAGGGTCCTACCAGGTTAGCTGTACCTTTTGGAACCCAAATCTTCCTAACAACTCTAATTACTTTAGAGTGACTGATTTGTCTCCCATAAACATCTACATACACATTCACCACCCTAGGTGCCTTGACAGTATCCTGTGTATGAGTGTCAGCCTTAGCATGAACATGAGCCTTAGAGTTCTTCTTGGGTTCAGGCCTTTTGTTCAAGTGCCTTGGCTTTTGTGCAACTGGTCTCCGTCTCTGCTGACTTGGGTTCAGGAAACTTTTACCCTTAGGCAAGTGGGGTTTAGGTTGCCTGTACTGAAATTGGGGTCTTTCAGTAATCTGAGGACTTGGTCTTTTCAGTTGAGAATATCTCTGCTGAGTGTTTCTCTTCTGAAAATTCCTCTGATGGTTCAGTGCAGATCTCTTTAGGTTGGGATTCTTAGCCTAAGGCTTTGAAGTACTGGCCTGAAGATTTCCTACTGAGTGTTCAGGTTTTCTAGCCTTTTCCTGAGGTCTGGGCTTTCTTCCCTGAACCTTTAGTTTTTCTGAAACCATAGGTCCTTTACCCTTGTCTAAAACTCTGGGTTGTTCTTCAGTAAGAAGATTAGATGCCACTTGTTTAACAGAGACAGTCTTGGTGCTACTAGAAGCAGCATTCAGAAGACCTTGTGAGGTTCCCCCTGGAATGTATCCCAATCCAGCTTTTATAGTTGCGGTCTTTGATAACTCGAAGTTTCATCTATCACTTTAGATGAGAATTCAATAGAGCTAACTTTTTTTGCACTATCCTCACATTTCTTTAGAGTTTCATGCTTCTCAAAGAGGTCATTGAACTTCGATTACGATAAGTGAATCTCTTTAGTGGATTTCTCTAATTTTCCATTCGGGATCTCTATCACCTTCTTTTTTTTCGAGAGTTGTACATTCGAACATCTAGTTCATCAAGAGTTCCCATCAATTGAGAAGTGATCTCAAAGATTTTTAGAGTCTTTCCACTTGATTCTTAGCGATCGGTTCCTTTTCTTTGTTGAGTTTCAAAGGAGCGATTCTTGTAACACATAATAGTCCTTCATAAGATTCTCAAATGAATCCATCAGTCAAAAGTTATTTTCTGAGTTGAACTTGAGAACTCATGTGCTTGTGTAGGAGCAACAATGAGAGATAGAAGAATTTACCTCCTCTCTGACCCATAAGACGAGATATCATCACCATCACTATCGAGAACATCTCATCGAGGAACTGGAACCTTCTTGAGAATGTTCTTCTTCCTCAAAGAATCATAGCTTTCTTCTTTGGAGAACTTCTTGTCTCTCTTGGCTTGTCTTTTCCTTTCTTTCTTTAACACTTAGCTCGGATGCGAGACATATTGAAAGTGACATTTCTTGACAGGTTGTAAAGCATCTGGCTGGCATCATCATCCCGATCACTTTCCTCCTTGGTCTTGGAGTCCTTCTTCTTGGATGAGGATCCTTGAACCTTCACAGTCCTTTCTTTTCTCGGTGTATCCGTCCTCCGAACTTTTTGAGTCTCTCTTGTACCGTGATTCTGTAATATTTCTTATATTTCCCATATCTGCTATTGAGTCTTTCAAACCACCTTGCCATCAGTACTAGCTTATCCTCCTGCTCATCCTGATTTTTGGCAAGTGAGTTCTCAGACTCTCTAGTCTTACACGATTTCTCTTTGGCTTTGAAAGCCACATTCTTGCTAGATGATGAGTCATATTTGCTGTCAGATTTCTTAGATTTCTTGTCAATCACAAACTCATAAGCTTTTAGTTCAGAGAAAACTTGTTGATATGGCATGGAATCAATATTTTTGGTGTTTTCAATCACCACAGCATGTATATCCCTTTTCTTAGATAATCCTTTAAGAATTTTCAGTGCCACTTCTCTCTGTGGGTATCTTTTCCCAAGAGCATTCAGATCATTCATGATGCTAGTGAATCTGACATCAAGTTTGTCAATGGATTCACTCTCTGTTGGGAAATAAATTTAATAAAGAGGATTTTGATTAGATCCCAAAACCCCTGAGTATGACATGTTCAGGATAATCTTGATAGATGAGTCAGGATTTAGTTTTAGAGTGTTCAAGATAATATCTGCACCGTGTATAGTCGGCAGATATAGAACGGTTGTTAGTTCAAGACTCAAGAAGAAATCGAGATATCAAGACTCAAGAGGATACCGAGAATCAAGACTCAGAGAAATCAAGACTCGAGAAATCAAGAATCGAAGACCCCAAGACTCGTGAGAACTCAAGACTCAAGAATATCAAGGCACAAGAATTATCTTGAAGAGTCAAGAATATACTTGAATGCTCAGTATATCCTGAATGTTCCGAGGTACTGAAACTGAGGAATATAGCCGTTGGAATCCAGCTGACGTGGACCAACGAGAGGAAGACAACCGACTGGAAAAAAGCGAGAACTTCATAGAGAATAGTATGGATTTGAATGTGATTTTCTCCAACGGTAACATTCAAATCCACACTATAAATACAAAGTTCTTCCTTCATTATCAGTGTGTGAAAAGCGGAAATAAGAAGATAGCAACAATGCTACAGAGCCAAAGAGAGTTAAGCTTTCCCACCCTAGAACACAATTCTATAGATATACAAATATATTCAAAGAGTGTTCTAGAACCCAACCTAAGCAACCCACGATGTATCATAAGCTTAGAGAGATTTTCCCAACCTTAGCATTGAGGCTAAACCATTGTAAGGGAAAATCTCACCATAGTTGGAGACAACACCAAATCCAAACCCAGTGGTGAAGTGAGGTAGTTGTTAGGCAATCCCGTGGAGGGTGATAAGTCCCGAGGCGAACCCGAGTGAGGGTTATAAGTCCAGTTCGAGTGTGAGCTCGGTAAATATCTATTGGCAATCCCGTGGAGGGTGATAAGTCCCGAGGCGAACCCGAGTGAGGGTTATAAGTCCAGTTCGAGTGTGAGCTCGGTAAATATCTATTGGCAATCCCGTGGAGGGTGATAAGTCCCGTTTGAAGGAATTTCCCTAGAGAGGGAGAGTGGATGTAGGACTGGTTGTCCGAACCACTATATATTGCTGTGTTGTTTACTGCTTTATGTTTATACTTGTCATATGCATCTAGTTATAAGCAAAACACAACACATGAGCTCAAAAGAAGTTTCAAAAATCGGAAACACTCTGCCCTCACCCCTGTTGTATATGCACCAAAATAAGAACGTTTTGCTTCCGCACGCGCAAGATAGGTTTTTCCACCGGGACCAACAAGTGGTATCAGAGCAGGTGCTCAAAAGATTACTTTTTCAATATAATCGCCTGAGCAGATCTATTTTAAAACCTGTCTCTGATCTGATATCAACAAATGGTATCAAGGAAAACAGAAAGTTTTACACAACAATGGAATAATAGAACTTTTCATTGATAAAAACCCGGAGGTCAATACATAACTCTAAACCCTAAACCTCTAAGCCATAACCCTAAACCCTCATCCTAACCCAAGTGGAGCAGGGAGAGAGAGAGATTTTAAATCTGATGCTCTCATTTTCCCCCACTTAACAAGGGTGAGAGAGGCTTTAAAGAAGAAAATCCCAAGGAGCTCGCAGAAGCTGAAGATCAAGAACAATGGAGCGAGAGCGGCCTTGATAGGATTTTTAAGCCAGGAGACCCAAGAAGGAGTCAGTGGGTTCTCCAGCTGTTAAATGGTGAGGTGATATACGAAAATCAGCTATTGTCTGATCAAGATCGTATATCAAACTCATGTTCATTTTCAGACTAAGTCTGTTAATGGTAGTCACGTCATAACGATAGACACACAAGGTGCATACGGTTAGGAGAAGTGTCTTCTCAGTTGCAACAGCAAAACCGCCGCCATGGTGGAAGAGAAGCTTTGCAACGATCGTATGTGAAATCGTTGACGATGACGAAAATAGCAAAAAGGGATGAAAAGGGTTGATTTGAGAAGATGAAATCATGGAAAAGGAGGTAAAGGTGTTTGACGGAAGTCTCACCGGAAACAAGGGTTCACCAGGATACATGATTCTACAAAGAAGATAAAGTATGGTGAATGAGTTATGTCGTGTAAAACATTGGTCAAATTTATAGAGGCCAAGCAAGGGTGCAGATGCAAATTTGAGTTCTCAAAGCTTTTTTTAGAAAAATTTGCATCACAAGGACAGCGTGTAGAAATCACGCGACCGATAATTGGATAAAGTTACGGCGGATTGACATATCAAGAGTGTCAGACGATATCTACGCATGTCAAATCGCACCAACTTAGGAATTAAAGGCTACTACTCTAGACTAAGTTTTGGCAGTAACACTTTCCAAGAAATTGACTTAAATCTGAGGAGAATCAGATTAGGTCAACAAAAAATCTGATTACATTCAAAGCTGATCAAATGAAGAAAATCAGCTGAGCTTGAAAACTTCAACAAATCAGATATATCGGTCTATATCAGTTGAAAGGGGACTTCAACTTGAGGGGGAACTCATGGAATCAAAAGTAGATGATTAAGATCAGACGAGGCTGCAGACAAGACTGATCAAGATAAGATGAGTTAGATGAGTTCCGGAGTGAACTGATGAGCTGTGCAGAATCGGAAGTGAAGAAAAGCTAAAGCCAGCAAATCAGAAGAAAAGGTTGCAAATCAGAAGATGAGCGAAAAAGACTGATCGAGATCAGACGTGATCAAGATCAGATATAATAAAACTGATATGCTAACCTGATATAATGACCTGATGCTATTCTGATATGTTAATCTAAAAATGTGTTGATCTAATCAGTCGAACTGATCAGATCAAACAAAGAAGAAATCAGATAGCCTGAGTAAAAAGGAATACTGAAGGCTCAGTAAACTGAGACTCAGTATAGGTCGAGTGACCTGAAGGTCAGTAAGTAAGAAAGACCTAAGGGTCAGGATGTCTGAAGTCAGAAGAAACTGAACTCAGTCAGCATGAGTGTCAGTATGCCTGATCAGACAAAGTCCGTAGAAGAAGAAGAATGAGGAGTCGAGCTGAAGACAGAAGACTGAAGACCAAGACTGAAGACTTGTAAATCTTTATGTTTTTGTTCTTTCTTTATCTTTTGATAAGTTCATTGTAATCTGTAACTGATAACATACAATCAATGAAACCTTTATCTTTATGCTCAAAGATAATACCTCATTATCTTTTTTTTACATGTCTTTATGCTTGATATACATGATTATTGTTATTTAGTGATGAAATTGTTGAGTGATTCATTGCTGAATTAATTATTAAAAGATATACCATTCTTGTAATAGAGAAAAAAACTGAAACCTGAGTATAGGTTAAGAGTGTTGTAACAAGATGGTTTTGGCATCATCAAAAAGGGGGAAATTGTTGGGAAATAAATTTAATAAAGAGGATTTTGATTAGATCCCAAAACCCCTGAGTATGACATGTTCAGGATAATCTTGATAGATGAGTCAGGATTTAGTTTTAGAGTGTTCAAGATAATATCTGCACCGTATGCCGGTGTATAGAACAAAAGTTGTTTTCAAGACTCAAGAAGAAATCGAGATATCAAGACTCAAGAGGGATACTGAGAACTGAAGACTCAGAGAAACTGAAGACTCAGAGAAACTGAAGAATCAGAAGACCCTGAAGACTCAGAGAACTCAAGACTCAAGAATATCAAGGCACAAGAATCATCAAGAGTCAAGAACATCTTGAATGCTCAAGATATCCCGAATGTTCCGAGGTAATCAAATCGAGGAATATAGCCGTTGGAATCCGGTGACGTGACCAACGAGAGGAAGACAACAACTGAAAAAAAAAGTAGAACTTCTGAGAGAATAGTATGGATTTGAATGTGATTTTCTCCAACGGTAACATTCAAATCCACACTATAAATACAAAGTTCTTCCTTCATTATCAGTGTGTGAAAAGCGGAAATAAGAAGATAGCAACAATGCTACAGAGCCAAAGAGAGTTAAGCTTTCCCACCCTAGAACACAATTCTATAGATATACAAATATATTCAAAGAGTGTTCTAGAACCCAACCTAAGCAACCCACGATGTATCATAAGCTTAGAGAGATTTTACCAACCTTAGCATTGAGGCTAAACCATTGTAAGGGAAAATCTCACCATAGTTGGAGACAACACCAAATCCAAACCCAGTGGTGAAGTGAGGTAGTTGTTAGGCAATCCCGTGGAGGGTGATAAGTCCCGAGGCGAACCCGAGTGAGGGTTATAAGTCCAGTTCGAGTGTGAGCTCGGTAAATATCTATTGGCAATCCCGTGGAGGGTGATAAGTCCCGAGGCGAACCCAAGTGAGGGTTATAAGTCCAGTTCGAGTGTGAGCTCGGTAAATATCTATTGGCAATCCCGTGGAGGGTGATAAGTCCCGTTTGAAGGAATTTCCCTAGAGAGGGAGAGTGGATGTAGGACTGGGTTGTCCCAACCACTATATATTCTTTGTGTTGTTTCTTCGCTTTATGTTTATACTTGTCATATGCATCTAGTTATAAGCAAAACACAACACATGAGCTCAAAAGAAGTTTCAAAAATCGGAAACACTCTGCCCTCACCCCTGTTTTATATGCACCAAAATAAGAACGTTTTGCTTCCGCACGCGCAAGATAGGTTTTCCCACCGGGACCAACACTCTCTTCCATTTCAAAGCTATCAAATTTTCCAATAGCAACAGAAAGTTTGTTTTCCTTAATATGATATGTGCCTTGACACATAACAACAAGTGTGTCCCATATTTCTTTTGCAGTTTCACAGTGAGAAATCATCCCCATAACACCATCATCAATAGTGTTATACAAAGTATCTTTAGCAATGTAGTCAAGATTGACTAACTTTCTCTCATCAGGAGTAAGTTGATCATCAGATTTTGGAAATTCATCTCTGGGATCATTCCTCTCAAAGATTGATACTTTGGGATTCACAACAAGAATTTGAATGGTCCTTCAGAAACCGCTCTCCACATTCTTTCATGTTTTGAATACAGATGAGCCTGCATTCTCAATCTCCATAGATCATAGCTCTCAACAGAGAACATAGGAAGTTTCTTAGAAGGCATGATGACTGAGCCTTGTAAGATATCAGCAAATAGATCTGTTCAGTAGACCACCAGAGTCTTTCAGCAAAATAGACTATGGCTACCAAAGTAAATGGTCAAATTGAACCACTGCTCTGATACCACTTGTTGGTCCCGGTGCTAACGAGTCTCACGTGTATGGAGTGGGGGAATACACGTGTTCAAATGATTTTAAAACTTTTCTTTTCGAGGTCGGATGGGTCAGTTGTCCCGATGATTTGGCCCCGAGCCGCAGTCGCCTGAGTCAAAGTCTACTAAGACAATGATCCTGAGCTGCTTTCAGAAGCTTCATATTAGCCCAACTGAGCCTGAGTTTATCAGAGATCCTGAGCCGCTTGGATCAGATATTTATCTTACTGAACCCTCAGTAGAGTTAGTTCAGTTTGGTAACTATCTGTTCTAGCTACTCAAGTGTGCGGAATGGTTGGCCCTAAGTTTATACTCGTTTTTAGCTTTGCTGAAAATCTTCCTTTTTAATAAAATAGTGATTAAGACTGTGATCAGTTGATGCAAGTTCAGTGGATTGGTTCCAATTGAATATCAGTGAATTATGCTTTTAGTGAAAAACATGCAACAGATAATAATGTAGTACAGAAAGCAAAATAACACAACAATTATAGTGGTTCAGAGACTCAAGCTCCTACGTCCACTCTCTCTGACCTTCAGAGAAATTCCTTAACCACGTCCTAAAGCTTTCTGGCTAACTCACTGTAGCTTACTCACTTTTCTACCTTGAGTTTTCTCGGGTCGACTCACTGCGTACTTACTAACTCAAACACACACAAGTGTTCAGACTACCACAAGTAGCTTACTAACTTCTTCTCTAGAGTTTTCTAGCTAACTCACTGTAGCTTACTAACTCTTTACAACTCCAACTCACCAACAGACACACTCAAACTACCTTACAAAGGGTTTGGGTTTTGGGTTGGTTTTCAACTAGGATGAGATATCCTTTACAATAAGAACAATGCAAAGGTTAGGATATCTCTACTAAGCTTTGGATATTTCTTATCAATCTAGGCTTAGTAAATGAGCTCTCTTCAATGTGAAACACTTGGGAAATTCTAGGTTTTTCGAGTGCTTCAATTTGCAATAATACGAATGAGCTCTTGAGTTGCTTTCAAATTTCCCGTGACCTCTCAATGTAAAAGGTCACTAGTATTTATAGGCAACTTCACCAAGGTCACTCTTGAAAAAATATCCGTTGGAGGAGATAACTTCATGAGTTTCCTCTTATGGTGTTTGATGAACGACTATATTTAGGGTTTGAATACTCCCTTGCATGTTTTAGGAAATATGCATTCATGTAGCCAATCACCACTTTTTACAGTCTAGAACATAGTACTACTGACGCTTCAAAGGACTGTCGCTTTCAAAGGTCAAGTAAAAACAAATGTTGTCTTCCTCTGATTGGTTCTTGTCTTCAGAAAATGTAGACAAACATAATTGGCTTTTTTTGGTCAATCTCTCTGAATGAGATAACCTTAAACAACACTTAGACTTAGTTCCTTTTGTCTGCATATGAATGTCTTGGGCAATATCTATTTTTCTGAATATTCGCGTTTTTCTCAGTTTTGTAGTCTTCAGATAGATATTATTCAGTGCCTCGGAACATTCAGGTTATCTTGAGTATTGGGTCTCTTCTTGAGTCTTGCAGACTCTCTTGGTCTTTTAGTATCTTACGTGTCTTGAGGATCTTGAGTCTTGATGTCTTGATGACATCTTGAGTCTTTGAGTCTTGATGACATATTGAGTCTTGATGACATCTTGAGTCTTGATGTCATCTTGAGTCTTTCTTGTCATCTTTGAGTCTTGGTTTCTTGATAACTTCTTGAGTCTTGATTTCTTGAAACTTCTCTAGAGTCTTGAGTTCTTCGAAACTTCACAGAAGTCTTCAGTTTCTTCAGAAACTTACCGAGTCTTCGATTTCTTGAAACTTAAAAGTCTTAGAATCTTCAAAATCGAAACGATCTATATCATTGACTATACATGATGCGAGATAACTTCACAGAACACTCTATCTATGAATAATTGATTTCGATCTATCAAGATTATCCTGAACATGTCATACTCAGGGGTTTTGGGATCTAATCAAAATCTCTTTATTAAATTCATCTCCCAACAGATATGAATGAAAAACACAGAAGCAACACAAAATACCCGTTGGGTAGAACCAATAGGCTGTGCCACCAAGAGAGTTGAAGCAAGCAATAAGAATATGGCAAGCCCACCAATTACAACAATAATAGATAAAAGGGTCTTCAGATACATTATCTTTTAGGCCATTCTTTAAGTGAAACAGAACTTATGGCTCTCCTTATTCAATTAGAATACCCCTAGATCTAAGCATTGAACTTGGGCTTCAAAACCTATTTATCAATTCTGTTTTACAACTTTTTTCCCAAACTACGGATGCAGATGGCGTTTCAATTCCAATAAACCAGAGCTGATAGAATTCACAAGTGCAACAGATAATTAATCATCTATTTTCAAACCACATTACTCACTTTTTACAACAGTTAAAAAGAAGAAAACTACATTCTACTCATTGGGCATTCACAATGCCCACTGCCCTAAATTCTATTCCCTAGGCATCACCACAAAACCTTTGGGCAGAATTAGATTTTATACATGCATACAATATACGTTGTAACATACTTTTCAACATTATGTAACTTTTTAGATAAATTAATTATGCTATCAGGTATTATTTTATCAAAATAAAAGTTATCCTCGATTGATATATTCTGGAATTAGTTACTAATTTTAAAGATGACCTTTTTATGTAATAAATATTTTCTCAGCCTATGTCAAATAGTACCTAAATAACAAAGAGTCACTCTCCTGTGCACCACATGCACCAATAAAAAATGGTGCACTCTAAACCCTAACCCCTAAATAGTGAACCCTAAATCATATTTGAACCATTTGGACCGGGTGAACCATGAACTACTTGGGCTGAGTGAACCATGAACCACTCGGGCCGGGTTTGGGGTCGGGTCGGGTCGGGTATTAAAAAAAATCTAAAACTAAATTTAAAATTAAAAGAAAACCGAAATTGAAAAAAGAAAAAAAAAGTTAAAACTAAAAAAATTTAGAAAAAGAGCTTTTAAAATTAAATTGCACCAATTTTATTGGTGCATGTGGTGCATAGGAGAATTTGCCAATTACAAATTATATAAAGCTAATATATTATAACTAAACTTGAGACTTGTTACAAGGATTCAACCAAGTCACTTCTTTTCTTTCTTTGTTTGTTCTATTCAAAATTTTGAAGCAAAACAGTTCCAGAAGTGGAAGTGGGAACTTTTTATCCCCCAAACTATGAAACTCTTAGTCTCTAAAACATATTGATCACATCTTCTCTGGATATATAGTAAAAATATAGTAGATGTCACACCCTATTACTAATTATTGGATGGAGGAATGCAAGAGCAGTATAAAAAGCTTAGTAATAGGACATACGTTTGGTGCTTTCACTATGTATAGAACAGTTGCAAAGCTTGAGTCTTCATGGAGGGAGTATGTAGGCTTCATACAGTTCACTCAGTCTTTGAAATAGCAACCCTTGAGGAGATACAACATTCATTAGAGATGTCAGAAATATATATATATATATATATATATATATATATGTATATATATAGACACACACATACATTCTATTTATTACATGATTAGTTTCGGGAAAGAGAAAAATGAATATTTTTAATAATAAAAAAAAGGGGGGAACAAAAGGATAATTTAGATTTAATTCAAAACCAGAGGGAATGCACATTTTGCTTGAAAAGTTTCCACATATCCGATGGGGGGATTATGTGACCTAATTCTATTTCAATATTATATCTAAAATTCCTAGCCAGTATCATATTACAGCCCAAGTTCACGTTTTTTAAGGTGAATGACTCAAGATTATGTTCACTATACTGCATAGCTTCTCCATCCACCAAATATCCAACTCCCAGAAAATGAGAAAAAATAGTTAAAACATAGCATTGACTTTGACACGCACAATGCTAAGAAAAATCAATAAAATGAATTCCAGAACAGTATGTCTTACCCTTTTACACAATGTTAAGAAAAATCAATAAAATGAATTCCAGAACAGTATGTCTTACCCTTTTATACTTACTATGCTCCCTACTATGTTCCCTCATGATGACCTATCTCTAAAGAATGTCTCAGAGCAAGTAAGTGTTTCATCGAACTATAAAAAACACAAATTCAACCAGGCACTTCATCGAACATGTGAAGCCATACATGGATGCATAAAAATTCCTCGGACAAAGCCTTATAAATAAATAGAAACAAGGTGAATGTCCTAATTTTTACCTATAAATTTTATTTTCACTTCTCAGCTTTCTCCCCCTTCCCAAAAGCCTCTGCTCTTGAGAAATTAGCTAGGGCTTAGAAAATTATGGCTAAAATACAAATTTTAAATTAGGGCTTACCTGACGGGGAAGGAGGGTGATTTAGAGGCAAAGAAGCGTGCAGCGAACAAAAGGCACGAGGTGAATGGTGGGCGTCGGTTCGTAGCGGAGGTGTATGCGTACAAGCGCTCTATTTCGATCCTTTGCGACTAATATTTCAACATCTAGCAGCAACTGACAAATCACGCTACAACAATTAACCGACAAATGAAAATGACTAAAATATGTAATGGAGGTTCTATCAAATCAGTTGATGTGCCATAAAATAAAAATAAAAACACGCACACACGCGAGACCCCTGCATTCATAATTCTGATAAAAAATGACTCATAAAAAATACAACCCTAAATAATCTAAAAATTAAATTACCAGAAATCCAAATTCAGAATGAGAACCCAGAAATCTAATTAATTCCTTATAAACAAATTAACAGATTCTGAATAAAAGATTACGCCATTGCAAGATATATATATTATAATAGGCACAATTACAAACCTGGTATTTTTCGGAATTAGCAGAGAGCAGGGGTGTACAACGAAGGTGTAGCGGTGAATGGCAGCGTACGTCGGTGAACAACGGTGAATGGCAGTTTACGTTGCCGAACAACGGTGAATGGCAACCTAGGTCTAGATTCGAGAAAGTGTGTCGTGCGTGTGATGCGAACAAGGAAATAATTGACGAAAATAGGGCCAATAAGTTTGGGGAGGTGACACAAGAGATTTCCAAAGGTAGTGTCCAAGATTTGACAAGAACTTTGCAAGATTATATTAGATTTATTGTTATTCAGTTTTAGATTTGTTATTTTATATTTGCCGTTTATGTTAATAGTCAATTCTTAGAGTTAGTCTTTTTTTTATTAGATTTGGTCCTATATTTGGTTAGATAGATTCGGCAGAAGATCTCTGATCCTTTTAGGGTTAGTTTTGGTCCTGTTTGTCCTATAAATAGCTATAGGACGTGTCTTTTGTTTTTTACGTTAAAAACTTAATAAACAAAACCTTAGCAATTTTGTCAAAATCTTAATTGTTTCTTGTCAACCTGAGTTGGGGCAACAATTGTTATTGTTCTTCGTTTGTTAATTGAGTTTTGCAATCGCGGTTCTCATCAAATTGGTGCTTTCATTGAGAGGGTTCGAGAATCGCGAAAGGTACACGAGCAATGGCGGGAACTCATAAGGAAAGAATCGAGGCCTTGGAAGAAGGACTTGAGGTACTGAAGATTCAGGGGGCCAACATGGAAGAAGGACTTGAGGCACTGAAGGTTCAGGGGGCCAACACCCTCATCAAACTGGACGCGGTAATTGCAACGGTGGCGCGACTAGACCGCTCAAACGGAAAATCAACACACCGCTAGGGAAGAAAGGAAAAGACTAGCTCATCATCCAGTGCGAACGATTCGACCAAAACCGAATCGAAGGACACCAACCCAAGTCGGCGCGATGAGACCGACGAGGCTAGGTAGAGGGGCGAGGGACGTTCGAATCTGCCGAAACTCAGTTGTCTAACATTCAAGGGGGATGACCCGATATCTTGGCTTAGTCGGGTAAATCAATATTTTGATTTACACGACATCAAACGAGGTGAAAAGGTACGTTATGCTGCTTACTATATGGAGGGTGAAGCTAACATATGGTGGCAATGGATTAGTCATATTTATAGGAAGAAGAAGAAGACCCTACGCTGGAAAGATTTCGAGAAGGAGTTAATGGTTCGTTTTGGACCGTCTGAGTACACCGATTATGACAAAGCACTATCGCTAGTCAAGCAGGCCGGTACTCTACGGGAATATCAGAAGGAATTTGAGAGGCTGGCAAGTCGCGTACACGATTGGCCCTAAAAGGCATTGGTGGGGGCGTTCGTAGGCGGGCTGAAGTCGGATTTAGCTGCTGAAGTCAGGGTTTACCGGACGAAGACATATTTGGAGACAGTTGAAATTGCGCACCTCATGGATGATCACCTCCTCGCTATGAAGAAGGGGAAGGGGCCGTAGATACGCAAGTTCAGTTTAAATTCCGGTGAGTTTCGATCGGAAAGTAAAGAGGCGGAGGCCGTACCGTTCAGGAAGGGTGATAAAGAGGAAGGGAAGGCGGAACTATCGGGAGTGAAGCGACTCTCATGGGATGAGATGCAAAGGCGGCGTGAAAAGGGATTGTGTTTTAATTGTGACAAAAGGTTTGTACCGGGACATAGGTGTAAATCCGCACAAGCGTTTCTCATTGAACCCGTGGAATTGGAGTATGAAGATGGGAGGGATGCGGAGGTGTCGTTACATGCGGTGACGGGAGAGAATGGACCGAGGCCAATGAAATTGATTGCGCACATTCGGAGTCAACCGGTTAAGGTTCTCTTGGATAATGGGTCAACGCACAACTTCATTAATCAAGAATTGACGAGCAAGCTTGATCTCAAGACTTCAAGGGTGAGACCATTTAACGTGAGAGTTGCTTGTGGCAAAAAATTAGAATGCGATGTTGTGTACAAAAAGATCCCTATGGACATGCAAGGGATTGAGACGAGGGTTGATTTATTCGCTCTTCCGCTTGTAGGACCGGATATCGTCTTGGGAATTCAATGGATGAAGGAATTGGGGCCGGTTTGTTGGGGAATTAATTGCACGGATCTATTCGGGATGAATATTTAAATACAAATTTAATTCTAACAATTATTACTAGCATGAATTAATCCTATATTAATTCAAATAATAATTCAACAACAAATCATGCATATAAACAGTTCACATATATCCTACACATGCGGAATTGCTACGGGTTTACGTGAACTAACCTCTTGGAGTGGCAATGGTCTCGTCGATTAAACACACCAAAAAGCCTTCCCAAGTATTCCCTAGTCCTTGCTCGTCAATCCGGTGGAAGGAAACTCGCGAACAATTAACGAAAGGAAAAATAAAATTTGTTGCACCACCTTTGTGGATTTACTAATTTTTCCAGCACATGGAATTGTACTTGGGAATGAAACACTCATCCCCTATTTATAGAGGTGTAGTGGCCAATTTTTTTGCATATGGAATAGGGGGAAAAAATCTTTTCTTGATCTCCAAGAAATCTTGAATATATCTCCTATATTCTTTTCTCCATAATTAAAATATTCCATAAAAATCCCACTCTCTCTTGTTATGGGAATTTTCGAAAAAGAGGATCAAGATTCCAAGATTTGGATCTTCTTGAATTTATGAGATATTCTTGTATTGCAAGACTACATATCTTCCATAATATCTTTTCAAGAAAATCAAGAAAATCTTTCTTTTCCTTCTTTTTCTTAAATTTCGAAATTTCTAATATAAATAACCAAGTGGGAGATTTCTTGAATTTAATGAGATAATCTTGTATTCCAAGAATACATATCTTCATTCCATAACAAAATTCAAAGAAAATCTTTCTCCCCTTTTATTCATATTTTTCGAAAAATGAGAAAAAATAAGCAACAAAATTTATTTTATTTTTAAACACCTTTTTCAGTTATTGGACTTTATGTTGGGCTACTTGAGGGCCCTTTAGGAGAATTAAGATTGAACCTTCCAATGGATCTTGAATTATCAATATTGAGCCACAATATTATTCAAGCCCATAAATATTAATTAATCTCACTACATAATTAATATTGCACTATCCATCTTAACCCATATTACGGTCAATATGGCTCTTGTTATTATTTCCGTGTTTAAGATTATCTAGCCCATTAAATAATTCAAGCCACTGAAATAGCTTTCCATTAATTAATATCTTTTGTCCTTGGTTAAGGAACAGTTCAACATTATTATCCATACCGGAAACTAGTTCCACTTGCAAGATTTGGTATGATAAAACTTATGAACCTCCCAAGAAACCGTCGAACAAGCGCATTTGCACAATAACGATTCTCCGTATTAAATCTTAGCAATCGCGTGTGACCAATAATATTGCCCAAGATATAAAGTATTGAATCTCGTTGATTCTCTATCCGTAATAAGTCAAAGCAATAATTACCAACCACACGCGATCCTATTCAAGGGACGAAGATTAAGAAATAACGAACCACTGAGGTCTAATTCTTCCTTGTTCAGTTCTGAAGAATTTGTCCTCCTGTAGGTCCTCTTCAGTTCATCAGTCATGCACTAGTGTAATCTCTTGGTCAAGACAAACCAATATGAGCCTTACACTTCAACCTTTCACGATGGATTGTTCATTTCCATCTAGGTCGTGAATGATGTACTTTTGGTTACAAGGGACTGTTAATTTAATCTTCTGTGATCTGGTATCACTAAATTAACTACAATGTAACGCTTACTATTTATTGAACAGTTATGCAGTAAATATATGTAACATTCGATGATATTTAAAGCATCAGTGATAAACAATTTATTTCAGTAACTAAGTCCGAAATTCAGTTTTGATTATACAAAGTAAAAGCATACTTTCCAGTATACTCCCAACAATCTCCCACTTATACTCAAAGTCTGCTTTTAAGTATACTACAGCATGTCTCGTGTAGTTCCTAATACGTGACATCTAATGTCACCTACACGAACCTAATAATGTCTCCCACTTATACTCAAAGTAGATTGGCAACGGTCTTGACACTCATTCCTTCCACATGTCTCTCGAATGTATTATGAGGTAGACCCTTTGTGAATGGATCTGCTAGGTTGTCTTCTAACGCGATCTTTGCCACCTCTATATCTCCTCTCTTAACGATTTCTCGTATAAGATGGTATTTCCTTTCAATGTGTTTTTTGGCCTTGTGGGCTCTTGGTTCCTTTGAATTTGCAATCGCTTCCCGGCATTGTCATAATAAAAGCGATGATTGTCTTTGGTAAATTCGAACTACATCCAAGTCCACTAGGAAGTTCTTGAGCCAAAACTTCTTTTCATTGCCTTACATAGTTGCCTACATATTCGGCTTCCATGGTAGAATCTGCGATTCGCTTAACGCTTCTCCATGTCATGGCTCCTTCCCCATGCAAAACACACTACTGGGAGGTAGATTTTTTTCGAATCTAAGTCTGATTGGAAATCCGAGTCCGTGTAGCCGATGGGGATTAGACTATCTGACTGATAAACCAACATTCTATCTCGAGTTCTTTTCAGATACTTTATAATGTTTTTAACTGTCGTCCAATGTTCTTTCCCCGGGTTACTTTGATATCTTGCCACCATGCCAACGGCAAAGCAGATATCCGGTCTCGTACATAGCATTGCATACATAAGGCTTCCAACAGCCGAAGCATAAGGAATGCCTTTCATGTCATCTATCTCCTTTTGTGTCTCAGGGCACATTTCCTTGGATAGATGGATTCCATGTCTGAAAGGTACGAAGCCTTTCTTGGAATCCTGCATGCTGAATCGTTTCAAGACAGTGTCTATGTATGAAGCTTGCAATAAGTCTGTCATCCTTTTCTTGCGATCTCGGGTGATCTTGATCCCAAGGATGTGCCCGGCTTCCCCTAAGTCCTTCATATCAAACTGTTTTGAAAGCCATGCCCTTGAGATATTCTTGTATTCCAAGAATACATATCTTCCATAATATCTTTTCAAGAAAATATTTCTTTTCCTTCTTTTTCTTAAATTTCAAAATTTCTAATATAAATAACCAAGTGGGAGATTTCTCGAATTTAATGAGATAATCTTGTATTCCAAGAATACATATCTTCATTCCATAACAAAATTCAAAGAAAATCTTTCTCCCCTTTTATTCAAATTTTTCAAAAAATGAGAAAAAATAAGCAACAAAATTTATGGGAATTTTCAAAATAAGCAACAAATTTTTTTCCCACTCTCTCTTGTTATCGGAATTTTCGAAAAAAAGGATCAAGATTCCAAGATTTGGATCTTCTTGAATTTATGAGATATTCTTGTATTCCAAGAATACATATCTTCCATAATATATTTTCAAGAAAATCAAGAAAATCTTTCTTTTTCCTTCTTTTTCTTAAATTTCAAATTTCTAATATAAATAACCAAGTGGGAGATTTCTTGAATTTAATGAGATAATCTTGTATTCCAAGAATACATATCTTCATTCCATAACAAAATTCAAAGAAAATCTTTCTCCCCTTTTATTCAAATTTTTCGAAAAATGAGAAAAAATAAGCAACAAAATTTATTTTATTTTTAAACACCTTTTTTAGTTATTGGACTTTATGTTGGGCTACTTGAGGGGCCTTTAGGAGAATTAAGATTGGACCTTCCAATGGATCTTGAATTATCAATATTGAGCCACAATATTATTCAAGCCCATAAATATTAATTAATCCCACTACATAATTAATATTCAGACTATCCATCTTAACCCATATTACAAATCAATATGGCTCTTGTTATTATTTTCCGTGTTTAAGATTATCTAGCCCATTAATTAATTCAAGCCAATCAAATAGCTTTCCATTAATTAATATCTTTTGTCCTTAGTTGAACGGTTCAACATTATTATCCATACGGAAACTAGTTCCACTTGCAAGATTTGGTATGATAAAACTTATGAACCTCCCAAGGGGGCAAATCAACAAAGCGCATTTCTTGCACACCATTCTCTCAGATAAATCTTAGCAATCGTGATGTGACCAATAATATTGCCCAAGATATAAAGTATTGAATCTCGTTGATTCTCTACCAAAGAATAAGTCAAAGCAATAATTACCAACCACACGCGATCCTATTTAAGGGACTAAGATTAAGAAATAACGAACCATCGAGGTCTAATTCTTCCTTGTCAGATTCAAGAATTTGTCCTCCTCAGAGGGTCCTCTTCAAGCAGCATCGATCACCATGCACTAGTGTAATCTCTTGGTCAAGACAAACCAATCTCGAGCCTTACACTTCAACCTTTTCACGATGGATTGTTCATTTCATCTAGGTCGTGAATGATGTACTTTTGGTTACAAGCGGACCGTTAATTTAATCTTTTGTGATCCGTATCACTAAATTAACTACAATGTAACGCTGCATTATTTATTGGAAAAGCTATGCAAAGAAATATATGTAACATTCGATGATATTTAAAGCATCGAATCAAGAAACCCGAGACTCAGATAGAATCAAGAAATCAAGACTCAAGATGTCATCGATTTACACCGAGGCTCGATAACTCAAGGCTCGGATAACTCAAGGCTCGATAACTCGAGATAAACTCAAGGCTCGATAACTCGGATAACTCGAAGGTTCAGACAACCAGATAACTCAAGGCTCAGATAGCTCGGGATAACTCAAGGCTTAGATAGAATCAAGATCCCGAGACTCGTAAGATCCTCAAGAATATAAATTAGAGACTCGGTAAGAAATCAAGAATATAGTCAGAGGTCCCGAACGCGTTATGAGGGGCGTAAGTCTAGAGGGGGAGGGGTGAATAGATCAAAAAAACTTTTTCGCGGCAAGATCAAAAAGAGAGCATAGCCCGATCAGAGTGCGCGAAAGTGAATCACTTTGGTCTCGATAACCAACTTATCAACGCCGTAAAGTTAGATCGGGCCGTAACTATCGATTAACCGATGTGTGCGAAGCTTAAGTTTTACCCGTGAAAACCGGCTTTGTATAAATCGATTCCAAGTTTTATCTTTTTAATCGATGATGTAAATTTGGTCCGACGATCGTAAGCTTGGTGCTATCTCGATCTTAACTTAGAATGTATGCGCTTTTAAGATTGTGCGATGTGAGAGCAAAGCTTAATCAAAGCAAAGAAGGCACACAAGATTTATAGTGGTTCGGACAAAACAGCCCCACGTCCACTCTTCCCTTTCACAAGGGGCACCAACTTAACCGATTTTTAACCGATTGGACTTAGTTTAGTGTGTTAGTCCAACCAAAGACACTTTAACAGATGTTTTAAGAGTTCTCACTCAACCGATCCTTAAATCAAGATTTAGAAACCCTAGATCGAATCTTGCTAAACAACTTATCCTAACTTAGGGTTTGGGTAAGATTGTTGAGGTTCCAACTATGAAATCTTTCCTTATGCATGCATTACCATGCTGTTCTAAAAGCTAGATGAAAAGATTTCTTGCTAAGAACTTATGGGATGAACACAATATAAAATAAGCTTGTTGTTTGTGTTCTTCGTAAGGAAATCGACTATAGTTTGAGCTTCTTGATTATGTTGTTTGTCCAAGCATTTCCGTATTTCACTCTGAAGTGTGATCCCATATTTATAGACCTTGAGATCAAAGAGCCGTTGGAGAGCAATTTGAATCTCAGGCTATTTTAGGTAGACTTGCGTGCTTGATGTGGCGTGTTTCGTGAACGGCATGGCGAAAAACGTGAATGTGTATTTTATAGCCGTTCGAGAGAGCAACATCGAATCCATGATATCGACTCTGTTTCATACGGTCTCTTCCTTATTGGATGGAAGCCTTGCTTTTAAAAGTGTTGTTCCTCCAACTAAGGTTGATATTCTTCTTGTTTAGATCGCAGACGTATGATAAGATGAAACATCAGTTTTCATCTTATGAGTGACTTCGATCAAATCGAATCGATCATCTACCGATAAGTCTTCTGGCTTCCGCTGACTTAGCTTCAACCGGCCGACTCAGCCGATGTAGGTCTTTTGGTCCGATCTTCCGAAGTCATCCGATCGAAAGTATTCGAGGTTTGAGCTTCATGACTTCACTGAAGTTATCCGACTAGATCGATTCGATCCGATCTTCCGCTCGTTTAACGTTCGCCTGGGTTGGATATCGACTTTCTTCCGATTCTTCGAGATCGACCTATACATATTGAGTTCCCTCAATATGTGACCTATCTATTACATCGGCTTTTTCTATACAATCATTATCAATCGGTCTCCTAAAGCAATAATGTAAACATCAATTACCTAATGTGTCCGATCGGTCCTATTACATGTGTTTTTGGAACTTTCATCAAAACTATAAATTTCCCAACAATAGCCGTTAGATTCAGCTGACGTGGACCAATGAGAGGAAGACGACAAGCCTGAAAAAGCTGCAAAAAGCCACAGAGTAGTATGGATTTGAATGTGATTCTCTCCAACGGTAACATTCAAATCCACACTATAAATACAAGTTCTTCCTTCATTATCAAGTGTGGATGCGTGAGGAAAGTGTGTGAAAAACACCATCGATGCTACAGAGCTAAGAAGATATGGGTTCCAGTAGTTCCCAGCTAAGGTCGTGTGCCAAATGATGCGAGTCCTGAAATATGGCCTGATCGTAGCACGACTAAGGCATTCAACACAACTACAGAGCCAAATCATCGAGCATCTCCACCATAGAACACAGAGCGAGAGATACATGCATATATTCAAGAGTGTTCTACCTTAGATCTAAGCACAAATGTTATATCCTAAGCTTAGAGAGATTTTCTAATCCTTAGCATTGAGGCTAAACAAATGTAAGGGAAAATCTCAAACTAGTTGGAAACCAAACAAACCTTACCCAAATCAGTTTGATAGGATAAGTTTGTAGGTGAGTGTGAACTCGGTAAACATCTAGCAATCCCGCAAGGGAGGGTAGGCAATCCCGTGAGGGTGATAAGTCCCGTTTGAGTGTGAACTCAATAAACATCTCGGCCATCCCGTGAGGGATATAAGTCCCGTAGGTTAAGTTCGGTTAAGTTGGTTAAGTTGGTGCCCCGAAAGGGAAGAGTGGATGTAGGGCGGGTTTCGTCCGAACCACTATAAAATCGTGTGTTCTTTACTGCTTTATGTTCTTACTTGTCATATGCATTCGATTATAAGCAAAACAACACACATCGTTCTTAAAAGCGAAAAATTTGGTATCACCATTCCCTCACCCCTGTTTTATATGCATCACATTTCATGTTTTGCTTTCGCACGCGCAAAATGGGTTTTTCGACACTTAAAATCGGGACCATCAGGAGAAATTGAGGATTCTATTTTATCATTTTTTTTTTGAAAGAAATTCTCAGAATAAAAAAGAATATATTTTCATTTTTAATATATAGGTTTTGTCTAGCTTAGTTGGGGATAGACAAGTTATTTGTTGGGAAGGTCATAGGTTCAATTCACATTGATATATTTATTTTTTATGGGTCCTGTGTTTGAACCCTGATGGATGAAAATTTACATTTTTCGATTTTATTTAATATAATTTATATTTTATACGGAAAAATTAATTAATGACAAAATGAAATAAAAAGTTATCTAGCTTATTTTAATTTATATTTTTCGATTTTATTTAATTAATTTATATTTTATACGAAAAAATTAATTAATGGTAAAAAGATAATAAATAATAAACATCAAAATGAAATAAAAAGTTATCTAACTTATTTGGTGGTTACTTGTCAAGTTTAATTGAAAATTTTTGTGTTCGAACCTTAACAAACAATTTTTTTTAATAAATTTATATTTCCAGTTTTATTTAATAAAATCTATATTTTATATGGAAAAATTTATTAATCATCACCATATATAAATATTGGTGACGAAATAATATGTCACTAATTACTATGAACAATTAATGACGAAACATAAAATCGTCATGAAAAATTTATATTATATGACCAATATTGATCGTCACTAATTAAAATGAAGATCGTCACCGAATAATATTATGACGAAATAAGTGCATCATTAAAAAATGATTATTAATCGTCACTATATAGAAATATTGGTGATGAAAGAATATGTCACTAATTACTATGAACAATTAACGACGAAACATAAAATTGTCATGAAAATTTTATATTATATGACGATTATGATTGTCACTAATTACAATGAAGATCGTCACTGGATAATATTATGACGAAATAAGTGTGTCATTAAAAAATAATTATTAATCGTCACTATATATAAATATTGGTGACAAAAGAATATGTCACTAATTACTATGAACAATTAACGACGAAACATAAAATACTCAAGAAAATTTTATATTATATGACGACTATGATCGTCACTAATTACAATGATGATCGTCACCAAATAAAATTATGATGAATTAAGTGCGTCACCAATTCTTTTGAATAATTAATGACAAAACATAAAGTGGTCACAAAAATAGTATTTTTCATGACGTTGAATATCGTCACTAAATATTATGAATATCGTCACCAAAGTTTATTGTGACGAATTTCTTGTTATTGTCATGAATTCTTTGAATTAGTGACGAAAAAAAACATTAGTGGTGACAAAAATATTTTTTATCACAAAGTCTCACTTTTTAGTGACGAAAATTAAATTTGTCACCTTTAAGTAACATATTGTGATGAATTTTGTGTCGTCACGGAAAATTTCGTCACAAAATGTGTGATTTCCTGTAGTGAGTATCTGGAGAATGAGGCCGGAAAGATAAATGTAAGGATCTCCCATCAGGACTACGAGGTGATGGACTACACAAAGAAGGTGGATGGCTCGTTCGACAGACTAGCCTTTCAAAGATTTTACTTTGACATCTTAGGCAAATCCCGCATAACTGATCCGCAGCAGATCAACGATGTTAAATGGAAGTTGTATCAGATCTTCAATGTTCCACAAGATCTGCGAGAGTTGCCAGAGGGTTACATACCCAAAGTTTGATGATCAGAAGATAGTTTTGTTAGGATCAATTGCACTTCATGTTTAAACTTTTCAAATGTACTCTGTAATGACAAAATCTGATGAATGAAAAGTTTACTTTACTGATCCTAAGACAAAATCTCATTGTCTTCTGATTATATGTTCTTTACTGCATTATAGTTTATCAACTGATGTTGGTTTCACAATTTTTTTGGTTTTATCAAAAAGGGGAAAATTGTTGGGAAATTTATAGTTTTGATAAAAGTTCCAAAACAATTGTAATAGGACCAGTCAGACCTGTTAGCTCACTGATGTTTTAGAAATCAGAAATAGGATGACCAGTTGATAATTACTGTATAGAGCAACTGATGTAATAGTATAGGTCACATATTGAGGGGAAACTCAATATGTATCAGGCAAGTCTGAAGATCAGAAATACCTGATAATCTGGTATAGATCAGGTGAAGACAAGAAGACCAGAAAATTGATGTCCAAAAGTCAAGAAACTGATTTGTCAGTTTCTACCAGATCAGAATTAATCTGAAGAGAAGAACGAAGATCATGTAAGAAGAGTCAAGACCTGATAACCTGCTATATATACAACATTAGATGAGTCAATAAGTTGGGCTAAGACAACTTACATCAGAAGACTCAACCAGGTAGACTGATCAGTTTCATCTAACCAGGTCAGTTCGATCAGGTGTTAACCTAGTGTTTACCTGAAACGTACAAGTTCATCAGACAAGAAGAATGTCAACCTAGGTTGGTGAATCAAAGCGTCGAATAAGCGTACTTGACAACCAATGAGAGCAAGATACGTACGTACGGAGCTGACACTGCGGGTCAGAGCGCTTCAGAGTCAAACAGCTAGAAAGGACAAGCTTACATGCTTTTGGTCATGCCGTCTGTTGGGATTTTTTAGTTTTGATGAATTATGCCAAAACATTATCAACTTGTGTTATTCAAGCTAACTTACAGATAACAAGTTGAGGGGGAACTCACAAAATTAGACGAAGATGATCGAGATCAGACGAGGCTGCAGACGAGACTGATCGAGATCAGATGAGTAAGATGAGTTCCGGAGTTAACTGATGAGCTGAGCAAAATCAGAAGAAAAGAAAAGCTAAGCCAGCAAATCAAAAGAAGGAGAATCACCGATCGATGACGTAAGACCCGATCGGATGACCGTAATGCGTGATCAAGATCAGAAGAGGAGGTTGCTAATCAGAAGAGGAGCAGATGAGACTGATCGAGATCAGACGTGATCGAGATCAGATAAGATAACCTGATGCAACTAACCTGATATGCTAACCTGATGTACTAATCTGATGCAGATAAACTGATATGCTGAACTGATGTTGTATTGATCTGATCAAGTGATCTGATCAGATCAGGCGAGAAGAAATCAAAAGAGAAGTCATCAGAAGTCATATTCACTGAGAATCAGAACGCTACTGATGATCAGTTAGCCCGAAAAGCTAGTGACTTGAGGAGGGTCGATGCAAGTCGAAGAGCCGAACTCAAGAATCCCGAAAGTGTCAAGATACCGATCGCACAAGGTCCGCCAAGAGAAGTCTGTTGAATCAAGAATCTTGAGTAAAAGAATCCTGAAGACTCAGAAGAATCCTGAAGACTCAGAGAACCCTGAAGACTCAGAAAAACATAAAGACTCAGAAGATCCTGAAGAATATAGCCGTTAGATTCAGCTGACGTGGACCAATGAGAGGAAAACAACCAGCCTGAAAAAGCTACAGAAGCTACAGAATAGTATGGATTTGAATGTAACTCCATCCAACGGTAATATTCAAATCCACACTATAAATACAAGTTCTTCCTTCATTATTCAGTGTGGGAAATGCGTGAAACATCCAAAAAGCCAAATCATCTAGCATTTCCACCATGAACCGAAAGCAAGAAATACACGCATATATTCAAGTGTGTTCTATCCTAGATCTAAGCCCAAATGTAATATCCTAAGCTTAGAGAGATTTTACCATCCTTAGCATTGAGGCTAAACAAATGTAAGGGAAAATCTCACCCTAGTTGGACACCAAACAATCTTTACCCAAACCGAGTGTTAGGTTAAGTTTTGTTAAGGAAGGAATTTAAGTTAGTTGGACTAACTTAAATTCTGGGTGTGAGTGAGAACTTGGTAAACATCTAAGCAATCCCGAAAGGGAGGGTAGGCGATCCCTTAGAGGGTGATAAGTCCCGTTTGAGTGAGAACTCGGTAAACATCTAAGCAATCCCGAAAGGGAGGGTAGGCGATCCCTTAAAGGGTGATAAGTCCTGTTTGAGTGAGAACTCGATAAACATCTGTTGGTTAAGTTGGTGCCCCATGAAGGGAAGAGTGGATGTAGGACGAGTTGTCTGAACCACTATAAAATCGTGTGTTCTTTACTGCTTTATGTTCTTACTTGCCATATGCATTCGATTATAAGCAAAACACATAGATTTAAAAGCAAAAAATTGGAACCACCATTCCCTCACCCCTGTTTTATATGCATTACATGATATTTAACGCACTCATGGGTTTTCAAACGGGAACAACAATTGGTATCAGAGCGGGAGTTCAAAAGTTCACTGATTTCAAATGTGACAATCTGAACTGATCTATTTGAAAACCCGTTTCTGTAAAAGTGCATATATTTTAATGTTTTGGCATCATTATCAAAAAGGGGGAAATTGTTGGGATATTTTAGTTTTGATGAATTATGCCAAAACATTATCAACTTGTGTTATTCAAGCTAACTTACAGATAACAAGTTGAGGGGGAACAAAAGAACAAGTTGAGGGGAACTCACTTAAATCGCATTTAAGATGATCGAGATTAGACGAGGTCATAGGACGATCTCGACGAGATCAGATGAGTAAGATGAGTTCCGGAGTTAACTGATGAGCTGAGCAAAATCAGAAGAAAAGAAAAGCTATGCCAAAGAAATCGAAGAAGGAGAATCACCGATCGATGACTAGGAAGACTGATCGATGACTGTAACAAATGATCAAGATCAGAAGAGGAGGTTGCTAATCAGAAGAGGAGCTGATGAGACTGATCGAGATCAGATAAGATAACATGATGCAACTAACCTTATATGTTAACCTGATGTACTAATCTGATGCAGATAAACTGATATGCTGAACTGACGTTGTACTGATCTGATCAAGTGAGATGATCAGATCAGGCGAGAAGAAATCAAAAGAGAAGTCATCAGAAGTCATATTCACTGCGGAATCGAACGCCATCGATGATCGATTAGCTCGAAAAGCTAGTGACTGAGGGTCGACCGTTCGAAGTCAAGAGTTGAACTCAAGAATCCCGAGTGTCAAGATACCGATCGATAAGGTCACCAAGAGAAGTCTGCTGAATCAAGAATCCTGAGTAAAAGAATCCTGAAGACTCAGAAGAATCCTGAAGACTCAGAGAACCCTGAAGACTCAGAGAAACCTGAAGACTCAGAAGATCCATTAGATTCAGCTGACGTGGACCAATGAGAGGAAGACAACCAGCCTGAAAAAGCTGCAGAAGCTACAGAATAGTATGGATTTGAATGTAACTCCATCCAATGGTAACATTCAAATCCACACTATAAATACAAGTTCTTCCTTCATTATTCAGTGTGAGAAATGCGTGAAACATCCAAAAAGCCAAATCATCTAGCATTTCCACCATAGAACACTGAGCAAGAAATACACGCATATATTCAAGAGTGTTCTATCCTAGATCTAAGCTCAAATGTAATATCCTAAGCTTAGAGAGATTTTCCCATCCTTAGCATTGAGGCTAAACAAATGTAAGGGAAAATCTCACCCTAGTTGGACACCAAACAATCTTTACCCAAACCGAGTGTTAAGTTAAGTTTTGTTAAGCAAGGAATTTAAGTTAGTTGGACTAACTTAAATTCTGGGTGTGAGTGAGAACTTGGTAAACATCTAAGCAATCCCGAAAGGGAGGGTAGGCGATCCCTTAGAGGGTGATAAGTCCCGTTTGAGTGAGAACTCGGTAAACATCTAAGCAATCCCGAAAGGGGTGGTAAGCGATCCCTTAAAGGGTGATAAGTCCCGTTTGAGTGAGAACTCGATAAACATCTGTTGGTTAAGTTGGTGCCCCATGAAGGGAAGAGTGGATGTAGGACGAGTTGTCCGAACCACTATAAAATCGTGTGTTCTTTACTGCTTTATGTTCTTACTTGCCATATGCATTCGATTATAAGCAAAACACATAGATTTAAAAGCAAAAAATTGGAACCACCATTCCCTCACCCCTGTTTTATATGCATTACATGATATTTAACGCACTCATGGGTTTTCAAACGGGAACAACACCGTCTCTGTGCATATCAACTATGCACTGCAAAACTACCAAATATAGCACGAGATTCAAATTGCTCTCCAACGGCTCTTTGATTTCAAGTTCTATAAATATGGGATCAAACCTTCAGAGTAACAACGGGAATTATCATTAAGCTCAAGCTACAAGCAAATCTTCCGCAAGAACACCAAGAACTCAAGCAAATATTCTAAGTGTTCATCCCATAGTTTCTTAGTAAGAAATCTCATCCTTTAGCTCTAGGCTACTCAAATACTATGACAGATTTCCAGTTGGAAACCATACAGATCTTTACCCAAACCGAGTGTTAGGTTAAGTTTGTAAGTAAGATTTCAAGCTAGGGTTTCTAGTCTTGATATCTGTGATAAGTTTAGTGAGAACTCTATAAACATCTGTTTGTAAGGTGTTTGAACTAACACGTTAAACTAAGTCTAGTTTGGTAAGTAAGTGCCCCTGGACTGGGAAGAGTGGACGTAGGACAAGTTGGTCTGAACCACTATAAATCTTGTGTTGTTTTATCTGTTTTACACTTAGCAGACAACTGATTTGGTAAAACTGACATGCATATTCCAAGAGGAGATCAGATTAGCATCAAGCTACTGATCTGATCAGTTAGACAGTTTGTGTTCTGATCTGATCAGAAAACCTTGGAATCTGATTTATTCAAACTAGTTTTTCTACACGAGTTAAAACTAGCTTCCGCACATCAGTTGACCAGATAGACACCGAACTGATCTGCTTCACAGCAATCAGTAAGATGGATATCAGAGCGTATTGATCATCACTCGCACTCCACGTCAGTTAACCTGCCTTCACAGCTGATCACGTGAAAAAAGTTTTGAAAGTCTATTCACCCCTCCCCTCTAGACTTCCACCTCACGAAACCCGTTCGGGACCTACAGTTTGGGCAGATGAGCATGAAGTGGCTGAGCAAGGCAAGTTTCCTGGAATGATGAGGAGAATTGATAGCCTAATTGCTAAAAACTTGGAGCTAACTCAGAAGCTAAAGGATGCAGCTCATGGGGAAAGAAATACAAATGAAATGAATGAAGAAATGAAGAACCAGATAATATGCATGGCTGAAGAACTCTTTAGAGTGAATCAGCTAAAAGACATCCTTTTCATTGTAATAATTCTATCTTGGGCACCTAATGTCTTCAAGTGGATGGGTTGAATCTAGCTAACTATGTGTAAAAAGTCCCTGACCATATAGGGCATTTTGTAAAAGTCCCAACTTATATTTGGGCAATATTATCTACTGTTGCAATGAAAACAACTCTAAAATATCAAAATCACATTAACAAACAACATCAACATATAACAATCACAAATCCCATTATCTAAAGCAAAGTCTAAAGCAACATACAACCAGAGAACAAATCCCATTGTCTAAAGTAACATACAACTAGAGAACAAATCCCATTGTCTAAAGCAACATAAAACCAGAGAACAGCATAATTTAAAAACATTAAAATAACACAAATCCCATTGTCTAATCTTTCCCCTTTTTCACCTTCTTTCCATTGCCCTTGCCCTTGCTGTAACACTAACATCAACATTGGCAGCAACTTGAGTTAAAGAAGACAAGATCACAAATTTCTTACCTGCTTGTGTTATGACTCTCATTCCATCTCTATTAGTGTTAACACCACCAATATTCACATTGCACCCAATGTAGGTGTTTGGGTTGAAATTCATACCAGCAGTTGGTACAATTGGAGTTGAACTTGGTGCACCAAATTGAACTTGACCTCCAATAAAACTTTGTGGGTTGAAATGCATAGGTGGAGGCTCCCTTATCACAACCCCAGGTGGTCTGGGGATCTGTATCATTAGAACCAATCTTATCAGTTTAAATCAGTTCAAAGACCACATTACAACACAATTATCATTACCACCAATAACATTACCTGATCATTAGCAGGATTCAGTGCACTCTTGCTTGAACTAGCATTAGAAGTCAGCTTTCATTTTCTTTGACTACATTACAGTAATTAGTAAATAACCCTAGACTTCAAAAAGATAAATTGGCAAAAGTAATACCTGTTGCTTTTGTGAAGTTTGATTTCTTTGTGCAGCCAAATCCCTTCTTCCTTGCCTTGTGGTTGGTCTACTTGGTACCTTTTGTTGAACCTGGTAAAATTTATAACATAAGTATATTACAAACAACATCAACATATTCTTTGTACTTACATGCTCATCAATCTGTGAGTCTTCTTGTGTCATTGGTGGAGCATCAGTAGGTTGGCTCATCTCTACAACTTCATCCTGTGTCATTGTTGCTTCTCTTGCTTCTTCAGCCTCCATATCTTGCACAAACTCTTCACCAAGTTTCAACAATTGGCAACCTGCCCTATTATGACCCTCCTCTTTACAAAAATTACACTTCACAGTGAAATTTTGTTTTGGCATTCTCTGTACACCTCTTCTCTTACTTCCTTCTTCATCTGCTGTTGGGATGCTATATGTCAGGATCTATCAGGATGGCCTCATAAACACAAATTTAAATTAACGATTATTACTAGCATGAATTTACCTACGTGAATTCAAATAATAATCAATCCAAAAACAACATGCAAATAATAATACACGTAAAAGATCCTAGCATGCGGAATTTCTAGGAGTTTACGTAAACGTACCCATTGGAGAGACATTCTGAGACAGGCAGGATCAGGTATCTGGCAACCAACTAAAAGTCCTTCTCAAGTATTCCCAAGTCCTTGCTCAACAACCTTGATGGAAGGTTCTCCAATGAACAATTATAAAACAAAGGAAAATCAAATAATTTGTTGCACCACCTTTGTGGATTTCTAATATTTCTAACTCATGGAATTGTGTTGGGGATGAAAAATTCATCCCCTATTTATAAAAAGGGGGTTGGACAAAAATTTGGGCTAATTTAGGGTTAGGAAAGATCTTTTCTTGATCTCCAAGAAATCTTGAATATATCCCATATATTCTTCTTTCCATGTGTATTTTTCCACAAAAATCTCACACCCTTGTTTACCCATATTTTCGAAAAAAATAAGTAGGAGATTTTCATGATTGGATCTTTCTTGAATTTATGAAATATTCTTGTATTCCAAAGAATACATATCTTTTTCCATAAAATCTTTCCAAGAAAATCAAGAAAATATTTTCTTCCTTCTTATTCCCCTAATTTTCGAAAATTCCAATTAAGGAGGCCAAGTGGGAGATTTCTTGAATTTATGGAATAATCTTGTATTCCAAGAATACTTATCTCCTTTTCATAAAATCTTTTCAAGAAAATCCTTCTCCCCTTTTCATGCAAGGTTCTGAGCCCACCAAATCATGCAAGACTCTCCAAGCACAATATTCTCTGTATTAATTTAGCAATTGTCATGTAATTATATTATTGCCCAAGATATAGATTATTGAAGTCGAAGTGATTATCTTCCCATTATAAGTCAAAACAATAATTACTAATTGCACACAGTCCTTATTAAGTGACATAGATTAAGAAATCAACAACCACTGAGGTCTAACTCTTCATCCCATAAGTCAGTGCAAATGAGCTTATCCTATTTGTAGGTCCGCTTCAGCGCATCAAATGCACTAGTGTAATCTCTCGGTCAAGACAAGTTAATCTGAGTCTTACACATCAACTTCTACCAATAGATTGTTCAGATCTATCTAAGTTGTGAAACACACACTTGTTTACAAGGGACTGTTAACGTGATCTTCTGTGATCTGGTATCACCACGTTAACTACAATGTAACACGTGTTATTTTATGAACGGTTTGCAATAAATATATATAACATTCAATCATATTTAAAGCAACAGTGATAAATAATTTATTTCAGTAAATAAGTGTTTAATACATAGGTTATACAAAGTAAAAGCATACTTTCACGTATAACCCCAACATCTGCACCCAACCTTCTTCTGCTCCCTGGTCTCCCCCTATTTCTCTTTCCAAAGTTAGGTGGAAATTGAGGGATATAACCAGTTTTCACCCACAGTTCTTCACCATTCATTGGTGGAATGGAATGGTGATAGATGTCTGAGTAAACCTCCACTGAATAACATTTGTTCACATAGTCCTCCACATCTCAACCTTCTGAACATATTGCACTGATAGCATGCTTGCAGGGTAAACCAGACAGCTCCCACATTCTACAATCACATAGGCATTTCTTCAAATCAACTGCATACCTTGTCCCCTCAAAGCTCCTAACCCCAGATTACACATCAAATTATCCAAATAACCAATATCTATCGTGGTTACATCAACAAAATCAAATGCACTAATTGTGCCTCCCAAATATCCTAAATTTCTATTACGGTTTTTACGCAGTGCTCCTCCGTGATGCATTTTAATAGTCATAAAAAATCTGCATTTGCCTACATTAGAAAAAAAAATCAAAATTTCAGCAAATGCCTAATTTCAGCCTAATAATTTCAATATTTAACAACAAAACATCACAAAATTGAAGAAATACCCAAATGCCCAAATTGTTCAGCAGAATCAAAATGCCCGAATGCCCTAATTTTAACCAAATGCCCTAACTTTCAGCAAAATCAAAATGCCCAAAATCCCTAATTATAGACTTATGCCCTATTTTTCAAAATTTCGGTGAAAAATGAAGAAACAAGCCCTAATTACAGACTTACTATAATCGGGGCTCCAAGGTGTACAAGATCCTTCCTTCGCAAGAAAGGTGGAATATATGGCTTAGGCATCGGTTTGTGACCTCTTCTCATTGACGAAGGCGGCCGTATGTTCTCCGCTTTGGTTCCCAGGTTTGCAGGTTCGGGTCGGGGTTTTTTGAATCGGGGGGTTTTGCGACGCAGAGGAGTTTTTTCGAGCGGGGGGGGTGTCTTCTACCTCACGAGCCGCATTTTCTTATTCCATTATTCAGTGGTTCTTCCCACTGCAGCGATTTACAAGGAAGAGAGGAACTATGGTTAGGTGATTGGGGGAATAATTGGTTTCAATTTTGGGTTCTGAGTATTTTAGGAAAGGAAACGGTTAATTAATTTGTATTAAAAAAAATTTAACATTTGACTAACGGGCGCGTATTCTGGACTCGCGAGTTTGATGGAAAAATGGACGGAAGTTCCAGTCGCGGGACTAAAAGTGTCAAAATTTTTGGCTTTGGGACCAAAAATGTAAGGTTTGGGACCAAAATCGTGAGTGGGTGTGTCCTGTAGGACCAAAAGTGCAAAAAACTCAAAATATGGCATAACTATGAGGTACAAAATTTGAAGTAAATTACCAACACACCCTCAAGGCAAAAAATTAATAATTATTCTCAACCCAAAACCCACCCAAATCGGTTCCTCCAATTCCAAACCCCCTACTCAAAATTCAGAAACACATCGACTTCTTCCCCAAACCAGATCGCGCCACCCCCCACCCTGCGATGGAAGTCGGGCCACCGCTACACCACCACCACGCATAAAAATAGCACACACCCACGATGTTGCAGCGGCGGATGGAGATCTGAGACGGCGAAATAGCGTCATCATCGTCGATGAAGATGGTGGCGGCAATGAAATCTGGCAGCTTTGGAGGTCGTCGGACTACGGCTAAATCCAGATCACTTTGAGGAGAGTGTATATCGGGCGGCCTTGGAGGTCGTCGAGCTGTGTCTCGGTGTCAGAGACGTGGCGGTGGCAGAAGGAGGCTTTGTTGAAGGAGGCTTTTGAGTTTGGACGTTTACTTGAAGAGGTTGGTGGTTGGAGGTGACGGAGAGTGGCGATGATGAAGATCATCCTACTGAAAATTTGGATTTTTTGGGTTTACTAGTAGAAGAAGATGAAGATGGGTCTAGGTTTCTGGGTTTTTTTTTTCCATTTTTATGCATAGGTTCATGAAATTACGTATACACGTTCATGTATTTTGTGCATATGTGAATGTCGAAAATATATAAATTTTTTGACTTAGAAAATGATATGTAAAATTTTGTATTTAGATATGTAAATTTTTTGTTATTTTTACATTATAAATATGCAATTTTTAAAGTGTAAATGAAATAGAGTTCTTCACTATAAGATGCAAAATATAGTGAAGGAGATATTATAAATTAGAGATGAATGCATATTTTTCTATTTTAAAATATTATCAATCTCCTATAGGGAATGACCAGTTTTTTAAAAGAGGAGATGTGATAGTTATGTGGTGTAAAGGGAAAGTGAAAAAGTAAGGACATTAAGTGTGTGTTTGCAAACAATTGTGCTTCTTTATAAGTGATTAAAATTAATTTTTGTAGTAAAATTAAAAGTTCGGTAGTGTTTTAAAATAAAACACTTTTAATCACTTCTACTTAAATTGAAGTGTTTGCAAAATAAAGCACTTTTTTTATAAACTCACAAAAATACCCTTATAAAAACATCTCTACACATTTTCCTTCAATATTATTAAACCCTTATTTATTTTATTCACTACGCTCACTCTTCATTCTCTTCACCAGCGAAATCTGATGAATCTCCTGAAAAAATTGGTAAGTTTCTCAACACCCACTTGTTTTGTTTTTATCATCTTTTGATCGAATGCAGCAACCCTTTTCCATAGTTTGATGTATGCGAAATTTTGGGGATTTTTGTTCTCATTAAATTCAATTCTTGTGTAGTCGGCGCCGAACATTATCAAAATGAATCTCCTGCGAAAATTGGTAAGTTTCTCAACACCCACTTGTTTTGTTTTTATCATCTTTTGATCGAATGCAACAACCCTTTTTTTTTATAGTTTGATGGCTGCGAAATTTTGGGGATTTTTTTCTCATTAAATTCAATTCCTGTGTAGTCGGCATCGAACATTGTCAAAACACGTCAAATTGAGGTTTGTGAAATTTATTATTGGTTGGTGAAATTTATTATAAGTTGGTAGTCGTTGATATCTTTGTAAAAATAAATGGAATTGGACTTTAATTGGGAGTATATATAGTGCATACTTGTAAAATTATCTTGCCACAAAGACAGGATACTTGAGCAGATGAGCCAAAAGTTTACAAGTATGATTCACTATCTCTTTTATGATTACATCTTCTATTTGTTACTTAAGTCTTGCTTTACTGTAGAGTTTATAAGTCTATTTATGTACTTGAGCAGATGAACCAAAGACAGTAGTGCATAATATAATGTACATATATTACTTAAGTCTTGCTTCACTATCTTAGTTCATGGTTTATGCAATGTGCAATAGTGCATAATATAGTGTACATATATCAATTATTTTCATTATGTAAGGCTCAGTTATATGAAAAATGTCTATTCACACTTTGTTGGACTTTATAAAGTATAGTTTCATCTAAAATTATGTTCAACTTATTTTTGTTAGGTGCATGATGGATAAGAAGTCTTTTTATCGTGTGGATGAGATGTTTGATATGATTTCATGGACGCCACATGAGGAGTCGGTGCTAGTAAATCTATTGAGCCGACTTAAGCGGGAAGGAAGACTTATTAGGAATGAACTTCAGGGTGATGCTCTATATGATATCACTTCTAATCTCTCAATCGAACTAAGAAAAGATATCTCACTGAAGAAAGTTGCCAAGAAATTCAAAGCCTTAAGCAATAGGTTTGACAGGTGGGAAAAGGTCTTCCGTGTGCATGGTGTAAACATAAACGGAGAATTTCTTGAAGCAGACGAGGCTACATGGGCTGCCATCGCAAAGGTATTCAAACATATGGTTTTTTTTAAAATTTGTACTATTCATTTATATAATGTAGTAGAGAAACTAATATTAAGTTGCAGCACAACCCATCTGGACTAAAATTCAAGCACGAACCTGAACCTTCGCATCTTCAGTTGTATATGGTATTTGGAATGTTGAAGAGGGAGGAAGAAGCTAGGAAGGATGATGAATTTCTTCGTAGTTTGGATCCACACAAGGCTGAGGAATATGGTCGTGATGTAGTGCCCAATGATACGGTGCTCGATGAATGATCTATCGTTGGAGGCTACAACAAACATGTGCTGCCACTGTCTACTCCGTCAGTGTATCATCCTTCATTCGGTATATACAAGGGATGTGTTGGTACGTCGTCTGTGGGAAAAAAATGGAGCGATTTGATGATGACGTTGGCGACATGTCTCACATTTCATCCGTTGGGTCGTGCAAAGGACCATGACCGTATCTTAATCTATCTAGTATTGATGCCTATTATATAATTAACTATGTTAGCTTGAACTTTTTGAACAAATTTGCCACGCATCTATGTAATGTTGTGTGCTTTTATTTTGTCGTAGTAAGATGTTATGTAGTAAGATGTCATGTAATCCCTTAGTACTACCCTTATTTTGTCGTATCGATGTAATATTTTAAGTCTTAGTTTGTCAATTCCTTGTTTCTGGTGTTTCTGTTATGCTTACATATCAGCCACTGTTTGAGTGAAAGTGAGTGGTGTACATCTGAAGTAATAAGGTAATTAAGATTAAATGCTCTGTAATTGGAAATGAAGCTTGGGGACATAAAGACACTAAAAGGAAAATATATGCTTATAGAATGATGCTTGAATTGTTGGCAATGTGTAATTTTCTAGAGATATTTTCTATTTGATAAGCGAAGTTGCATATTTAGTAGTCAATTTAATTGAACTTTGTAATAAAAGACTTTTTTAAATGTCTCATTAAATTTGTGATATCATGTTCTCTGAAATCTCATTCAGTGACCAAGACTCTTTTGTAGCTGACTATATCCTACTGATATTACTTTGACGTTGCCCTCTTTCTTTGCATAACCAACTTCTTTGGTCTGAATTCTAGGAAAACAGATTGCAATTTTGCCTTTTTTTTTTTTTTTTATTTGATCAATTTCTTTGGCAGGTGGCTGCACTATTGTTATCTATTGGGTGAAATTATACAAAAAGCCACCAAAGACTGGAGCAGTAATGCATAATTAATACATTTAATAAATCGAGCAAATTTATTGACAGCAACATCACATTACTGCAGAAAACTGATCTAAAAGAACATGACTGGTCATATTTTGTCCAATCAAAGTTGATAAATTCAGAAATCTATTACATCTTTGACACAAAAATTGTCAGTCTTGACACAAAAATGCAGCAAATAGATATTAATTTAAGTGTATATAAATTTATAAGGAATATCAAAATATTACTCCCGATGCACCTAGGGAGAATATAGTTTAACACTACACATCACCACAAAATCTTGCAAATACTATCGATGCACATATGTCATCTCGTAGTTTGTTCGTTGCATCATCATTTTGTCCTAAACCGCCTGCATTGTTATTCCCATCATTTTCATTTGCAGTCTCTTCATATTCATTTGAGTTATGCTCTGCATGGAGAAAATCATCATCATCTTGATCAATCATTCGAATAAAATTGTGAATAGCCATAGTAGCCGAGACTAGAGCAACTTGATTAGGCCAAGATATATTGACAGGCATTTGTTCCATGATTTTAAATTTGTTCTTCCACACTCCAAATGACCGTTCAATGACTGAACGTAACGAGGAATGTACATGGGTGAATTCTTCTTTGTGATTATTGTACGTAGGAGCTCTTCGAAAGTCTGGCATATGATATTTATGGCCTTTATATGGCGAAAGAAATCCTGTAGTGTTAGGGTACCACTATCGACTGGGTAGTATTTACCTAAAAAAAAAAAACTACAGTATAGTTATATGCAAACCAATAATTATAATATAACCAAAACTAACTAATAAAACCATAAATAACTCACCTCTAGGAGGCATCATAAAGTTCTTTGATGCATCTCTTATAGCTGAATAAAAAACTCTAGTATCATGGGCACTTCCTTCCCAACCAGGCAGCATAAACGTAAAACACATATTAAAATCACATGCCGCCATAACATTTTGTGTTGGCTTACCTTTTCTACCTATGTATGGAGTTTGCAAATGACATGGTATTGATGCTTTCACGTGTGTGCCATCAATAGCGCCAACGCAATCCTAATTCAATATAAATATAAACACCAGTGGATCAACATAAATCTGAACCATAAATATGCATACACTATCTAACCAATATCATACACAAGGCATTGCTTTAATTAGTTACTTGGATTGTAACATACCTTAAAGTGAGGAAAGTATCTTGAATCGTCTTTGATATAAGGATGAGTAGTTGTGAAATCCTTGAAAGGCCTAACCCAATCAATTGACATCTTCGTACAAGCTCGTAACACATTATGGAATGATCGATTAATTGTAAATCCAGACCTTTGGAATGACTCTTGCAATTGTCTGATACCTTCTTGTACTCCAACAATCATCATAAAAGTAGCCACTTGCTCTTCAACCGGGACATATCTTGTAGGTTTAAGGCCATACTTATTCACCAATAGTGCACATAACTCAAAGAATACATTTTAATGCATTCTAAATTATTTATGACAACGAGAAGGATTTCCATTCATTATAGACATAAATGCTACCCATCCACTGTAATCTCTATCATAACAAGGGGTTTTATGTAAATATTTTTCATAAAACATTGATGTCCCAACCATAACAGCACTCATAAAGTGCTTTGTTTTATCACATAAATGTCTTGAGGTTGCAGACCCACTCTCTTCCTCACTTTCTTCCTCACTTAATGCATCATCTAAAATATATGTACTTGATAACATGGTTACAGAATCAAAACTGGTTCCCGATTCAGTGTCTATCATTCTGTGCATAACAAGTCAAACAATATAACTATAAGTAACTAAGACACAATAATAAATATTAAAATAAAACACAAATATAAGATAAAACAACAAAAATGACATTAATTTAGATTATCATCCACATTAGACCAACACAAAATGTCTCCAAAGTCTAAACAACCATTACTAACACATAAATTACCTACTAATTATCTTAGTTCAGGAGAACAACAAAACATATACTAAATAAGATAATTGTTAGAGCAGACATATTACAAATAGTCAGTACAGCAACCCTAATCACATATATTCAACGTGAAGATGCATCATCATTGTGATGTGACTCTCCTCGAGATGCATAACTAGAAGGTGTCCAGGAGCCACTTCGTTGCATATCTCTCACATATTGCTCCTCCAACCATTTCAAGCGTGCTTCATTAGTCCTAAGTGCTAGGAACAACTCTCTTACAGAGGGTTTTAGAAACAGTCGAACAACCAACATCCCTAACCTATCACTTTCTTCAACTCCAGACATTGTGTACAAAATATCTATGCATTCTTTGATAGTGTAGCTCCCTACACCTCCGGTAGTATTGGAACCATTGCATGAAACGGAACCACATGTAAGCTTATCAACCATATGATCAATGGACTTTGCGATCTTATCAGCAGATGTCATTTTCTTATGTTTCTTATGATTCATACGTGCAGGGATACTCTTATCATTTCTTGTGATTCTTCTATTTCAACCACTCCTTGCATCAATATGTTGTACCTCGTCACTTTCATTAATTGGATCAGGTTCGACCTCAAGGTTAGTTTCTTGGCCAAGCCCAAACTCTGGATCAAGTTCATTAATTTCAGCCTCTTGGCCCTCAACATTATCATTCGGCTCATCAAACAAGTGAGGTGGCAACAAACCAGAGCTTGGAGTCCATGCACTCTCTCCAGTTGCTACAACATCGGTAAACAATATTTCTTGTTCATTGATCAACAAAGGTCCTTGTACTTTAAACGTAGCCGCTTCAGGTATTTGCTACAAGAAAAAAAACAAAAATTAATACATTTAAATATGTTAATATATTCATCATATTATGAAACATAAAAACTATGTCAAGTATACCTTTAATTTTGAGTCCACCATTCCGTGCTTGCTTGCACAGTACCTCTTGCAATATCCCAACCTAGTCCTGTAGAATTTCTTATCAAATTAATCCACAAGCTCCAATCCTTCTTGAGAGCATCCCAACGATTTTTAAGTTGCACTCTTGTATAATCCCGACTGGTAGATACCTTAAATTTCTTGCTAATATTCTCCCAACTAGTTCTATTGAAATGACTACCAGGCCTATTTCCAGCCTGAACCTCCTCCACACATATTCTAATAAATGCTTCTGTAGCACTACGATCCCAACTTGCCTTTGCACTAGACTCTGTAACGGGAATAGGCCCCTTACTACTTTCAGGGCTTTGAGATGGTTCAAATAGTGATTGTGATTGCATTTGAGAGTTAATTTCAGTTCTTGACCATGGCATTTGTGATCCCATAACTACATAAATATAACTCAATTATGCAACTAGTGATGTAATTAAAAAAGAATAGTTTGCCATATATATTTGATGGCTCCCAGCAATGGCAAGTAATTGTCACGGTAAGAAAACAATTTGTGATATATAAACATAATTAATACAGAAACATAAGCAAACAATCAAAATTCCTTATTCTATATATAAGTTCAAGATATTTCATGAAGGCCCAAATCTTTAAAAAAGAAAAAAGTTCATTAATCTGCCCATCTTTATCTGCCCATCTATATTAGCAGCAGAGGAGCATAGTATCTCAATAAGAAGAAAGCATAAGGCATTAAGTCACAAAGGAAGAAATGCATCATGACTAATAAAGTGTTTGTGAAATGCAAGAAATTCCCCAAAATTCACCATTATTTCTTGTTGGTTCCGGTGCAAACGAGTCTTACACGTGTATGGGGGGGAATACACGTGTTCAATGTTTTTAAAACTTTTTTCATCGAGGTCACTTGGGTCGGGGTTGTCCTCGATGATTTGGTCCCGAGAAGCACAAATCGCTCTGAGTCAAAGTCTTCGAGACAAGTGATCCCGAATCGCTTTTAAACCTCGAGATAATCCCAACCGAGTCCCGAAGTTTCAGAGATCCCGAGTTGCTTGGATCGATAACTAACTCATGAACCCTCGGAGGAGTAAGTTCAGTTTGGTAACTATCTGTTCTAGCTACTCAGATGTGCGGAATGGTTGGCCCTTAGTTTATACTCGTTTTAAGCTTTTGCTGAAAAACCTTCCTTTAATGGAATAGTGATTAGGCTGTGATTCAATTATGCAACTTTAGTGGATTGATTCCAACTGAATATCAGTGAAAAATATGCTTTCAGATTTAAGTCAATGCAACAGTTAAGCACAAATAAAGAAAGTAATAAACAACACAGCAATTTATAGTGGTTCAGAGACTCAAGCTCCTACGTCCACTCTCTCTGATCCTCAGAGAAATTCACTAATCACTTCCTGAGCTTTCTGACTACCTCGTGTAGTTTACTTACTCAACTCGGCCCTGAGCTTTCTGACTACTCCACGTAGTTTACTTACTCAACCCGACCTTGAGCTTTCTGACTACCTCCGTAGTTTACTTACTCAAACACAAACAAGCTTTCAGACTACCTCTATAGCTTACTAACTTCACCTCTAGAGCTTTCTGACTACTTCGCGTAGTTTACTTACTCTTTACAACTCTTCTCACCAACAATCACACTCAAACTTCCTTAAAGGGTTTGGGGTTTCTTGGTTGGTTTCCAACTATGATGAGATATCCTTTACAATGAAGTACAATGCAAAGGCTAGGATATCTCTACTAAGCTTTAGATATATCTTATCAAGCTAGGCTTAGTAGAATGAGCTCTCTTCAATTTAAAGCACTTGGGAAATTCTTGGGTTTTCGAGTGCTTCAACTTGCAATAATAAGTTTGAGCTCTTGAGTTGCTTACAAATTTCCCGTAACCTTACAATGTAGAGGGTCACAAGTATTTATAGGCATACACCAAGGCCACTCTTGAAAAACTATCAGTTGGAGAGATAACTCCGAGATTTTCCTCTTATGGTGTGTGAGAAACGGCTATATTTAGGGTTTGAGACTCCCTAACACGTTTTAGGCAATAGCCTTTCATGTAGCCGATCTTCACTTTTTGCAGTTTGGAACTTAGTACTTCTGACATCTTTTTCAGCGACCTGTCATTGTCAGTGTCAGTATGGTACAGTGATGTCTTCCTCTTTTTGACTTTTGTCTCCAGTTAAAGGTAGACAACTCAACGGCTCTTTTGGTTACAATCTCTGAGTGATATAACCTTAACAACACTTTGTCTTAGTTCCTTTTGTCTGCATTAAATGTCTTGGCAAATATCTATTTTTCTAAGGAATCGCGATCTTCTCAGTATTGCATCCTTCAGATAGATATGTTCAGTGCCTCGGAACATTCAGGTTTATACTGAGCATTCAGTACATTACTGACTCTTCAGTAATTACTGTGCCTTCAGTATTCTTGATGTTCAGTCTTCAGTCTTCTGTCTTCAGTGTCTTCAGAGTTTTCAGTGTCTTCAGCGTCTTCTGAGTCTTTACAGATGTACTGACTGATATACTAAGTCTTCATGCTGAGTCTTTAGTTCTTCAGTTTCATACTGAGTCTTCAGTGTCCTCAGTTTCTTACTGAGTCTTTAGATTCTCAGCTTCATAATGAGTCTTCAGAAACTTTAGTTTCATACTGAAACTTCGGTTTCTTCAGAAACTTACTGAGTTCTTCAGAACTTCAGATCCTAACCTAGTCTATATCTGCTGACTATACATTTTGCAGATAACATCCTAAATACTCTTAAACTGAATCCTGACTCAACTATCAAGATTATTCTGAACATGTCATACTCAGGGTTTTGGGATCTAATCAAAATCATATCTTTATTAAATTCATCTCCCAACAATTTCCCCCTTTTTGATGATGCCAAAACCTATCTTGTTACAAACATTTAACCTAAGCTCAGGTTTCAGTTTATCCTATTATAAGATTGGTTTTATTTTCAACAATTTCCAGAACAGAGAATCTCCCAACAATTTCCTAAGTAGAGAATCTCCTAACAATTAGTCTCCCAACAATTTCTTCAGTAATGAATTTCTTTAAATGATTCATCACCAAATACTTAATTTTCAAACAATTTCCCCCTTAAACACACAATTTAATTCAGAGACATCATTCAGGCATATCAAAAGTAAAAGACATGTAAATAAGATAATGAGATATTATCTTTTGAGCATAAATGATAAAGCTTCATTGATGATGATTTTTGAGTTTACAGCTTACAATGAGTTTATCAAAAGTAAAAAAATAAAAGACAAAAAGATAGAAAAATTACAAGTGTCTTCAGGTAAGTCTTCAGTCTTCAGTCTTCTGCTCTTCAGTCTTCTGCTCTTCAGTTTGCATCTTCTTCAACTTCATCAGCGGGCACTTCCAGGTTGAACATTCTGAAATACCTTTTCTTCAGTGCATCTCTTTCCTTAATGATATCCGGATTGTTTCCTGTCAAACCCAACTGAACAACATATTGAGCAATTTCTTGAGTAATGGCTTTCTCATTCACCAAGTCATTATCAAGTCTTTGAGGAGGGTAGGTATATGGACCGGGGGCTACTATCTGCACCTTTCCTTCATCTGCAAGGTTCATCCAGCTTTGGAGATATTTAGGATAGAAGGTTAGGAGATATTCAATGAATGCTTCATTTGGATCTGAGCTTTCCCCTCTCCATTCCCTGAGCACATCATAGTAGAACCAAAAGGTTCTCTTGACCTCTTCCCAACTATCGTTGAATTTGATGGGCATCCATTTGTCAACGTGTGGCCATTTATGTGCTTTTGATGTCCCTCTCCGTTTGCTCGCAAACTTTTTGTATCCACTCCTTCGCTTCTGCTCTTCTTCTATTTTCTTCCTGATCACAGGCACGCCTGAGACCGAAGCAGCAGTTTTCTTTGCTTGTTCTATCTGGAGTGTCTTCAGAGCATTCTTTGTGTTGAAGATTTTTCTCTGAGTCTGACTTGCAGACTCTTCTAATTCTTCAATCAACTTTCTTTGTACTGGCTTAGAAGCCTTAGCACGCTTGCTCTCAGGTTCAACAATGCCCAAAGCTTTCCTCTTCATAGGCAATTCAGCAGCAGCCTGGCTTGTTCCAACCTTAGCTCTATCACTCAGTTTCTCTCTCGCGACTTCGAGTATGGTTTCCTCATAAACCTGAGTGTAGATCGGCTTCCCCACCTTACTGAACTTCAGCTTCTCAGTAGCTTCGACTTCCTTCAAGGCTTCAGATAGGATATTCTTTTCAGCTTCCTTTTGCGCCTTTTTCTCCAAAGTACGTGCCAATAACTTCCTGAGGTCTTCACCTGGCCTTTCCCCCTTCTTGGTACCGTAATTTGGAAGGAGTCTGGAGAGTGTTGTGTCCATATGGTATTGCTCTTTGCTTACACAGGGCACCTCTCCTGCTAACTGATCCTGTTCATCTTCTAGTCTCCTGAGGTGGTTCTTTGCCACAGAGAATTCTTCAGAAAGATGGGCAAACTGGCCAGAGAGAGCATCTTTAAACATCTCTGTCATCTTGGTCATAAGCATTGAGCTCATTTCCTCAACAAAAGACTTGATCAGTACTTCGTTCTTCTCTGCTAATTTCACCTCTAAAAACTCAGTTCTCTCCTGGTGCTTCTGTTTAAGTTCAGCACTCAGCTCAGCCTTGACACCCTCCAGCTTCTCATTCAGCTTGTCTTCCATGGAGGTCATCTTTGAGGTCAGAGTGTCCTGAATTTGCACCAGTTCTGAAGATGAACTCAGATTCTCCATCTTCTGAGCTTGGCTGGCTAATGTCTCTTCTATCTGGGTGATTTTGTTCAGCATTGGCTCAACCTTCTCAAGCTTTTCCACTAAGGAAGTGAGGTCGATCTCAGGAACATTTTGCACCTTTTGTGCTGATTGATCAATCTGAGGTTCAGACATAACCTGAGGGTTGGTCTGCACCTGAGCATCAGCTTCATCCTGAGCTCCAGTCTCTAACTAAGCCTCAGTCTGTTCATCAGACAATTCAGAGTTAAAGATAGAAACTTCAGTAACTTTGGCATAATTGTGAATAGTGTCAAAAAGTACCTGAAGAGTGCTAGCTTCAGTCTGAGGTTGAATGATTTCAGGTTGATCAGCACAAGAAGTTTCCTTCTCCATCTGAGACTGATCCTCAGCATCTCCCTGTTGGTCCCCATCTTGATATTTGTCTCTGCTGCTAGGGGCACCAACTTCTGTAGCTCTCCTCTCAGCGATCTTCTTCTGAACTAGCTCATCAAAATCGGAAATTTTCATCCTGAGCTTTGTCTTTCTGAATCCTGAGAACTCAGTCAGGATAGCTGTCTCTTCATTCCACCAGTCTTCCCCTCTAAATGCAGCAATGTTAAGCATCTCCGGAAGAGTCTGATTGAGTATGAAAACCGTCGACCTTAATCTGAAGAAGATATCTTGCAGATCAGGGAATGAGCTGAGCTCAGGGTAGCGGTCAAGGATAAACCGTTCCCCCTTGCTCCTCCACTCGGTTTCTTTAGCTTCGCCCTTCTTCAATCTCGGGCTTTCAGGTTCAGTCGAAGCATCAGCTGAAGGATCAAGAAGTAGATCACTCAGGAGCTCATCAATAATAAGTTGCTCCTGAGTCTCAGCAGCATCTGAATGTTGTGCAGTCAGGTCCTCAGTTTGCATCTGAGTGGGTTCTGGGGCCTGAGCTGGCATGACCTCAGATTGACTCTGAGTTAGCTCTGCTGTCTGAGCCGGCACATCTTTGGTAGGAATCTTTGAGGTCTGAGCTCCTTTAAAAATTTCCTGAGAAATTTTATCTGAACTGAGCGATGTCTCAAGCACCTCAGAGAAGACCTGCTCCTCAGTCTGGTCCTGTGCCTTAGAGATAACCTGAGCCAAGACTTCCAATGGCGATTTCTGAGCGGTTTGGCTCTCAGGTTGAATCTCTTCAGAATCACTTCCATCTTCATCGGTGAGAACCACCATTATTTTGCGCTTGGGAGCGAGGGTTTTCTTCTTTAATTTCTCACCCTGCTCTTTCTTGGCTTCCAACAACACCTTCCCCCTGGTTTGTTGGCTTTCTTCAGCAGCAGCCGCAATTGGTGATTCCACATTCTTCTCTTTCTTCCCCCTGATGGCCTGCTTCTTCACAGCAATGGGCTTGAAAAACACCTTGGACTTAGGGAATGGGGTCGATTTGGCGAAAATATCCTCCTCCTCTCGGCACATCTCCAGAATGAATTTAATTTTGGTGGCGTGGAGGATTCTGCCTTTGATAGATATTGCCCCATCATCCTCCCTTTTTATGACCTTGGCTTGCTCAGTCACCACTTTGATCAGATATTTCAGCCAGTTGAAATCCTTGGTGGGTGAGTCCTCAATCGCCGCCATCAGTCGGAGTTTGGGAGTGCTGATCTGCTCTAAGCTTCCAGATCGACTCATTATGCACTTTCCCACAATATCCATCAATACTCTGTATTTCGGTTGTAGATGTCGTTTGTGCAGAGTTGCCTCAAACTTAACAGGTTTTTCGGCAACCTTGTCAAGATACTCCTGCTCCCGTCCCAACATATACAATGAGGGATCATCTCCCCTATCGCACAACTCAAATACGTCATTTAAATTCTTAGGGACAATGTAGAGCTCTAGAACAAAATCCACATATTTCATCGATTGTTCGAGATGCGAAACGGAAATTTTAGATTCTATACAATCTTTCTCATCGATTTCCATATTTGCAATAAACTCTATTACCTCGCGAGCATACTCCTGCTCTGGTCGATTCGCGATGAGGTTCATCAGTTTCGCCAATCTGATTAAATGGAGCGCTTCTTCTTCGTGCTTGGCATTTGACGTGCTCTCCAGAGACACCACGCATTCGTACCATGGCTTATTTGTCTCGGCTAATTTTTCGAACATGGTCGGGGCCATATTAGATATGAAGATTTGAAGATTTTAGGGTTTGGGTTTCCTGGGCAAAGGGATTTATTTGCAGAGGATTTTGGGAACGAAGGGTTTGATAAAGTTTGGCTTGAATGGCTTTCAAAGGATTAAATAGCTTGAGATCGTGGGAAGTTGTACCGGTTAGGTGAAAAGCAACGGTTAAGATTAATCCACGATTAATCGGGTATGTGAAAGGTCGATCCCCGAAAAGTAAGCCGCCATTTTAACTTCATTGGTGATTAAATGTAGCAGAGCATTTAATGATTGTTGACCTTCTTCGGAATTTCAAAGATCCCGCCCAAAAACATTCCTCAGGTGTTTTGTATTTATTGCGAATGATTACTGAGATTCACTTAAGCAATAAATGAGTCGCATGAGTCATTACTTCTTCAGACTAATTTCCCTCTATCAGTCTTACTGAGTATTGACCTAGATAAAATGTCAGTATGATACTGAGTACTGAATGGGTTCAGTATAATACTGAGTACTGACCTTCAGTAAATCTGAGTTTCCTGAGACTCAGTTCAGTATTTCCATTTTATCCTGAGTTTCTCAGTAGAATTCTGAGAAAACTTCTTGCATCTGAAAATCTTCAATTTTTTAGATTTTACTCTATACACCTGGATCCAACATCCCTAATTCAACTGATAGTTCCTGAAATCTTGATTCAGCCAAAGGCTTAGTCAAGATATCACTCCGCTTATCAAGATGAATTTTCTCCTTCCTTATGTCTTTTTCTCGACATGATCTCTCGATGAAGTGATGTCCGATATCCACATGCTTGCATCGTGTGTAATAACGGATTTTGTGAAATAGCAATGACACTATTATTGTCACAAAATATTGGTACTTCATTGGCTACAACTTTATAATCCCTTAATTGTTGTGCGAGCCAAAGAATTGAAGCACAAGACTTCCAAAGCACCCATGTATTCAAATTTTTAAGATCTGGTTGCTATCGAGGTCCTGCTTTCTTCGAAAACCAAGATATCACCATTTCCAAGAAATCGACAAGTTCCTCGTAGTGGACTTCCGTCAATTCTCGCAACCTCCATAATCAAGATCTCGAGTAACCGGTTAATTCAAGGTTGTCATCACCGATACCATAATCCTCTATTCATCGTGCCCTTGAGATACTTCAAGATCTTTTGGCAAACCTCCATGTGACTAAGCCTTAGGATTAGCTTGGTATCTTGCACATATCCCAACAACAAATGTTATATTCGGCCTACTTGCTGTGAGATAGAGCAATGATCCAATGATTCCTCTATAATCAGTATGACTCACTGATTTGCCTTCAGAATCAGGATCCATTTTGTAGTTAGTATTCATGGGAATTCTAATCGCATTGCAATCTCAGACACCATACTTGGCAATCAGATCTCTGGTGTACTTTGCCTGGTTGATGAAGATTCCTTCCTTTGATTGTTTCACTTGAAGACCTAGAAAGAAATTCATCTCCCCCATCATAGACATCTCAAATTTGCCTTTCATCAGTGTAGAAAACTTTTCACACAACTGATGATTTGGGGATCCAAAAATGATATCATCAACATATATCTAAACCAGTAAGATATCTTCCCCATCTTCTATCCTGAACAGAGTTCTATCAACAGTTCCTTTGACAAAACCATGGTCAGTAAGAAACTGAGAAAGAGTATCATACCATGCTCTGGGTGCTTGCTTAAGACCATACAAGGCTTTTTCCGAGCTGTAGAACTTGGTCATTCTGTTTTGAAACCGGGAGGTTGTTCTACATAAACCTCTTCTTTAAGCACACCGTTCAAAAATGCACTTTTCACATCCATTTGATAGATCGCGAACTTCATAGGCAAAAGATATGCAAGAAACAACTGATGGCTTCTAGTCTTGCAACAACAGTAAAGGTTTCATCATAATCCAAGCCTTCTTCTTGGGAATAACCTTGTGCAACTAAGCCTTGCCTTGTTTCTTACAATGTTGTTGTTTTCATCTCTTTTCTTCTTAAAACCCACTTGGTTCCAATGACATTGTGCCTTTCAGTCTATCCACTAGCTCCCATACTTCATTTCTTGAGAATTGATTCAAATTTCATCTTGCATAGCAAAGAATCCAATGAGAATCTGAGAGCTTCTTCAATCTCAATAGGCTCTTTCTCCCGATAGGAAGCAATGAGAATAGCCAAGTGCACTCTCACCATGGAACCTTCTTGTTTTGACACCATCGGTTAGATCACCCACAACCGACTTGTAGGATGACTATCTAACCATCTTCTTCTAGATGTTCCCCTTCAATAGTATCCTCAACATTTAAAATGTTAGGTTCAGTTAATTTAGTAAACTCAGGGAACAACAGAAAACGAGAAAGAGAATCATCTTCCTCAGGGGAAATTCCATTCAGAACATTGTCAAAGACATTTGTTCCCCTTTGGTTGATAAATTCAGAATTTGCCTCAGCTATGACCACATCTTTATTGGCATCACATACCTGAGTCTGAACTGGTGTCTGTTCAGATTTGTCACCTTTGTGTGTGTTGGCTTTTCCGAGTCTCACCATCCCGAGTTCCATCCCGAACTTCTTTATTCGAGTCCGAGTCACTCCAATCATAGATGATGACCGACTTCTTCTTCTTTTCGTGTTCAATGGATGATTTGTCATTCTTTTTCAGCTTAACTGGTGATCCTCTTGGTCGGGTTCTTCAAGATCATAATCCTGTTTTTTCCGAACACAAGTAGATTCATCAAAACAACATGATGTGTTTCCTCCACAATAAGAGTCCTACGCTTGTAAACTCGAAAGTTTTTATCGACTTCGTAATATCCTAAGAATATTCCTTCATCAGCTTTACTATCAAATGTTTTCAACTGATCTTTACCATTATAGTGTATGAAACACTTGCAACCAAACACACGAAAGAAAGAAACAAGAGGCTTCCTTTCATTCCACAGCTCATAAGGCGTTTTGCCTTGACTCTTTGTCAAAGATGGATCCGTTTCGTGAGTAGCATGTAAAGATGATACCAAAATTTCAAAACCTTTTAGGAATAGCAGCTTCAGCTATCATAGTTCTTGCAGCTTCTTTTAGAGTCTTGTTCCTTCTTCCAGCAACACCATTTTGATGAGGTGGGTCCTTGCAGCTGATGTTTCATGAGAAATTCCATTTGCTGCACAATAATCAGATATAATATGATTTATAAATTCAGTTCCCTTGTCACATCTGATTTTGACCACACTCAGATTTTTCTCAATACTGAGCCTTTTTCAAAGAATCGCAGCTTTTATATCGAGTCTCTTTCTTCGAGTAAGAATATGACCCAAGTATATCTTGAGTAGTCATCAACTACTACTAGTGTGTATTTCCTGCCATTGGTGCTCACTGGTGTTATTGGACCAAAAAGATCCATATGCAACAACTGAAGTATTCTTTCAGTAGAAACATCTACTTTGCTTTTAAATGATGCTCTAATTTGTTTTCCTTTTTGGCACGCATAACAAATATGTTCCTTACTGAACACTTCATTAGGCAACCCTCTCACAAGAGCTAATCTTGCAAGCTTATTCAGGGTTTTGAAATTCAGTCGATTCATCCTTTTATGCCATAACCAACTGGTATCTGTGGAACTTTTAGCAACCAAACATGTATCTCTAGGAGTTGAACTCCAATCAGCAAGATACACATTTCCTTTTCTAGTACCAGTCTGTAATACTTTCTGTGAGATATCATCTTTCACAAAACATAAGTTCTTAGAGAACTCAACATTAAAACTTTTATCACAGAATTGGCTTATTGAAAGCAAGTTATGCTTCAATCCAGATAAATATGAAACACCATGGATAAGAATCGAGTCGATTTCCAAAGTTCCATATCCTTCATCGTCCCTTCGAGTTATCTCCAAAAGTGATCCGAGGGCCTCTTTTGTTCAACATAGTCCTTGAGTATCTTCTTGAATCTCGTCATATGTCTTGAGCATCCACCGTCAAGATACCATACATCGTGGCTTTTTTTCATCTCTACTCATCAGTCTTTATGTGATCTTCAATCACCAAAGGCCCTTGTTTTCCTCCCCGAAAAACAGATCAATTTTTAGGTACCCATTTTTGTGTAGGGTCCTACAAGGTTAGTTGTACCTTTCGAATCCAAATCGCCTCGACAACTCTAATCACTTTAGAGTGGTCGATCCGTCTTCCATAAACATCAACATACACATTTACTACTCTGGGTGCCTTAGCGTTTCACAGATATGTATGAGTGCTAGCCTTAGCATGAACATGGGCTTTTGAATTTTTCTTTGGTTCAGCCTTTTGTTCATTTGCTTTTGGCTTCGTGGGTACTGGTCCGAATCTTTGTTGACTTCGGGTTCGGTGTAACCTTTACCCTTAGGCAAGTGGGGGTTCAGTTGCTGTCTTTGAAATTTTGGTCTTTCAGTATACTGAGGACTTGGTCTCTTCAGTTGAGAATGTCTCTGCTGAGTGTTTCTCTTCTGAAGATTCCTCTGATGGTTCAGTGTAGATCCTTTCAGATTTGCATTCTTACCCTGAGGCTTTGAAGTACTTGCCTGGAATTTTCCAACTGAGTGCTCAGGTTTTCTAGCCTTCACTTGAGGTTTGGGCTTTCCTACCTGATCATTCAGTTCTACTGAAACCATGGGTCCTTTTCCCTTGTCTACAACATTGGGCATTTCTTCATTTTGAAGTGTGGGTGCCACTGGTTTTACAAAGATTGTCTTCTTGCTACTTGATGCAGCATTCAGATGACCTTGTGAGGTTCCCCCTGGAATGTATCCCAATCCAGATTTTATAGTGACAGATCTCTGGTAACTCTGAATTTCATCTATTACTTTAGATGCAGTATTCAATAGAGTTAACTTCTTCTGTGCACTATCCTCACATTTCTGTAGAGTTTCATGCTTCTCAGAGAGGTCATTGAACTTAGTTCTGATCAGCTGAATCTCTTCAGTGGATTTCTCTAGCTTTTCAGTTAGGGTCACTATCAACTTCTCTTTCTCTGAGAGTTGTACTTTTTAACATCCAGTTCATCGGTAGCTCCCATTAATTGAGAAGTGATTTGGTTTTGCTAGAGTCTTTCCACTTAAGATTTTCAAACCTTGATTCCTTATTCGCCGAAGTTTCATTTAGCAGTTCTTGTAAAAACAAAGATAGTCCTTCATTAGACTCTCAAAAGAATCCATCAGTCAAAATGATCACATTACGGTTGAACTTGACAACTCTTGTGCTAGTGTAGGAGCAACAACAGAGAAAAAAAGAGTTTACCTCCTCAATGGCCATCGACAGATGTCATCACTTTCACTTTGTCGAGAATATTTCATCCGAAGAGCTAGATCCTCCTCGAATGTTCTTCTTCGCAACCATGGCCTTTTTGCTAGAGAACTTCTTGTCACTTTTTAGCTTGCCTTTTCTTCTCTCCTTAGCACTCGAGATCCGACAATCATTTCGAAGTGACCTTTCTTTTGGCAATTATAGCATCTGTTGGCATCATCATCCTGATCACTTTCTTCTTTGGACTTGGAGTCCTTCCTTTTGGATGAAGATCCCTCAGCTTTCAGGTCCTTCTTCTTCTCAGTTGATCTGTCCTCAGTCTTCTTCTGAAACCTGTGATTCCTGTAATAGTTTTTATATTTTCCAAATCTACTATTAAGTCTTTCAAACCTCCTTGCCATCGGTCTTTAGCTTTTCCTCAAGCTCATCCTGATTTTTGGCATGGGAGTTCTCAGACTCTCTAGTTTTACAGGTTTTATCTTTGGCTTTGAAAGCCACATTTTTACTAGATGATGAATCATCTTTGTTGTCAGCCTTTTTGGATTTCTTATCAATTACAAACTCATAGGCCTTCAGCTCAGAGAAGACTTGTTGATATGGCATTGAATTAATATTTTTGGTGTTTTCAATCACCACTGCATGTATATCCCATTTCTTAGAAATACCTCTAAGAATTTTCAATGCAACTTCTCTCTGTGGATATTTCTTTCCAAGTGCATTTAGATCATTCATAATGCTAGTGAATCTGACTTCCAATTTGTCAATAGATTCACCTTCATCCATTTCAAAACTATCAAACTTTCCAATTGCAACTGAAAGTTTGTTTTACTTGATATGATCTGTGCCTTGGCACATTACAGCTAGTGTATCCCAAATTTCTTTTGCAGTATTGCAGTGAGAGATCATTCCCATCACACCATCATCAATAGTACTGTATAGTGTGTCTTTAGCAATATAGTCTAGATTGACTAACTTCCTCTCCTCAGGAGTCAGTTGGTCATCAGACTTAGGAAATTCTGCTCTAGGATCGTTTCTCTCATTTTATGTTCCTCTGGGATTCACCACAGTAAATTGGAATGGCCCTTCAGAGACCACTCTCCACATACGTTCATGTTTAGAATACAGATGAGCCTGCATTCTCAATCTCCATAGATCATAGTTCTCCACTGAGAACATGGGAAGTTTCTTAGAAGACATTTTTATCTGAGTCTTTTAAGAATTCAACAATTAAGATCAGTTCAGATAGACCACAAGTATTTTTAGAAAATAGAACTTTGGTCAACAAAGCAGGTGGTCAAGTTGAACCACTGCTCTGATACCACTTGTTGGTCCCGGTGCAAACGAGTCTTACACGTGTATGGGGGGAATACACGTGTTCAGTGTTTTTAAAACTTTTTCTTACTGAGGTCAACTTGGGCCAGGTTGTCCTGATGATTTGGTCCTGAGAAGCACAAATCGCTCTGAGTCAAAGTCTACTGAGACAGTGATCCTGAACTGCTTTCAGAAACCTCAGATAATCCCAACTGAGTCCTGAGTTTCAGAGATCCTGAGTTGCTTGGATCAAGATAACTAACTTACTGAACCCTCAGAGGAGTAAGTTCAGTTTGGTAACTATATGTTCTAGCTACTCAGATGTGCGGAATGGTTGGCCCTTAGTTTATACTCGTTTTAAGCTTTTGCTAAAAAACCTTCCTTTAATGGAATAGTGATTAGGCTGTGATTCAATTATGCAACTTCAGTGGATTGATTCCAACTGAATATCAGTGAAAAATATGCTTTCAGATTTAAGTCAATGCAACAGTTAAGCACAGATAAAGAAAGCAATAAACAACACAACAATTTATAGTGGTTCAGAGACTCAAGCTCCTACATCCACTCTCATTGATCCTCAGAGAAATTCACTAATCACTTCCTGAGCTTTCTGACTACCTCGCGTAGTTTACTTACTCAACTCGGCCCTGAGCTTTCTAACTACTCCACGTAGTTTACTTACTCAACCCGACCTTGAGCTTTCTGACTACCTCCGTAGTTTACTTACTCAAACACAAACAAGCTTTCAGACTACCTCTGTAGCTTACTAACTTCACCTCTAGAGCTTTCTGACTACTCCGCGTAGTTTACTTACTCTTTACAACTCTTCTCACCAACAATCACACTCAAACTTCCTTAAAGGGTTTGGGGTTTCTTGGTTGGTTTCCAACTAGGATGAGATATCCTTTACAATGAAGTACAATGCAAAGGCTAGGATATCTCGACTAAGCTTTAGATATATCTTATCAAGCTAGGCTTAGTAGAATGAGCTCTCTTCAATTTAAAGCACTTGGGAAATTCTTGGGTTTTCGAGTGCTTCAACTTGCAATAATAAGTTTGAGCTCTTGAGTTGCTTACAAATTTCCCGTAACCTTACAATGTAGAGGGTCACAAGTATTTATAGGCATACACCAAGGTCACTCTTGAAAAACTATCCGTTGGAGAGATAGCTCCGAGAGTTTCCTCTTATGGTGTGTGAGAAACGGCTATATTTAGGGTTTGAGACTCCCTAACACGTTTTAGGCAATAACCTTTCATGTAGTCAGTCTTCACTTTTTGCAGTCTGGAACTTAGTACTTCTGACATCTTTTTCAGCGACCTGTCATTGTCAGTGTCAGTATGGTACAGTGCTGTCTTCCTCTTTTTGACTTTTGTCTCCAGTTAAAGGTAGACAACTCAACGGCTCTTTTGGTTACAATCTCTGAGTGATATAACCTTAACAACACTTTGTCTTAGTTCCTTTTGTCTGCATTGAATGTCTTGGCAAATATCTATTTTTCTAAGGAATCGCAATCTTCTCAGTATTGCATCCTTCAGATAGATATGTTCAGTGCCTCGGAACATTCAGGTTTATACTGAGCATTAAGTACATTACTGACTCTTCAGTAATTACTGTGCCTTCAGTATTCTTGATCTTCAGTCTTCTGTCTTCAGCGTCTTCAGAGTTTTCAGTGTCTTCAGCGTCTTCTGAGTCTTTACAGATGTACTGACTGATATACTGAGTCTTCATGCTGAGTCTTCATGCTGAGTCTTTAGTTCTTCCGTTTCATACTGAGTCTTCAGTGTCCTCAGTTTCTTACTGAGTCTTTAGATTCTCAGTTTCATACTGAGTCTTCAGAAACTTTAGTTTCATATTGAAACTTCGGTTTCTTCAGAAACTTACTGAGTTCTTCAGAACTTCAGATCCTAACCTGATCTATATCTGCTGACTATACATTTTGCAGATGACATCCTGAATACTCTTAAACTGAATCCTGACTCAACTATCAAGATTATTCTGAACATGTCATACTCAGGGTTTTGGGATCTAATCAAAATCATATCTTTATTAAATTCATCTCCCAACAATTTCTCAATTTAGAAAGAAGGTAATGGTGTTAGAAATTGCAAGCAATAAACTGTACGCCCAACCACTTATACAAATATACGCTCAATATGGATGGAAATCCTACCAAAAGCTTGTGATTAACATGATATATGATAAAAGAATGAAGATTGATTCTGAAATAGAAGAAGACATCTCTCGTTCTTAAAAAACAAGAGAGAAACAAATATGAAAGGGGATTCCATATGGTCAGAAAAATTACCGTGGCTTTCTCTGTATGTACTGTGCTTCACTATCTCCCGTTCTTCAATGGTCATTCTTCAATGGCCGCCGTACTTCAATGCCGTTCTTCAGTGAATTGGCGGTGTGAATTTAGGGCTCAATATAGTTTACTCATATTCTATAAATATAAATGATGGATACATTTGGAATATTACTAATAAAGTAAGGATAAAACAGTAATAGCGCTAAATAAAATAATAAGAATTAGAAATAAGCAGAAAAAAATAGATGAGTTGCTGCTTCTCAAAAAACACTTTTAAGTGCTTTTAATAATTGTGTAGTAGAGTTTCAAAACACTCTATAAGTGATTTTGACAAAAAAAAAGTGATTTTAAATTGTAATTTTAGTTTGCAAACACTTCCTAAAATCATAATACTTAACTTTTTGCACTTCTTAGTAATGTTTAAAAAAGTGTGCACCTATTTATAATAAAACATTTGGGATTAACCTCTGAGTAACCTCCCAAGTTCCCAAAAATAAAAAATAAAGATTAGGTTTTTCATGCACTCAAATTCATCATGCATTAATAGTGCATTTTAAAAACATGTGATTTTTTATATTAAAAAGTGTAATTTATTTATATGAAGCGTGTAATTATTAATATGAAAAAATAATTATATATTTCATTGTAAAAAAATTATATTTTTTTTAATAAAAAGGTTTCACGCGTTTAAAACGACATTGAAGTCAAGAAGTGTTCTGACCTATAGAGACTCACTCGAAAATAAAATAGCATCTCAGAGCCCTGATTAAGGGTGAAAGGCCCTTTCCCGTTTGAATCCATTCAGTGTTTGAGAAATGAAACCTATACCGCCGGCGGCCGGTGAAGAAGTCGGTCCAAAGCTCGTTCGTCTTCTCTACTTCGTCGGCGCCGCAGTGGTGTGCACCGCCGGGATTAACAAGTGGAAAGATTTAGAAAGAAAGTGGGCGATTCAGAAGGACCAACAACACACTGCGGACGACCCATCACCCATGGTACAAAATAAACTTTCATTTTTTCTGCTAGATTCTACCACAAATTTTGCTTTAGTCTTGCTAACTTGTGTAGTTTCAATAGAAGTTCAGTTTTGCTTGTGTGATCCCATGGTCAATTTTGTTTTCAAGTAAGACACTGCAAAGTGAAAATTAAAATTACTTTCTGTTGAAACTGCTACTGCAATTTTGTAAAATTTGAAGTAATTATGGTCCCAATTGTTATTATGGTACTGGCTAATAGAATATATTGGATCCCTGCGACTTTTCCCCAAAATTCTGCCATTTTGGGACTCTCAAATTTCACTATAAGAAAATGAAGAATTGAATATTAAAATTTTTTCAGGGTCCTTAAAAAGTGAGAATTGTCTACGATTTGCCAACCAATTTTTAGAATAATCTTTGAAAAAAAGTACCTGCACAAATAATTCTCTAGACAAACAAATTACCTACGAGCAATCTACCTACACATTTGTAATTTTTGTACCCAAACTTACCTACACAAATAATTTCCTAGGCAATTTACATATCCATAGACAATTATATTTGTAGTTTAAAAATAGCCTATATAATTAGAAATTTTGTAGGCAAATAGTAGATACGTCTTACTATTTAAGGATGAAATTATTTTCGTTGGAAATTTCGTAGGAATGTTGGTAAAATATTTAAAAATTTCGTAGGCAATGCACTATTTTCTTGTAGTGAAATTTATTCTACATGTTTAGAACAACCGAACAGATCAATCATCACTTAATGCGTGCACAACTTTACAGTTTGATGCTCTTGTTATTATTGGAGGTATCTGTCTCCGTGCTTCATGGTGATCTAGGGTGGTTATAGACTTATATAGTGTCAGGTAGAAGATAGTCTATTCATAATATTTGAAAGCATATTATCACTTGTCTTTTCTTTTGTGTATGTATGTAGTTAATCAAAATAAAGGATCCCATATATCTTCTCTAAAATCTAGTGTGGTAAATGTTCCTATGTCTTGGTCTCTCAGTGTTCTTATCAAAAATAAAATATGAAATCTTGATCTCTTAGTTAATATGAACTTTGATTCTGCGTGAAAATAATTAGGATGAAAGAAATACTCATTACCGCAACTCCTCTGTAATCCAATACATAAATAGTCATGAGATCACCCAATTTTATTGCAAGTCACCAGTAAGTACAATATGCAGTTGGTACAACTATCATGGACCTCCTTTACTTTAGACTTGCATTCTAGTTATATTTTAGCTTGTATGTCTGTTTAGTGTTGAGAGGCCAGGGGAATATAAGTTATTACTGGTCGCATTTTGCATTTGTGTATTTAATAAGTTTTTCTCAGGAAAATACGTAAAATTTCTCTCTGGTTGTCCTACATCTGTAAACTGAAAAGGGAAATACAAAACCCCAAAAATTGAGCTAGCATTATTGAATTTTCTGTGTGTATGGTAGTTATTGTTTTAGTCTAACCTTTATGCTGGTCTTTATGTCTACAAAGGGACAGAAGGTTACCCAATGATAGTGAAGAAAACATGAGGGAAGGGTAGGATAAAGTTAAGTTTAGTACTTTTGCGTGGTGGTTAAAGAAAGTGTCCACATCCTCTGATAAATGTAAATAACCACCTGCTATCCTACATAGTCCCAAAGAAAGTGTCATTGAGCTTAAGTTTCTCTGAAAGACTCTTAGAATGTTAAGAGGGTGGTTTCTTACAGTAGTTTCTAACAATTTATTTCCGTAACAATCATTTGTATAGCTTGTGAAACGTTAGCTCTTAACTAATTAATTTGAAATTTTGTTATTGAAATACAATGATGGACATTAAATATTATACACGTGTACTAATTTCTCTCTTAGAAAAATGTCTAGTTAACTGTGTTTTCCAGCAAGTAGCCTTCTGTTCTTGTGTTCCCCCAAAGGGATAAGACTTTTGTTTTCATTTCATCATGGTACGTATTAGCAAGTATTTGAATATTGGTACTGATTTAGTAGGAGCTTTAGCCAACTTCCTGCCAAAACAGGTGAATTTTGCTTACCTTTTTCCTTTTTATACCCCTTAACTAAGAAGATGTAGTACAAGTAAGAAGCTGAAATTAAATTTTCCTCTCTTCCCACCTTTTTCGTTGCAAAATTTGCTGCCTTTACAATAGTGTTTCTTGATTTGCATCAATGGGGTGGGTCAGAAGAAGAAATGAGCCAAATGTACTATTACAATATATCCTGTCAATTTCCAGTAAAATTCTAATTTATGTTTCATTCTTGTTATGGTATAAAGATACACACACGTCATACTACTGTTCATATTTTGAGTGCATGCATGCATTCTGGTTTAATTATGTTACATCCTTTTCTTCTTTCTCTTGATTCAGGGGAATGCCAAAGTATGATGGCTGTTGTTTTTGTATCCACATTAACACTTAAATTTATATTTTCTCTTGAATTTTTTTTCTTTCTCACTGATTACTTGAATGATGAAAAGGTAAAAGAAATTTGGCTTATCACAGGTTGTGGTAAGCTGGGATTTAGCTGACATAAAATTTTGTCTATTTTCCTTTCTTTATTTTAATACTGTTGAACTCGACAACGCTTGCCCGTTCAATTGTTAACTTGATTCTAAGATATTGGGACACCGCAGAGAAGATTATTTCCTTTGTCACATAGTTAATAATTTATGTGCTTTTGGATTTCTCTATGTTAATTTAAAAAGACAATTTTTTTTATATTTATATCTTCATCTTGTGTTCAAATGTAGAGCAACACAGCTGGTTCACAAGGCTCATAAAGAAGCAGTGAATAAACAACCACCTCTCTCTGTTCGTATGTGCTCTTTCTCTCTCCCTCCATGTGAGTTATTATGTAGATTGCAGATTACGTGTAGTGGCTGAACTGAATCACCTTTTCTCTAAATCATGAAAGCAAAATTATGAAAATGCCTATATTAGATTTATAACCATCACCAATATGGCAATATTGCCTCATTCCTAAACCACCAGTTCTCTTGTGTATATTCAAATGAGAAATGCTGCTGATTTGACTTGTTTCTTTGATATTCTTCTATATACACTGTTATTTGCACATTGTAATCACTTATATGTTATAAAACAATCATGTAAGAAAGCCAGTCTACTATCTCTTATGTAAACAAAGAGGAAAGATGGTAGATACATTGTCTTCTACCACTGGGGTTTGCAAGTAAGTCAATACCTTTTATTTTTTCAAAAAAAAAAAAAAGATTTGTAATACTAAACTACTTGCATATGTCAATGCATTATAGGAGCAACTGTAAAGGTTGATAATATTTCAATGATCATTTTTCTTTTGATAAATGAAACAAACTACTAGAGTATTTTATGGAATATATGTTGTCCACTTACTCTTAGAGGTGTTTGTTAAATAACAGGCAGCCGACTGAAGTGTGTGCAGAGAAGACTGATTCTTGCTCTCGTATACAAGGGAGGACCAAGGAAAACACCAATTTTCCATTTTTAGTGACGTGTTGCTTCTTTGTTTCTGCTAATACATGATTTTTGTGTTGTTGCATGCTTTGTTATTTTAGGAATTTGTAATTGACTCTTCCTTTATATATCCATGGACTGCAAATGTTCACAATGAAGTTGTGTAATTTGGCAATGAGACTTATCTCTCTCTCTCAGTGATAAGTTGGCTAGCATTAAATTGAGCAAACACAGTGTCTAATTTCATTTTGTATGCACCCGTGCACTCTATAGTCTATTTTAGAACCATGCAATTTGTTGCACTGAAATATGCGATTTGTTTACACTGAGTCGTGCAACAATTAATATCGGAAATAAGTTGAATGGTTCAGTATAAACAAGTTGCATATTTCAATTGCATGTTCTAAAATACACTATGAAGTGCACCTGGTGCATATTAGACCCACTCATTTCTCAATAATGACTCAAAAAACAGAGAGGCGTAACCTTTATGACCTTAATGAAAACAGGGAAATAGTCGCTCAACATTGTCCATTAGAAGCAGCACGGATATTTATTCAGGAATTTAGCATCAACTACTAATATTGGCAAGCTTTCAATATGAGGACGTTAACAATCTCCGTATAATTGTTCTGCCCAGCAATGTCATAGCATGTTGTATCACATGCATATTGCACGACATACTTAATGTGTTATATAGTACAACACGTTAATACATGTTGTACAATATGTTAATGCACTATTAGGTACTGCCCAACAGTGTAACTTGGAAAAAATCGAAATGAAATGTGTGTGTGATTTAGAGGTAACTATTATTAGAAGATACAGTTTGAATCCCATATTAGAGAATGATATTGCATCTCTTGTTACAGTATTTAAATTTGATCCACGTTATAACGTAGTCATTTAACCTAACTAACGAATGATGTCAATTAAAAAAAAAAAAAAAAAAGCAAATTCCTTCCTAAAACTCATTCCAAAAATCTTATAAAATGTACAATGGATTAATTGGAGCCACATAAATTGATTTTATGTTTGATCGATTACAGTAAAATTGAACTCCATGAATCGATGACTATGCCTCGATAAAAGAGGATGACGCGGGTATAATAATAATAATTATTATATAATTATTACAATATAATCTATAGATATTTATATAATTAATATTAATATTATGACTACTGAGACTAGAAATAAAATATGAAAACTTATCTATTTTAAAAAAAAATAGTAGTATAAATTTTACAAGCCTTGCAGTACACATAAAATCGGTACGTAACTAATAAGGGCAAAAATAATCATAAAATTGTATAAAAATGTGTAAAAGTCCAAATATCATACCTAATAATAACTTTTGTTAAAATAAATATAAAATTTTACAAAAAAAACCTCTTGCAAATACACCACATATATAAAACGTAATAGCAAATTAAAGTTGTATAAAAGTTATAACACGAAATGACATAGGTAAAATAATAAGAACTATGTAATTAATATTATTGTTATGATCTAAATAAATACTCCTGTAGAATTAATATTGTTACTTTGTTATGCAAATTATAAATATTATTATTATGATGATCGAAAAGATAAATATGAGTAAAGAATTGTACGTAACTAAGTATTAATTTCTATATATATATATTTAGACAACTTCTATTTTTTTTATATAATTAATATTAATATTATGACTACTGAGACTAGAAATAAAATATGAAAACTTATCTATTAAAAAAAAATAGTAGTATAAAATTTTACAAGCCTTGCAATACACATAAAATTGTTACGTAACTAATAAGGGCAAAAATAATCATAAAATTGTATAAAAATGTGTAAAAGTCCAAATATCATACCTAATAATAGCTTTTGTTAAAAAAATATAAAATTTTACAAAAAAAACCTCTTGCAAATACACCACATATATAAAACGTAATAGCAAATTAAAGTTACATAAAAGTTATTATTGGTCCCGGTGTAACGAGTCTTAATATCTATTGAAACCTGATCCTATACTACCAAGATGTCCTGAAACATGTCATACTCAGGGGTTTTGGGATCTAATCAAAATCTTTATTAAATTCATCTCCCAACAATTTTCCCATTTTTGATGATGCCAAAACCATCTTGTTACAAATATGCGAACATAATAGAAATAAACATTTCATCTATCCAGGTTTCAATTCCTATAACAAGCAAAGACAATTAAAATAGCAGCCATCAATATAATCAGTAAGATAATGAGATATTATCTTTTCAGAGCAAAACCGTCAGTAGAGTTTTCATTAATCATAAAATCAAGTACAGGATACAGAGTTGATCCTACTCTACTGAACAATAAAAGATAAATTACATCAGTCTTCTTCAGATTCAATTTCATCAGCTGGCGGATTGAGGTTGAACATTCCATAGTACCTCTTCTTTAGCTCTTCCCTCTAATGAATAATCTGTGCGTCATTCCCAGTCAACTCGAGGTACTCAACCTGATCCACGAAGTCAGCATAGATGAAATCGTAGTTTATCATCCCATTTTTGAACTTAGGTGGAGGATATTTGATCTACCCTGGCGCTTTCAGCTGATAGCCTAATGTGTCAAACACATTGAACCATTTCTGACATTCAATGGTGTTGGTCCCGGTGCAAACGAGTCTTACACGTGTATGGGGGGGGGGAAATACACGTGTTCAGTGTTTTTAAAACTTTTTCTTTTACTGAGGTCAGCTTGGGTCAGGTTGTCCTGATGATTTGGTCCTGAGAAGCACAAATCGCTCTGAGTCAAAGTCTACTGAGACAGTGATCCTAATCCCAACTGAGTCCTGAGTTTTCAGAGATCCTGAGTTGCTTAGATCAGATAACTAACTTACTAAACCCTCAGAAGAGTAAGTTCAGTTTGGTAACTATCTGTTCTAGCTACTCGATGCAAAGCGGAATGGTTGGCCCTTAGTTTATACTCGCTTTTTAAGCTTTTTGGAAAAAAAACCTTCCTTTAATGGAATAGTGATTAGGCTGTGATTCAATTAAATGCAACTTCCAGTGGATTGATTCCAACTGAAATATCAGTGAAAATATGCTTTCAAAACAAAGTAATGCAACAGATAAATCAAGCAAAACAGAAAGCAAAGAACACAGCAAATTATAGTGGTTCAGAGACTAAAGCTCCTACGTCCCAACACTATCAAATCACCATTCCTTCACTCCTGTTTTTATATGCATTTCATGATTATTCCGCATTTCATGGGTTTTCCACCGGGGCCTATCAATTGGTATCAGAGCAGGTGCTCAAAAGATTACTTTTTCAATGTGATCGCTTCGAAAGCAGATCTATTTTTTAAAACTCATCTCGTCCGATACTATCAATTGGTATCAGAGCGGGAGTTCAAAAGGTTCACTAATTTCAGAGTGACCACCTGAACTGATCTTTTTAAAGGAAAACCCGTTTCTTTAAAAATGCATATATTTTAATGTTTTGGCGTCCTTGTTGGGATATTTTAGTTTTGATGAATTATGCCAAAACATTATCAACTTGTGTTATTCAAGATAATCTACAGATAACAACTTGAGGGGGAACGAGAGAACAAATTGAGGGGGAACTCACGGAATCAGAAGTAGATGATCGAGATCAGACGAGGCTGCAGACGAGACTGATCGAGATCAGATGAGTTAGAAGAGTTTGGAGTCAACTGATGAGCTGTGCAATATTTTCAAAAGTGAAGAAAAGCTAAAGCCAGCAAATCAGAAGAGAAGGTTGCAAATCAGAAGATGAGCAAAAGAGACTGATCAAGATCAGACGTGATCGAGATCAGATATGATAACCCCGATATGCTAACCTCGATATGATGTACTTTACCGGATGTTATCCCGATATGTTGATTCGAAGATGTGTTGATCGACGATCGAAAGCTGATCGATCGTGCAAAAGAAGAAAAATGATAGCTCGTGTAAAAGTAATCTGAGACTCAGTAAGATCTGAGACTCAGTAAGTAAAACTGATCTGAGATTCACTAAAGAAAACTGATCTGAGACTCAGTGAGTAAAAGAGACCTGAGGGTCAGGATGTCCAAGTCGAAGAAATCGAACTCGGTCGACTCGAGTGTCAAGATGCCTCGATCGATAAGGTCCGTTGAATCAAGAAACCTGAGACTCAATATGTTACTGAAGACACTGAAGCTCAGATAGACCTGAGGCCAGGAGCAGAGCTGAAGATCAAGAAGACTGAAGACCAAGACTGAAGACTCTTGTATTTCTTTTGTTTTTGTCTTTACTTTTGATAAGTTCACTGTAATCTGTAACTGATAACATACAATCAATGAAACTTTATCTTTATGCTCAAAGATAATACCTCATTATCTTTTTACATGTCTGTATATTTGATATGCCTGATTATTCTTGATGAAATTGTTGGAAGATTTATTGTGAAATTATTGAGAGATTTGCCATTCTTGTATTGTAATAAGAAAAACTGAAACCTGAGTATAGGTTAAGTGTTTTTGTAACAAGATGGTTTTGGCATCATCAAAAAGGGGGAAATTGTTGGGAAATAAATTTAATAAAGAAGATTTTGATTAGATCCCAAAACCCCTGAATATGACATGTTCAAGATAATCTTGATAGATGAGTCAGGATTTAGTTTTAGAGTGTTCAGGATGTTATCTGCACAATGTATAGTCAGCAGATATAGATCAGGATAGAGTCTGAAGATTCTGAAGACTCAGTAAGTTTCTGAAGAAAGTGAAGTTTCAAAGATGAAATCGAGAATCAAGACTCAAAGATGAGATCGAAAATCAAGACTCAAGTATGAGATCGAAAATCAAGACTCAAGATGAGACCGAGAATCAAGACTCGGTGAAACGAAAATCAAGACTCAAAGATGAAGACTCAAGATATCAATCAAGATATATCTCAAGACTCGAAGACATCAAGACTCGAAGATCGAAGACAAAGGATATCAAGGCACAATAATATCGAAGACTCAAGAATGCATCAATGCTCAAGATATCCCGAATGTTCCAAGCGAAGAAGTTCGAGGAATATAGCCATGATGGAATCGGTGACCGACCAATTAGAGGAAGACAACCCACTGAAAAAAAAGTCAGTAACTTATAAAGAATAGTATGGATTTGAATGTGATTCTCTCCAACGGTAACATTCAAATCCACACTATAAATACAAGTTCTTCCTACATTATTACGTGTGGAAGTGCGAAGAAGATAGCAAACGATGCTACAGAGCTAAGAGAACATATACTCAAGCTTTCCCACCATAGAACACAAGTATGTAGATATACACATATATTCAAAGAGTGTTCTAGAACCTAATCTAAGCAACCCACGATGTATCCTACGCTTAGAGAGATTTTCCCAACCTTTTGAGGCTAAACAAATGTAAGGGAAAATCTCACCATAGTTGGAGACAACACCAAACCCAAACCCCATTCTCGTAAGAGATAACTAGTGGTGAAGTGAGGTAGTTGTTAGGTAATCCCGAGAGAGGGTGATAAGTCCCGTTGGAGTGTGAACTCGTTAAAAATCTAGAGGCGAGCCCGAGAGGGTGATAAGTCCAGTTTGAGTAAGTAAACTACAGAGGTAGTCAGAAAGCTCAAAGTAGAAGAAGTGAGTAAACTATCTTGGATAGTCAGAAAGCTTATAGGCAATCCCGTGGAGGGTGATAAGTCTCGTTTGAAGGAATTTCCCTAGGAACAAGGAGAGTGGATGTAGGAGCTTGAGTCTCCGAACCACTATACATTGTTGTGTTCTTTACTGCTTTATGTTCTTATCTTGTCATATGCATTCGATTATAAGCAAAACACAACACATGAGCTTAGTGAGAAAAAAAAATCTGGAATCACCATTCCTTCACCCCTGTTTTTATATGCATTTCATGATTATTCCGCATTTCATGGGTTTTCCACCGGGGCCTATCAGATAGCTTCGTGAGTTTCCTCTTATGGTGTGTGAGAAACGGCTATATTTAGGGTTTGACACTCCCTAGCACTTTTTAGGCAATAGCCTTTCATGTAGCCGGTCTTTACTTTTTGCACTCTGGAACTTTAGTACTTCTGACATCTTTTCAGTGACCTGTCGCTGTCAGTGTCAGTATGGTACAGTGTTGTCTTCCTCTTTTTGACTTTTATCTCCAGTTAAAGGTAGACAACTCAACGACTCTTTTTGGTTACAATCTCTGAGTGATATAACCTTAACAACACTTTGTCTTAGTTCCTTTTGTCTGCATTTTAATGTCTTGAACAATATCTATTTTTCTAAGGAATCGCGATCTTCTCAGTATTGCATCCTTCAGATAGATATTTCAGTGCCTCGGAACATTCAGGTTTATGCTGAGCATTCAGTATATTACTGAGTCTTTAGTAATTACTGTGCCTTCAGTATTCTTGATCTTCAGTCTTCAGTCTTCTGTCTTCAGAGTCTTCTGAGTCTTCAGGGTCTTCTGAGTTTTTAGGGTCTTCTGAGTCTTTACAGATATACTGACTGATATACTGAGTCTTCATGCTGAGTCTTCAGTTCCTCAGTTTCATACTGAGTCTTCAGTATCTTAGTTTCACACTGAGTCTTCAGTATCTCAGTTTCATACTGAAATTTCAGAAACTTTAGTTTCATACTGAAACTTCGGTTTCTTCAGAAATTTACTGAGTTCTTCAGAAACTTCAGATCCTAACCTGATCTATATCTGCTGACTATACATTTTGCAGATATCATCCTGAATACTCTAAAACTGAATCCTGACTCAACTATCAAGATTATCCTGAACATGTCATACTCAGGGGTTTTGGGATCTAATCAAAATCATATATTTATTAAATTCATCTCCCAATAATTTCCCCATTTTTGATGATGCCAAAACCTATCTTGTTACAAACATACTTAACCTATACTCAGGTTTCAGTTTATCCTATTACAAGATTGGTTTTATCTCCAATAGAGACTTTTCCAACACTTTCCCCCACAACTAATGAGTCTCTCAACAATTAATCTCCCAACAATTTCTTCAGTAAAGAATCTCTCAAAGGATTCATCACCAAATACTTAATTTCCCAACAATTAATTCAGAGACAATCATTCAGGCATATCAAAATTAAAAGACATGTAAATAAGATAATGAGATATTATCTTTTGAGCATAAATGATAAGTTTTCATTGATGATAGGTAGACTGTTACAAGTTACAATGAATCTTATCTAACAAAATCAAAAAGACAAAAAAAAATTACATGAATCTTCTGAGTCTTCATTCTTTAGTCTTCTTCTGTTCTTCAGCTCGGCTCTTCAGTTCTGATCTCCTTCCACCTCATCAGCAGGGACTTCGAGGTTGAACATTCCATAATACCTTCTTTTCAGCGCATCTCTTTCTTTAATGATATCAGGATTGTTCCCTGTCAGACCCAATTGAATGGCGTACTGATATATTTCTTGAGCAATGGCTTTCTCATTAACACAGCCATTCTCCAGCCTGGGAGGAGGGTACACGTATGGACCAGGGGCGGTTATCTGCACCTTTCCTTCATCCGCAAGATTTATCTAGCCTTGAAGATATTTAGGATAGAAGGTCAGGAGATAGTCGATGAAAGCCTCATTCGGATCTGAGCTCTCCCCTCTCCATTCTCTGAGCACATCATAATAGAACCAAAAAGTTCTCTTAATTTCTTCTCATGCATCGTTGAGCTGGACTGACATCCATTTGTCAACATGCGGCAATTTCTGTGCTTTTGTGTTCCCTCTCCTCTTGCTTGCGAACTTTTTGAACCCACTCCTTCTTTTCTGCTCTTCTTCCACCTTCTTTCTGATCACTGGTACACCAGAAACAGAAGCAACAGTCTTTTTAGCTTGTTCAATTTGGAGTGTTTTCAGAGCGCTTCTGGTATTGAAGACCTTCTTCTTTGGCTCAACCTCAGATTCTTCAATATCCAGCAATAGTTTTCTCTGAATTGGCTTAGAAGCCTTTGCTCTTTTACCCTCATGCTCTTCCATCACCATAGCCTTTCTCTTGATGGGCAATTCAGCACCAGCTAGGCTTGTACCAATTCTTCCTCTACCACTCAGTTTCTCTATTGCAACTTCCTGCATTGTTTCCTTTGAAACCTGAGTGTAGATTGACTTCTCCACCTTCTTGAACTTTAGCTTCTCAGTGGCCTCTATCTCCTTCATGGATTCGGCAATGATCTTCTTTTCAGCATCCTTGACAACCTTGCCCTTCAGAGTATGTTCCAATAAAACCCTGAGATCAGCTCCAGGTCTTTCCCCCTTCTTGGAACCATACTCTGGCAGAAGCCTGGAGAGTGCTGTGTCCATATGGTATTGTTATTTACTGACACTCCGCACCTCCCCTGCCATTTGATCTTGCTCCTCCTCGAGCCTCCTAAGGTGGTTCTTCGCCATAGAGAATTCTTCAGACAGATGAGAAAATTGGCTAGAGAGAGCTTCCTTGAACATATCTGTCATCTTGGCCATGAGCATTGAGCTCATCTCCTCAACAACATTCTTTACCAACATCTCATTCTTCTCTACCAACTTTGCTTCTAGAATTTGAGTCTGTTCCTGATGCTTCTGCTTCAGCTCTGCATTAAGCTCAGCCTTGACCCCCTCCATCTTCTCTTCTAATTTTCCTTCCATGGAGGTCAGCTTGTCTGTAAGAGTATCCTGAAGTTGCACCAGTTCTGAAGAAGAACTCAAGCTATCAATCTTCTGAGTTTGGTTGGCCAAAACTTCCTCCATCTGAGCAATTTTGTTCAGGATTGGCTCAACCTTCTCCAGCTTTTCCATCACAGGGGTGAGGTCAATCTCAGGAGCATATCTGATCTGCTGTGCCTCCTGAGTTGGCTGTTCATCCTGAGTCTCAGTCTGAACCTAAGCTTTAGTTTGAACTGGGGCTTCAGACTCAGTCTGAGTCTGGGATACACCCTGAGCTTGGGTGTCCACCTGAGCTTCAGTCTGAAGCCTAACTTCAGTCTGAGGATGTTCGACAGCAACCTGATCAGCATCAGTTGAGTCTTTCTCCTTCTGAGATTGACTCTCATTATCCCCTTGTTGGTACCCATCCTTTTCACAAGTTCATCAAAGTCTGAGATTTTCATCCTGAGCTTGGTTTTTCGGAACCCTGAGAATTCAGTGAGAAAAGTTGTCTCCTCGTTCCACCAGTCTTTGCCTCTAAATGAAACAATGTTGAGCATCTCCGGAAGAGTCTGGTTGAGGATGTAGACCTTTGACCTCAATCTGAAGAAGATGTCTTGGAAGTCAGGGAATGAGCTAAGCTCAGGGTAGCAGTCAAGGATGAACCGTTCCCCCTTGCTTCGTCATTCGGTCTCTTCAGCTTCACCTTTCTTGAGCATTGGGCTCTCAGGTTCAGTGGGAAACTCTGCTGAAAGATCGACTAACAGCTCATTCAGGAGCTCATCAAAATTCACCAGCTTCTGAGGCTCAGCAAACTCTGAGGTTTGGGCAGGCAGCTCCTCGGTCTGAATCTGACTTGGTTCTGAGGTCTGAGCTGGTGCCTCCTCAGTGGGAATTTCAGTTTGCTCTGAGAACTGAGTGGGCATTTCCTCAGAGGGAATCTGAACATTTTCTGAGGTCTGAGCAGGTGCTTCCTCAGCAGGAATCTGTACTTGATCTGAGGTCTGAGGTCCTTGAAAGATTTCTTGAGAGAACTTATCAGAACTAAGCGACGTCTCAAGAACCTCAGAGAAGACTTGCTCCTCAGTTTGATCCTGTGCCTTTGAGATAGCCTGAGCCAATACAAGTAAAGGCGATTTCTGAGCAGTTTGGCTCTCAGGCTGAATCTCCTCAGTCTCACTTTCCTCCTCATCATCATCAGTGAGAACCACCATTCTTTTGCGTTTTGGAGCAAGGGTCTTTTGCTTCTTCAATCTCTCACCCTGCTCCTTCTTGGCTTCCAACAACACCTTCCCCCTGGTTTGTTGGCTTTCTTCAGCAGCAGCCGCAACTGGTGATTCCACCTTTTTCTCTTTCTTTCCCTTGATAGTCCTCTTTGCAGCAATGGGCTTGAACATTACTTTGGACTTAGGGAATTGAGTAGAGTTGGAAAAGATATCCTCCTCCTCTCGGCACATTTCCAAAATAAAAGCTATTTTGGTGGCATGGAGGATCCTGCCTTTGATCGATATTACCCCATCCTCCTTTTTTATGACCTTAGCTTGCTCACTCACTACCTTGATCAGATACTTCAGCCAGTTGAAATCCTTGGTGGGTGAGTCCTCAATCGCTGCTATCAGTCGGAGTTTGGGAGTGCTGATCTGCTCAAAGCTTCCAGATCGACTCATGATGCACTTTCCAACAATATCCATCAACACTCTGTACTTCGGCTTTAAATGCCGCTTATGCAGAGTTGCTTCAAACTTATTAGGATTCTCAGTAATCCCATCAAGATACTCTTGCTCCCGTCCCAACATATACAAAGAGGGATCATCCCCCCTATCGCACAACTCAAAAACGTCGTTCAAATGCTTAGGAACAATATAAAGTTCTCGAACAAAATCCACATACTTCATTGATTGTTCAAGATGCAAAACAGAAATCTTGGACTCAATACACTCATCCTCATCTATTTCCAAATTTGAGACGAACTCTATTACCTCGCGAGCATACTCCGCCTCCGGTCGGTTTGCGACTAGATTCGTCAGTTTCGCCAATCGAATCAAGTGGAGCGCTTCTTCTTCGTGCTTGGCATTTGAAGTACTCTCCAAAGAAACCACGTACTCATACCATGGCTTATTTGTTTCGGCCAATCTTTCGAATATGGTAGGAGCCATTTTGAGATTTGAAGATTTTAGGGTTTTGAGCGATGAAGCTTTTCTGGGTAAAAGGGATTTATTTGCAGAGGATTTTGGGAATGAAGGGTTTAATAAAAATTTTGGCTTGAATGGCTTCTCAAAGAATATATAATTTGAGATCGTGGGAAGACGTACCGGTTGGTGAAAAGCAACGGTTAAGATTAATCCACGATTAATCGGGTATGCAAAAGGTCAATCTCCGAAAAAGTAAGCCGCCATTTTAACCTCATTGGTGATTAAATGTAACAGAGCATTTAATGACTGTTGACCTTCTTAGGAAATTTTCAAAGATCCCGCCCATAAACATTCCTCAGGTGTTTTGTATTTATTGCAAATGATTACTGAGTTTCACTTAAGCAATAAATGAGTCGCATGAGTCATTACTTCTTCAGACTAATTTCCCTCTATCAGTCTTTCTAAGTATTGACCTTGATAAAATGTCAGTATGATACTGAATACTGAATGGGTTCAGTATGCTACTGAGTACTGACCTTCAGTAAATCTGAGTTTCCTGAGACTCAGTTCAGTATTTCCAATTTTATCCCGAGTTTCCAGTAGAATCCTGAGAAAACTTCATGCATCTGAAAATCTTTAATTTTTTAGATTTTACTCTATACGCCTGGATCCAACATCCCTAATTCAACTGATAGTTCCTGAAATCTTGATTCAGCCAAAGGTTTAGTCAAGATATCAGCTCTCTGCTTATCAGTATGAATTTTCTCCATCCTGATGTCCTTTTTCTCAACATGATCTCTGATGAAGTGATGTCTGATATCCACATGCTTGCATCTGGTGTGCAATACCCGATTTTGTGAAATAGCAATGGCACTATTATTGTCACAAAATATTGGTACTTCATTGGCTACAACTTTATAATCCCTTAATTGTTGTCTGAGCCAAAGAATCTGAGCACAGCAGCTTCCTGCAGCCATAGTACTGGTTTCTACTGAGGTCTGTTTCTTCGAAAACCAAGATATCAGCTTACTTCCAAGAAATTGACAAGTTCCTGTAGTGGACTTCCTGTCAATTCTACAACCTCCATAATCAGCAACTGAGTAACCAGTTAATTCAAGGTTATCATCAGTTGGATACCATAATCCTCTATTCACTGTGCCCTTGAGATACTTCAGTATCTTTTTGGCAGCCTCCATGTGACTAGCCTTAGGATTAGCTTGGTATCTTGCACATATCCCAACAGCAAATGTTATATTCGGCCTACTTGCTGTGAGATAGAGCAATAATCTAATGATTCCTCTATAATCAGTATGACTTACTGATTTACCTTCAGAATCAGGATCCATCTTGTAGTTAGTATTCATAGGAATTCTAACTGCATTGCAATTTTGTACACCATATTTTGCAATCAGATCTCTGGTGTACTTTGCCTGGTTGATGAAGATTCCTTCCTTTGATTGTTTCACTTGAAGACCTAGAAAGAAATTCATCTCTCCCATCATTGACATCTCAAACTTGCCTTTCATCAGTGTTGAAAACTTTTCACACAACTGATGGTTTGGAGATCCAAAAATGATGTCATCAACATATATCTGAACCAGTAAGATATCTTCCCCATCTTCTATCCTGAACAGAGTTCTATCAACAGTTCCTTTGACAAAACCATGGTCAGTAAGAAACTGAGAAAGAGTATCATACCATGCTCTGGGTGCTTGCTTAAGACCATACAAGGCTTTTCTGAGCCTGTAAACTTGGTCATTCTGTCTGAAACCAGGAGGTTGTTCTACATAAACCTCTTCTTTAAGCACACCGTTCAGAAATGCACTTTTCACATCCATTTGATAGACTGTGAACTTCATGTGGGCAGCATATGCAAGAAACAATCTGATGGCTTCTAGTCTTGCAACAGGTGCAAAGGTTTCATCATAATTCAAGCCTTCTTCTTGGGAATAACCTCGTGCAACTAGCCTTGCCTTGTTTCTTACAATGTTGTTGTTTTCATCGCTTTTATTCTTAAATACCCACTTGGTTCCAATAACATTGTGCCTTTCAGGTCTATCCACTAGCTCCCATACTTCATTCCTTGAGAATTGATTCAGCTCATCTTGCATAGCAGTAATCCAATGAGAATCTTGTAGAGCTTCACCAATCTCAGTAGGCTCTTTTACTGATAGGAAGCAGCAAAATAGTGCACTTTCACCATGAAACCTTCTTGTTTTGACACCTTCAGTTAGATCACCCACAATCTGACTTGTAGGATAACCATCTAACCATCTTCTTCTGGATGTTCCCCCTTCAATAGTATCCTCAACATTTAAAATGTTAGGTTCAGTTAGTTCAATAAACTTAGGGAACAACAGAAAAGGAGAAAGGGAATCATCTTCCTCAGGGGAAATTCTATTCAGAACATTGTCAAAGACATTTGTTCCCCTTTGGTTGATAGATTCAGAATTTGCCTCAGCTGTGACCACATCTTCATTGGCATCACATACTTGAGTCTGAACTGGTGTCTGTTTTGATTGGTCAGCTTCAGTGTGTTGGTTCTCCTTCAGTGAACACTTTCCATCCTGAGTCTCACCATCCTGAGTTCCATCCTGAACTTCTTTATCTAAGTCTGAGTCACTCCAATCATAGATGGTGACTGACTTCTTCTTTTTAGGTTCAGTGGATGTTTTGTCATTCTTTTTCAGGCTTAATCTGGTGATTCTCTTGGTCAGTTCTTCTGCATCATGTTCCTGTTTCTTCTGAACACAAGTAGATTCATCAAAAACAACATGAGGTGTTTCCTCCACAATAAGAGTCCTACAGTTGTAAACTCTGAAAGCTTTACTGACTTCAGAATATCCTAAGAATATTCCTTCATCAGCTTTACTATCAAATGTTTTCAACTGATCTTTACCATTATTGTGTATGAAACACTTGCAACCAAACACACGAAAGAAAGAAACAAGAGGCTTCCTTTCATTCCAAAGCTCATAGGGTGTTTTGCCTTGACTCTTGGTCAACATGGATCTGTTCTGTGAATAGCATGCAGTGTTGACAGCTTCAGCCCAAAATCTTTTAGGAATATCAGCTTCAGCTATCATTGTCCTTGCAGCTTCTTTCAGAGTCATGTTCCTTCTTTCAACAACACCATTTTGTTGAGGGGTCCTTGCAGCTGATGTTTCATGAGTAATTCAATTTGCTGCACAATAATCAGATATAATATGGTTTATAAATTCAGTTCCTTTGTCAGATCTGATTTTGACCACACTCAGATTTTTCTCAATACTGAACCTTTTCAGTAATTCAGGCAGCTTTATCTGAGTCTCTTTCTTACCGAGTAAGAATATGACCCAAGTATATCTTGAGTAGTCATCAACTACTACTAATGTGTATTACCTGCCATTAGTGCTCACTGGTGTTATTGGACCAAAAAGATCCATATGTAACAATTGAAGTATTCTTTCAGTAGAAACATCTACTTTGCTTTTAAATGATGCTTTAACTTGCTTTCCTTTTTGGCACGCATCACAAACATGTTCCTTACTGAACACTTCATTAGGCAACCCTCTCACAAGAGCTAATCTTGCAAGTTTATTCAAGGTTTTGAAATTCAGGTGATTCATTCTTTTGTGCCATAACCAACTGGTATCTGTGGAACTTTTTACAACCAAACATGTATCTTTAGGAGTTGAACTCCAATCAGGAAGATACACATTTCCTTTTCTAGTACCAGTCAGTAATAGTTTTTGTGAGATATCATCTTTCACATAACATAAGTTCTTAGAGAACTCAACGTTAAAACCCTTATCACAGAATTGGCTTATTGAAAGCAAGTTATGCTTCAATCCAGATACATATGAAACACCATGGATATGAACTGAGTCGATTTCCAAAGTTCCATATCCTTGATCATCCCCTTGAATTATCTCCAAAAGTGATCTGAGGGCCTATTTGTTCAACATAGTCACTGAGTATCTTCTTGAATCCTGTCATATGTCTTGAGCATCCACTATCAAGATACCATACAGCAGAGGCTTTTTCATCTCTACTCATCAGTGCTATGTGATCTTCAATCAGCTCAGTGCCCTTTTTTTCCTTCTAAAAAACAGATCAATTCTTAGGTACCCAATTTGTGTAGGGTCCTACAAGGTTAGCTGTACCTTTCGAAATCCAAATCTGCCTGACAACTCTAATCACTTTAGAGTGGCTGATCTGTCTTCCATAAACATCTACATACACATTTACTACTCTGGGGTGCCTTAGCTAGGTTTGTATGTATGAGTGCATGCCTTAGCATGAACATGAGCCTTAGAGTTTTTCTTTGGTTCAGGCTTTTTGTTCATTTGCTTTGGCTTCTGTGCAGCTGGTCTGAATCTTTGTTGACTTGGGTTTAGGTAACCTTTACCCTTAGGCAAGTGGGGGTTCAGTTGTTACTGCATCTTGAAATTTTGGTCTTTCAAGATATCGAGGACTTGGTCTCTTGATTGAGAATGTCTCTGCCGAGTGTTTCTCTTCCGAAGATTCCTCCGATGGTTCATTTGTAGATCCTTTCGGGTTTACATTCTTAGCCCGAGGCTTTGAAGTACTTGCTCGAAATTTTCTTAACTGAAAGTGCTTTCAGTTTTCTAGCCTTCACCGAGGTTTGGGCTTTCTTACCTGATCATTCAGTTTTACTGAAACCATAGGTCATTTTCCCTTGTCTACAACCTTGGGCATTTCTTCGGTTTGAAGTGTAGGTGCCATTGGTTTTACAAAGATTGTCTTCTTGCTACTTGACGCAAAGATTCGGGGATGACCTTGTGAGGTTCCCCCGAATGTATCCCAATCCAGATTTTATAGTGACAGATCTCTGGTAACTCGAATTTCATCTATTACATTAGATGCGAGAAAAATAGAGTTAGCTTCTTTCGTGCACTATCCTCACATTTCTGTAGAGTTTCATGCTTCTCAGAGAGGTCATTTAACTTAGTTCTGATCAGCTGAATCTCTTCAGTGGATTTCTCTATCTTTTCAGTTAAGGTCACTATCAACTTCTCCTTTTTCGAGAGTTGTACTTTCGTAACATCCGATTCATCAAGAGCTCCCATTAATTGAGAAGTGATTTCAGTATTGCTAGAGTTTTTCCACTTAAGATTTTCAACCTTCGATTCCTTATTACGCTTCTTGAGTTTCATTTAGCAGTTCTTGTAAAACAAAGCATAGTCCTTCATTAGATTCTCAAAAGAATCCATCAGTCAAAATGATCAACATAAAGTGGAACTTGATAACTCTTGTGCTAGTGTAGGAGCAACAACAGAGAAAGAAGAGTTTACCTCCTCAACCGCCATTAGACAGAGGTCATCACTTTCACTGTCTGAGAAGATTTCGTCTGAAGAACTAGATCCTTCCTCAGAATGTTCTTCTTCTGCAACCATGGCCTTTTTGCTAGAGAACTTCTTGTCTCTTTTTGCCTGTCTTTCTCTTCTCTCCTTAGCACTCAGGTCAGGACAAGCATACTGGAAGTGACCTTTCTTTTGGCAATTCTAGCATCTGTTGGCATCATCATCCTGATCACTTTCTTCTTTGGACTTGGAGTCCTTCTTTTTGGATGAAGATCCCTCAGCTTTCAGGTCCTTCTTCTTCTCAGTTGATCTGTCGTCAGGTTTCTTCTGGTACCTGTGATTCCTGTAATAGTTTTTGTATTTTCCATATCGACTATTAAGTCTTTCAAACCTCCTTGCCTTCAGTGCTAGCTTATCCTCAAACTCATCCTGATTCTTAGCAAGTGAGTTCTCAGACTCTCTAGTTTTACAAGTTTTATTCTTGGCCTTAAAAGCCACATTCTTACTAGATGATGAATCATCTTTGCTGTCAGCCTTTTTAGATTTCTTATCAATTATGAACTCATAGGCCTTCAGCTCAGAGAAGACTTGTTGATATGGCATTGAATTAATAGTTTTGGTGTTTTCAATCACCACGGCATGTATATCCCATTTCTTAGAAAGACCTCTAAGAATTTTCAATGCAACTTCACTCTGTGGATATTTCTTACCAAGTGCATTTAGATCATTCATAATGCTAGTGAATCTGACTTCCAATTTGTCTATAGATTCACCTTCATCCATTTCAAAACTATCAAACTTTCCAATTGCAACTGAAAGTTTGTTTTCCTTGATATGATCTGTGCCTTGGCACATTACAGCTAGTGTATCCCAAATTTCTTTTGCAGTATTACAGTGAGAAATCATTCCCATCACACCATCATCAATTGTACTGTATAGTGTGTCTTTAGCAATATGGTCTAGATTGACTAACTTCCTCTCCTCAGGAGTCAGTTGGTCATCAGACTTAGGAAATTCTGCTCTAGGATCATTTCTCTCATTTTCTTTTCCTCTGGGATTCACCACAGTAAATTGGAATGGTCCTTCAGAGACCACTCTCCACATATGTTCATGTTTAGAATACAGATGAGCCTGCATTCTTAGTCTCCAAAAATCATAGTTCTCTACTGAGAAAATGGGAAGTTTCTTAGAAGACATTTTATCTGAGTCTTTTAAGAGTTCAGCAAATAAGATCAGTTCAGATAGACCACAAGTATTTTAGCAAATAAAACTTTTGGTCAACAAAGCGTGTGGTCAAGTTGAACCACCGCTCGATACCACTTGTTGGTCCGGTGCAACGAAGTCTTACACGTGTATGGGGGAATACACGTGTTCGGGCTTTTAAAACTTTTTTCTTTTATTGAGGTCACTTGGGTCGTTGTCGATGATTTGGTCCCGAGAAGCACAAATCGCTCCGAGTCAAAGTCATCGAGACTGTGATCCCGAAGCCGCTTTCAGATACCTCGATAATCCCAACCGAGTCCCGAAGTTTTCAGAGATCCCGAGTTGCTTGGATCGATAACTAACTCATCGAACCCTCGTAAGAGTAAGTTCGGTTTTGGTAACTATATGTTCTAGCTACTCAGATGTGCGGAATGGTTGACCCTTAGTTTATACTCGTTTTAAGCTTTTGCTGAAAAACCTTCCTTTAATGGAATAGTGATTAGGCTGTGATTCAATTAAATGCAACTTCCAGTGAATTGATTCCAACTGAAATATCAGTGAAACTATGCTTTCAAAACAAAGTAATGCAACAGATAAATCAAGCAAAAAAAAAGCAAATAACACAGCAAATTATAGTGGTTCAGAGACTCAAGCTCCTACGTCCACTCTCCCTGATCTCTTCAGAGAAATTCACTAATCACTTCTTAAGGTTTTCTGACTACCTCTGTAGTTTACTAACCTTTCCACTTCCTAAGGTTTTCTGACTACCTCTGTAGTTTACTAACCTTTCTATTTTGAGCTTTCTGACTACCTCTGTAGTTTACTAACTCAAAACACACACAAGCTTTCTGTCTATCCAAGATAGATTACTCACTTCTTCTCTAGAGCTTTCTGACTACCTCAATGTAGTTTACTTACTCTTTACAACTCCAATCTCACCAACAATCACACTCAAACTACCTTCCAAAGGGTTTGGGGTTTCTTGGTTGGTTTCCAACTAGGATGAGATATCCTTTATAATTAAGAATAATGCAAAGGCTAGGATATCTCGACTAAGCTTGGGATATATCTTATCAAGCTAGGCTTAGTGGAATGAGCCTTATCCGATTTAAAGCACTTGGGAAATTCTTGGTTTTTCGAGTGCTTCAACTTGCAATAATAAGTTTGAGCTCTTGAGTTGCTTACAAATTTCCCGTAACCTTACAATGTAGAGGGTCACAAGTATTTATAGGCATACACCAAGGTTACTCTTGAAAAACTATCCGTTGGAAGAGATAGCTTCGTGAGTTTCCTCTTATGGTGTGTGAGAAACGACTATATTTAGGGTTTGACACTCCCTAGCACTTTTTAGGCAATAGCCTTTCATGTAGCCGGTCTTTACTTTTTGCAGTCTGGAACTTTAGTACTTCTGACATCTTTTCAATTGACTGTCATTTGTCAATTGTCGATATGATGGTACGAGGTTTGTCTTCTCTTTTTGACTTTTGTCTCCAGTTAAAGGTAGACAACTCAACGACTCTTTTTGGTTACAATCTCTGAGTGATATAACCTTAACAACACTTTGTCTTAGTTCCTTTTGTCTGCATTTGAATGTCTTGAGCAATATCTATTTTTCTAAGGAATCGCGATCTTCTCAGTATTGCATCCTTCAGATAGATATTTTTGATTGCCTCGGAACATTGAGTTTTTATCTTTGAGCATTCAAGATATTCTTGAGTCTTTAGTAATTCTTGTGCCTTCGGTATTCTTGATCTTGATCTTGATCTTACGTCTTGAGTCTTGAGGGTCTTCGAAGTTTTAGGGTCTTCGAGTCTTTCTGGATATCTTGGACCGATATCTCGAGTCTTCATCCGAAGTCTTGATTCCTCTGTTTACATCGAGCCTTCATATCTCAGTTTCTAATCGAGTCTTGATATCTCAGTTTCATCGAATTTTAAAACTTTAGTTTCATCTTGAAACCGGTTTTCTTCGAAATTCTTGAGTTCTTGAAACTTGAGATCCTAACTTCGATCTATGTCTGGCCGACTATACATTTTGCGAGATATCATCCCGAATACTCTAAAACCTGAATCGACTCAACTATCATGATTATCCGAACATGTCATTTTCCACTTATCATTAAGCTCTATGGGCATCCACTTATCCACATGAGGCCACATCCCCTTCCTTTTCTTAGTGCCTCTCCTCCTGTATATCATTCTCTGAAATCCACCCCTGTTCCTCTTGGCTTCTTCTCTGGCTTTCCTTGTCATTTCTGAACCAGACACAGATAGAGCAGCCTTTCTCTTCTTCTCAGCCTTAATTATCTTGACAGAATTATGTCAATCCCAATCTATTCTCTTAGATTCCACATCATACTCACCAAATCCCTCTTTAAAGAGTTCATCGATTTCAGATTCTTCGCTCCTGTGGGCTTCAGTCTCAGAGAATTCTCCAGAAAGTTTCCTCCTGATTGGCTTATCTGCGGGTGCTTTTATCTGAGTTTCAGCAGGAATTGGATCCATGATTGCATAAGCTTCCCCCATCCTGCTGGACTCATGTGCTCTCTGTCTCTTCAACCTTTCCTGAAGAACATCAGCCGCAACCTCAGGATGTACTGTCACCTCAGGCATCTTTCATTTTCCCTTTGAGCACCATAGTCTCCTCCTGAGTCAGTAATTTTCCTTCAATGGTCTGGCAACTTTGTGAGCATATCATAACTTTCCCCCTTTTTTGCATCATACTCAGCCAGTATCACCGAAAGGGTTCTGTCCACGTGCAGTTGCTCATGTCCAACAGATCGGAGTTCAGCAACAATATGGAAGTTTTCATCCTGAATCCTCTACATCACATTCAATCCCGTGGATGTATCCTAAGCAAGACCTCCGAATGTAGCCTGTATCTTGGTCATGAGTGATGAACTCATTTCCTCAACAGCTGCTTACCAGTTCTTTAGTCCTTGCCTTCATCATCTCCTCCAGCATATGAGACCTCAGCACAAACTTCTTCTCCATCTCCTCCAACACATCTTTAGACATCTCGCCTAGTCTAGCATTTAACTCAGTAAACTTATTATTAATGGATTCAGATAATAAAGTTACCCGATCATTCTTCACCACAGATGTGTTCAGGAGTTCAACCAGTGTGCCCTGAGAAGATTGTGCCTCAGCAAGCTTGGACACTTGCTCCACCAGAGGCTCGAGCTTTGACATTTGATCAACAAGCGGCTCAAGCTTGGTCAGCTTCTCCAGAATGGGTGTGAGATCAACAGCTGGTGGTGGAGGAATAGGAATCTCAGCTTCGGTTTGCACTCCACCATCAGCCATCTCAGTGACCACAACCTCAGGCTCTGAAGGATATTGAAATGGCTGGCCAAGTGTTATCATCTGCAAGGGTGGAACATCCTGAGCTTGTTCCCCCTGAATTGTAGCTTCCACACTTGACTCAGCAACCTTTTTCTCCCCTTCAGGAACATTTTCCTTATCCTTGTCCTGAGTAGGATCCTGATCATCCTTGTCCTGACCCCCTGTCTTTCCTTCAGCCTGACTGGCTGGCTTCCTCTCAGCAATTTTTTTCAGCACGAGGGCATCGAATTCCGCTGGCTTAATCCTCAGTCTCTTCTTCCCCAAACCTGAGAAGGCATCAAGCTCAACTACCTCCTCAGCCCAAAACTCCTCGCCCCTGAAGTTGCCAATCCTCAGCATCATCGTGAAAGATTGATTAACAATCAACATGGCGGTTTTCAGCCTGAAGAACATATCCTGAAGATCAGGATAGTTCACAAACTCCGGGTATTTGTCCAAGACATACCTCTCAGCCTTTTGCTTCCACTCCTTCTCCTCCGGCTTCACCTTTCCTGAGTTCAGGAACAGGTGTCTCCTCTTCAGAGCTAGAATTAGCCTCTGAAGGTATAGATATGTATGGCTCTGAGGGGTGAGTGGGTGGGAGGGTAATTTGGCTCTCTTCAACAGGTTTTTGGGAACCTGCGAAGATCTCCTGGGTAATTCGGTCATCGCCAATACTGGTACCAAGTACCTCAGTAAAGACGTCTTCTTCTCCTGCTTCACCTCCTAAGGGAATTAATTCCTGAGTGGTTTCTGCCTACTCCAGACTCCTGTTCCCTAATCGTTCTGAGTTTCTTTTTCTTTTTCTTCTGCTCCTCCTGAGCCTTCTTTTTCTCACCTATCTCCTTCTTTACTCTCAGTAGCTCGAGGGATTTCTTCCTTTTCTCCTCCTCTCCTGACTCCTCAAGACGTTTTACTGATGTTGTCCTGACCTTCTTCTGAAGGACCTCAGTAAGTGCAACATCGTCCTGATCGGAGTCAGATTCATCCTGCTCTTCTGGTTCCTCCTGAACCATAGAGCTCTGGCTACCTGATGGAGCAGCCTTCCCTTTCTGGGACTTGGGCTTTCGGAACATGATCCGAGTCCTAGAAAACTCCACTCCGGTCATCAGAAACATATTTTCTCTGGGCAAGGTCTCAATAAAAAAGTTGATCTTTGTCCCAAACAAGACCTTCCCACTCTTGGTGAATGCACCTTTTGCATACTTCAGCTTCTCACTTTGGTGAAGGATGCAGTCCACAAAGAATTTTAACCAGTTAAAGTCCATAGAGGGCGAGTCCTCTATCGCAGCCATGAGCCTTAACTTATTCTGGCTCACCTGCTCCAAACTTCCAGAGGTGCTCATCAAGCACTTGGCCACAATATCAATCAACACCCTGTACTTGGGCTTCAAACACCGTTTATGCAGAACTCCTTTTAACTCTGCCTTCGATTCTGTAAATCGATCCAGAATTTCCTGCTCCCTGCCAGACATATAGAGAGCTGGATCCTCTCCTCTATCATTTAATTCGAAAACAACATTTAATATCATCCAAGGACAAGACTACCTCCTTGGTGCACACAACCTCCGCTTTCGATTTCGCATAAGTATCGAAACTTAGCTGCGAAACCAAACCACCCATTCCTCCTTCACAAAGGTCAACAACAAATTGTAAAACCTCCTGTGACAGCTCCAAATCGGGCACATTGCTCACCAATGGAGACAGACGAGCCATCCGCAACATATTCAATGCTTCTTCTTCCACCTTGGTAGCCTTATTGTCGATTAGGCCACCACGTGCTCGAAGTATGGTTTCTCTGTCTCCACAAGATCCTTGATCATCGCATAGCTGGGAAACTCCATTGCCAGAATATTTCTGGGTAATGGAATATGAGGGTTTGAAGATAAAGGGTTTTGAGATTTTGAATCGTTTGAACCCAAAGTGACGAATGAAGGTAAACAGTTGGTTTATATATGATTTGAAAATCATATATCAAGGGTTGTGATTAAAACTCAAAAAATATAATGAATGGCTGAGATTTAATCGGATTTTAAGGAAAATCTTGAGGGTTTGGCTATTTTTGGCAAAAAGGGACAATAGGCAAATAACGGTTTATAGGTTGACAAATGACTATTTTCTCGATAATCGAGATGACTGTTCGTCTTTTCTTCTAGTCAAAGACGCTCTAAACATTCCCGCTTAAAAAGTTCAGGTCTTTTGTCATTTATTCCAAATGATTACTGAGTGAAATAAATGCCGTGAATTAATGCATGTGTCAATAGTACTTTAGGATTATATGAATGTGTAATCCTTTCTGAATACTGGCCTTGACAAGAATTATCCTGAGTCTCAGTTTCCTTTCTGAGAAAATTCTGTCCTGAGTTATTCCTTCTGAAGGACTTCTCCCTTCAGTGAATTCATTCACCTGGATCTAACATACCTAATTCTACTGATAGTTCCTGAAATCTTGACTCAGCCAAAAGTTTTTTCAAAATATCAGCTCTCTGTTTATCAGTATGAATTTGACTCAGCCAAAGGTTCAAGAAAAGATCTTTCCTAACCCTAAACTAGCCCAAATTTTCATCCAACCCCCTTGTTATAAATAGGGGATGAATTTTTCATCCCCAATACATTTCCATGAGTTGGAAATATTAGAAATCCACAAAGGTGGTGTAACAAATTATTTGATTTTCCTTTGTTTTATATTTGTTCATTGAAGAACCTTCCACCAAGGTTGTTGAGCAAGGTCTTGGGAATACTTGAGAAGGACTTTTGGTTGGTTGCCAGATACTTGATCCTGCCTGTCTCAGACCGTCTCTCCAATGGGTACGCTTATGTAAACTCCTATAAATTCCGCATGCTAGGATCTTTTACGTGAGTTATTGTTTGCATGTTGTTGTTGGATTAATTATTATTTGAATTCAAATAGGTAAATTCATGCTAGTAATAATCGTTAATTTAAATTTGTGTTTATGAGGTCATCCCAATAGATCCTGACATATAGTATCCCAACAACTGGTATCAGAGTCCTGGTTCGGGCTCTGATCTTTTAAACTGTAATTTAAATTGTTGTTCATTAACATGTTGGGGTTATACTGGAAAATATGTTTTTTACTTTGTATAACCAAACTGAATTTCTTATTTATTTACTGAAATAAATTATTTATCATTGTTGCATTAAATATGATTGAATGTATTATATATTTACTGCATACCCGTTCAATAAATAGTACGTGTTACATTGTAATTAATTTGGTGATACCAGATCAAATTAACAGTTCCTCGTAAGTACAAATTCACAACACAGATGGAAATGAACAATCCATCTTGAAAGGTTGAAGTGTAAAGCTCAGATTGGCTTGTCTTGACCAAGAGATTACACTAGTGCATTATGATGTGCTGAATAGGACCTACAGGAGGATAAATTCTTCAACACTAAATATGGAAGAATTATACCTCAGTGGTTCGTTATTTCTTAATCTCTGTTCCTTAAATAGGATCGTGTGAAATTAATAACTATTGCTTTGACTTATGATGGGAAGAGAATCAACGTGATTCGATACCTTATATCTTGGGCAATATTTTTAGTTACACGACGATTGCTAAGATTTAATACGGAGAATCGTGTGCAAGAACGTCTTGCTTGATTTGTCCCCTTGATGGGCTCAAAAGCTTTTTCATACCAAATCTTGCAAGTGGAATTTATTTCCAGTATGGATAATAATGTTGAGCTGTCTTTACTCCAAGGATAAAGATGTTAATTAATATAAAGCTTTTTTTAGTGGCTTAATTAATTAGTGGACTAGATAATCTTAAACATGGAAAATAATAACCGGGAGCCATATTATTGCAGCTCGTAATATGGATTAAGATGGATAGTTCAATATTAATTTTATAGTGGAGTAAATTAATATTAATGGGCTTGGATAATATTTTGGCTTAATATTATAAATTCATGGTCCATTGGAGGTCCAATCTTAATTCTCCTAAGGGCCCCTCAAATAGCCCAAATTAAAGTCCAATTAATGAAAAGGAGAAGAAAATATTATTGCCTATTTTTCCATGTAATTTTCAAAAATATGAGGAGGAGAGAGAAAAATATTTTCTTGATTTTCTTGGAAAGATTTTATGGAATAAGTATTCTTGAGATACAAGTTTATTCCATAAATTCAAGAAAGGAAAAAGATCTTATTCCTTCCCTACACACAATGAAATTTTTGAAATTTTATAGTATAATGAGGAGGAGAAGATTTTGTTGGGAGATATTTTGGGAAATAGAATATATTGGATATATTCAAGATTGTATCTTGAGGAAGAAGCAAGAAAATTTTCCAATAGCCCAACAAGGCTAAATTTTCGTCCCCCCCTAGTCCTATAAATAGGGGATGAAATTTTCATCCCCAATGCAATTCCATGTGTTGGAAAAATTAGAAATCCACAAAGGTGGTGACAAATATTTTTAGTTCTCTCCTTTATTAAAATCGTTCGTGAGAATCCTCCCACCGGATTACGTTCGTGGACTTCGGACATATTTGAGAAGACACTTTGGGTTGATCCATCGTCTCAACGGTTGTCTCTACAAGAGGTATGAAATTTTGTAACTCCTAGATTCCGCATGCTTAGGATTTACGTGAATTACGTGTACGCATGTTGTTGTTGCTTGTTTAATTATTATGTTGAATTAATTTAGGATTGATTCATGTTAGTAATTAATTGAATAATTTAAATATGTATTTAAATACACCTCGAATAGATCCGGGCACCCCGTATTTCCCAACATAAAATTGAAATTGGATAGTAGAACTGTTAGATCTGTTTTGCAGGTATCCAATTGTCATGGTATTTTAATGTGCTTTATTTACATGCAAATAATTATTGGTTTTTAATTCAATTCATTCGAATTCGTTTTACCTTGTGAGAAAATCCACGAGTAGATTAGGATTTGTTTGATTTGTTCAATGTAATAGACTAATCTACATCTAGGTTTATTTATATTTTATAAATAAATTGTTACCAAATCGAGAATGAAACAGAGACGGAGAATTAAAGACAGATCTGAAACCATGCGCAGGCAGCATGCATCACGTGAAACGTGCCAAGGGAGGCACGCGCGTGAACGGACGCTTGCAGGCGTGCATGGGCGCGGAGCACGGGAACTGGGGCCGCGCAAGGCAAGATCGGGCTTGCGGTGGTGCACGACGACGACGACAAGAAGGATGGTGCATAAAGGGCGGAAGCGCACGACACGCGCATGGACACACTAAAATACTTGTCGGACCGTATAAACTTGTTGGATCTCGATTAAGCAATTAAGACCCCGCCTTTAAAAATGATCCTCACTAAAATATGGTTTTCTCATTAATTTGATAAGATGTCTTCCATCAAAATTAAAAGTAAACCGGAGATTTCGTTCAATGAGTACTTAAAGACCCTCATCTTTTGCTCGGATCTACATCTAACGGGATTTTTATAGGGACATGTAATGTTGCCGCTTGATGGTTGTAAACCAACTTAACTTTGTTTTGCTTGCCCTCACGGGGAATAAAGGGTAAGGGACATCAGTCGAACTAGGTTCGACAAACTAGGAATTGCAGTTTTGCAATTGGTTTGGAGACCTACCAGTTATGCTATTGTAATGATCAGCCTAGCTGAGATTATATATATGATACAATTCGTACTCTTCCGATGAGTTCGTTGAGTATGTGAAAATAATGGAGACAAAATAAACATAAAAGAAAGGTGTTGGGATATTTTATTTTTGATGAATTATGCCAAAACATTATCAACTTGTGTTATTGAAGCAAATCTATAGATAACAAGTTGAGGGGGAACGAGAGAACAAGTTGAGGGGGAACTCACAAAATCAGAAGTAGATGATCGAGATCGACGAGATGCATTTAGACCGATCGAGATCGATGAGTAAGATGAGTTAGGAGTTAATCGATGAATTTGAGCAAAATCAGAAGAAAAGAAAAGCTAAGCCAGCTGATCAGAAGAATCACAAGTTACCTGGTCAGATGGACCTGAGATCAGATGATCAGAAGACCTGATCAGATGACCAGATCAGAAGAGGAGGTTGCTGATCAGAGGAGGAGCAGATGAGACTGATCGAGATCAGACGTGATCAAGATCAGATAAGATAACCTGATGCAACTAACCTGATATGCTAACCTTATGTACTAATCTGATGTAGATAAACTGATATGCCGACTGATCTTTATCTTGATCGATCGTGAGGTGATCCGATCGGAGAAGAAAGAATAAGAGAAGTCATCAGAAGACAAGTCATCTGAAGTCATGTTCACTGAGAATCGAACGCTTACCGATGATCGATAACCTCGAAAGTGCTAGTGACCGAGGGTCGATTGTCCGGTTAGAAGATTTGAACTCAAGAAGTTCGAGTGTCAAGATGCTTCGACGATAAGGTCCACTGAAGAGAAGTCTGCTGAATCAAGAATCCAGAGTAAAAGTATCCTGAGACTCAGAAGATTCCTGAAGACTCAGAAGAATCCTGAAGACTCAGAGGACCCTGAAGACTCAGAGAACCCTGAAGACTCAGAAGATCCTGAAGAATATAGCCGTTAGATTCAGCTGACGTGGACCAATGAGAGGAAGACAACCAGCCTGAAAAAGCTGCAGAACTTACAGAATAGTATGGATTTGAATGTGATTCTCTCCAACGGTAACATTCAAATCCACACTATAAATACAAGATCTTCCATAAAATTAAGGGTGGAGAATGTGGAAAAAGATGCTACAGAGCCAAGAGCCATATACTCAAGCATTCCCACCATAGAACACAAGTCTGTAGATATACAAATACATCCATGAGTGTTCTAAAACCCAATCTAAGCAACCCACAATATATCCTAAGCTTAGAGAGATTTTTCCAACCTTAGCATAAAGGCTAAACCATTGTAAGAAAAAATCTCAACTTAGTTGGAGACACCAACCAAACCCAAACCCTCTTGTTAGGTAGTTTGTGTGTGATTGTTGGAGTTGTAAAGAGTTAGTAAGTTGCAGTTGGGTCAGCCAGAAAGCTCTAGAGAAGAAGTGAGTAAACTATTTTAGACAGTCAGAAAGCTTGTATGGCAATCCCGTGGAGGGTGATAAGTCCCGTTTGAGTGAGAGCTCGTTAAATATTTGTAAGCAATCCCGTGGAGGGAGATAAGTCCCGTTTGAAGGAATTTCCCTAGGAACATGGAGAGTGGATGTATGAGCTTGAGTCTCCGAACCACTATACTTTGATGTGTTCTTTATTGTTTTATGTTTTTACTTGTCATATGCATTTGATTATAAGCAAAACACATCACATAGACTTAAAAGCAAAAAATTGGAATCACCATTCCGTCACCCCTGTTTTATATGCATTACATGATTTTTTCCGCATCTCGTGGGTTTTTCACCGGGACCAACAAAAGGCCATATTTATTTTGATTGCTGAATATTGATCATAGGAATTATGTGTTTAATTCCTGTTTTTTATTTTATTTCTCTTGGTTAATTGAAATGTATAACTGTTATTGAGATATATTTTGGAAACAAACTAAATTGGCTAAGCCAAATTTTCTGGACTGGCACCGAAACATGTGTTTGGTGCTAAGACAAGAAAAGATTGAGTACGTGTTGGACATGTCTATCCCTATTACCCTTGCAGCTGGTACTCTGAGGCAGCCACATTTGACGTAACAGCTTAGAAGAAACATCAAAAGGATGCTTCCCAGGCTCAGTGTGTGATGTTGCTCAGCATGACTCCCGATGAACATAGGCGACATGAGAAAATGGTTCCCTTCTACATGCTCAAGCATCTAAAGGATCTCTTTGATTCTAAATCTCATTATGAGATTTATGAAGTGATGAGAGATCTGTTCAAATGCCGGTTAGCTAAAGAAGGGAAGATTTCACCTCATACGCTAATGATGATAGGCCTAATTGAGAAACTTGGTAATTTAGGCATTGGGCTAAATGACCAACGTTTTCATTTATGATATCCTCCAGTTGCTCCCGATTCATATTTCAGCTTCATTGTGAACAATAATATGAATAAGACGGATGCGACCATGCCTGAACTTCACAACGTGCTCAAGACTTTTGAGTTCACTATCACTAAGATGGTGTTCAAGAGAAGGAGCGGGTAGACAAGGATGTGTGCCTCTACTATAAGTAGAAGAAGACACTGGAAGAAGGACTATAAGCTTTTAGTTGCTAAAAGGAAGACACTAGGTGCTTCTGACACTAGAACATCTATGTTTGTTATTAAGATAAACATGTTCATTAATAGCGCTAATTGCTTGGTATTAGATACTGGATAAGATAAACATCTATGTTTGGCTCTCACATTTGTACAAATGTGAAGGGGCTCATATGTCTTAGGACAGTTAGGGCGGGTAAAGTCGTCTTACACGTGAAAATGAAGCGAGAGTTGCTAACTGATTGTGTGGGGACATATGTGTTAGACTTACACTTTGATTTTAGATTAGAACTTAATGATTGTCATTTAGTTCTTTCCATTACTCGCAACATGTATTTGTTGCATTATGGATATGATGTTCTTAATATACAAAATAAAAGACTCAAACTTAGTAATCATGAAAACCCTACTTACTTATGACATTGTAGAACTTGATCATGTAAACGAGAAAAGAATTGCAAGGTTAAGAAAGTTAGACTACTTAACCCCATTTGATTGTGAGTCTTATGGAGATTGTGAATCTTATCTCATGGGCAAGATGATCAACATACCATTTTCTGGGAAAGAGGTGCATGCCAAAGAAGTTCTAGAGTTGATCTACAACGATGTTTGTGGACCATTGTCCACTCTAGATAGGGGTCATTTCGGATACTTCATCACTTTTACTGAAGATTTCTCAAGATACGGATACATGTATCTTATGAAACACAAATTCGAATCTTTTGAGAAATTCAAAGAGTTTAAGGCTGAAGTAGAGAAGTAACTTGGTAAGAGTATAAAGACTCTTCGATCAGATCGAGGAAGTGAATACCTTTGCCATGAATTCGTTGATTATTTGAAGTTACATGGAATCCAATCCCAATGGACTCCTCCGGGAACACCCCAAATGAATGGAGTTTCCGAAAGGAGAAACCGAACCATGTTAGACATGGTGAGGTCCATGATGAGTTTTTCCTCTCTTCCGACATTCTTATGGGGATACGCATTACAAACCTCAATCTACATTCTGAATAGGGATTCCATCTAAAAATGTTGAGCATACACCATATGAACTATGATGTGGCAAGAGCCAACTTTTACACATATCAAAACATGGGGTTGCCCCATGATTGTGAAAAGGATGCTTACCGACAAGTTGGAATCCAAAGGTGTAAAGGGTTACTTTATGGGATATCCTAAAGAAACTAAAGGATATCACTTCTATCTACCTGAGAAACAATCAGTGATTGTTTCTAGGCAGACCAAGTTCCTCGAAGAAGACTATGTCTTTAAGGAACAATGTCATAAGCTGATAGAACTTGAAAAAAAATTCAAGAACCACAATTTAACAAAGAGACTGATATCTTGTCAAACCAACATGAAAAAAAACCAGTGGGAGCATTCAACAACTTTCACGGTGGGAGTCTTTCACTAGGTGATCATCTTTCAGCCAGTGGGAGCGTAATTGGAGTATGCTTGAGTATGTTTGTCAGTGCAAGAACCTCCAAGTAGGCTGAATGAGAACAACATAGTTCAAACTCCCGCCCAAGAGGCATCTGAAAGTGTAGCTCTTGAGGACTCTCCGGGCATTGATGAAATCGATGCACCACAAAATTTTCACGATCAGGGTGTACAACTTGCACAACCACAGCTCCGTAAGTCAATTATGAATCGTAATCCACCCATTTGATACGGTTGCCTCTTGGAGGAACTCGATAATATGGACATACCGGATAAGGACGATCCTAATACTTATTCTGAAGCAATATCAGATATTGATTCAGGGAAGTGGCATGAAGCCATGAAATCCGAGATGGACTCGATGTACACCAATCAAGTCTGAGACTTGGTTGAATTGCCTAAAAGAGTTAGACCCATATGTTGCGATTGGGTCTTTAAGCATAAGACTGATGCAAATGTCAAGGTACAAACCTACAAAGCTAGGTTGGTAACAAAGGGTTATAGTCAATGCGAAAGCACCGACTGTGGCGAGACCTTCTCACCAGTTGCAAAGATCAAGTCCATTCAAATTTTACTTGCGATAGCAGCACACTTTGATTATGAGATTTGGCAGATGGATGTTAAAACAACTTTTCTCAATGGAAACATTGATAAGGAAGTGTTTATGACTCAACCGGAAGAGTTCATATCTAAGACAAATTCTAATCTAGTATGCAAGCTAAAGAGATTCATTTATGGATTGAAGCAAGCTTCAAGGAGTTGGAATATCCGATTTGATGAAGCTATCAAAGCCTTTTGACTTCATCAGAAACTCGGAAGATCCATGCATTTATCGTAAACGCAGCGGGAAGAATATTGTCTTCATAATCGTATATGTCGACGACATGTTGATTTTGGAAAATAATATCCCGTTAATGCAGTCTGTGAAAGATTGGTTATCGAAGACCTTCATGATTAAGGATCTTGGTGAAGCCTACTACATCTTAGGGATCAAGATCCACGGGGATAGATCCAAGAAGATGTTGAGGCTATCACAGTCCACCTATGTAGACAAGGTGTTGAAGCGTTTTGCGATGGAGAACTCTAAGAGAGGGTCTCTACCGGCAAATCATGGGATAAAGCTGTCAAAGAAGGATTGTCCTTATAGTGAAATTGATATCAAACACATGAACAATGTCCCATATGCATCTGCAATTGGGTCAATCATGTTCTCCATGACTTGCACTAGGCCAAACGTGACCTACACTATCAACATCACCGGTAGATATCAATAGAATCCGGGTGAATCTCACTGGATTGTTGTCAAGACCATTCTGAAGTATCTCAGATGAACTAAAGAATGTTTTCTTGTCTATGGTGGACGGTCAGAACTAGTAGTGACTGGTTAAGCTGACACAAGTTTCCAATCCGACTGTGATGATTACAAATCACAGTCAGGTTACGTTTTACTCTCAATAATAAGGCGGTCAGTTGGAATAGTTCCAAGCAAAACGACCGAAGATTCAACAACCGAAGTTGAGTACATTGCTGCATCAGAAGCCTCAAGGAGGCTGTCTAGATTTTATAGTTCTTAAGAGAACTAGGGGTAGTTCCGAGTGCCAGTTGTCTTATAAAGTTGTATTAAGACAACATTGGTGCAAATGCGCAAGCAAAGGAACCAAGATCAACAAACAGAATCAAGCATGTACCTAAACTTATCATTTGATCCGAGAGATCATAAGGATAGGAGAAATGAAATTAAAATGTATTCCCACATATTTTAATTTGGAAGATCATTTCACCAAAACACTGAGTGTTCATGTACACACTAGACATTTGATGGTCTAGGGGTTAGACATGTAGGTGATTGACTCTAGTCCATGCGGGAGATTGTTAGTGTTAGTGTCCTAGAGACTATCTATTGTAAGGACATAATACTCGATGATATTCAATTTGATTTAATATTATAGTTCATCTAATATTAATGTATGACAATACACTTGTTTGAATATTATGTTTGATTGTTTGCATTTATTCATACAAGTGTTCCCATGAGTCATTGCTGTCATTGAGGTTGTGAAAACTCAAATGACTTAAGCATGATTCTCAAATAGCCCCGATCAAGGATCATCAAGAATGGGATATTGATGATGCAATGGAGATTGGTGTGCGATCTGCATCATACTCTTAGAGAGTGTAGTAAGATCTCACTTACTACGAGATACTAGGTATCTCATGATGGATGCACAAATACCTTAGAGGGTATTGGTATACCTATCCGAGAAACCATTTGATATATTTCCACTATATGTGTCTACGGGTGTCTCGGTTAGTGGGAGCGATGCGATACTCCTTTGACTTGAGGTCAATACGCACGACATGTGTGGAGTGATGAACTTTGACCATGATCAACGCTTGTACCCTTCCATGGGTAGATACATCTTGGATTGGGTTCATCACGAAGTGCATGTGCATGGTAGTTTAGCCAAGAATAGGATTCATTCCTCAAAGTGGATTTAGAAAGAATACTCTTCTCATCATAATTGGATCAAAGTCATCGGCCGATGCACATCAACTAAGACTTTGTGGCTAAGTGTGACATACATGATCAATTAGTGATTAGAGACAATATGATTAAGTTATTTGAATAGACACTTCATCATGTTCAAGACTTAATCGAGTATTTGCGAATGAAAGGAGGAAGTCGTAATAGCCCATGTTTCAGTTACTGGTAGTTGCACGTTTCTCGAAACATACCTCATATATTGAGAATGTCTGATTTATTGTCTAGGATTCAATTAAGACCGTTAGTTTGACTAATCGCTCGATATATGAGGGCCTATGGTCACACAACAAGTAGTCACCTTTTACGGATTATAGTTGGTTGATTAAATGTTAAATTGGATTTAATATTTAATTTATGGAGAATTAATTAATAATAGATTAATTTGGAACTAATTATTGTTAATGTTTAAGTTGGATTTACTTAAATAGGATTCCCAATAATAATATATGGAATATTTTTATTATAGGATTTAATATATATGTGGAAATAAATCGTAGAGATTTGACATATATGAGAATTAAATTCGCAGAGATTTTATATGTAGGAAATAAATTTGAGAGATTTATTTAAATAAAGATTAGGGATTTTATTTCCCAATCAGGTTAGCTTAAGATTTTAGCTGGGCCTCTCCTATATATATGAGCTCTTGGGAATCCATAAAACGTTGTTCAAATTTTCTCCATAAAATCTAGAGTTAGAATTTTCCTAACAAATTCATCTCGGGATTCAACGCTGGCAAATCTGTGCAAGTCTATGAATGGGGATTACATGAATACCATAGTAGCAGAAATATGCGTACGATTTACTGTAAGATTTCTCTTTATGTTTATACGTATTCAATTATGCAATTATATGTTTGTTGTTGGTGAACTGTTAAATTCCGTTGCGCATGTATTACGTGTTTACGAGTCTCTAAATTCCAACAATTTCAGTGGGAGCCTTTCGAGACGAACGATGAAGGCCAACATGGAGATGATTTCTCAAGATCGAGACTTGAAATTCAAACCATGACAGTTGAATATATGTGTCCAACTTGATTTATTTTGTCTTGATACTTGTTTTAATTTCATGCATTGTTATTTGTTAATGTGTTTGCATGATATTTGAATTGTCAAAAAGAAAAACTCACTTTTAAAAATTACTAAGTATGTTTTATTTATTGACAATTTTATTACGGATAATAAAATTACGTCAATTTTGACCTCCATAATTTATTTATTTGTGAATTCTTTTGGAGAAATTTCCCCCTCGGAACGGCCAAAAGATAGATTTCACATGAATAAATTCTCAAAATGATGATTGTGAATTATTATTAGTAGCGACAATGACCCTCCCCTCTAAGCTCTTCCAAAATGAAATAATAATTATGTATTTAATCATGGTTATTACTTAGGTATAAAATTGATATGCATATACTTCCCCGAAGTCCTTGTTAATTTTATATTGGTCAAGTGGGAGCCGACTATTAATTGTGAATTAAAGGTTTGTAATTGCTCTTGTTTGTAACCTGCTTGAATGTGTTTAAATAGACAGTTCACCCCACGTGACATATTTAAATTGTTTTGAGATGTCGGCTGATGCATATTCATATTGTTTTGAGATTTTAATATGAATAATGTGATAAAAAATTATGTGATAATTTTGTGTTTATACAATTGTTGTTTATTTCAGTTCAGCATGTCGCAACCTTTTAATCCACTGTATGCTATACTTAAAGATCATCAACTATCTGGTGGAAGCTATGTTAATTGGAAACGAAAACTTATGATTGTCCTAACTACACAAAAGTACAAGTGGATCCTTGACACACCAAAACCAGATGAGCCAACTAGCGAGTCGAGTAAAGCGGAAAACAAAAAGTATGTGACTGGGAGCGTGCAATGATATGGCTAAGTGTACCATCATGGCATCTGTGTCGGATGTGTTGCAACACAAACACCAAGAATTTGCAACTGCTGCAGAAATCATGCCAAATCTTAGAAAGATGTTTCAACATTAGAACCGCACGGCTCGTCAGATCACCTTGTGAGAGATGTTGTCGCTAAAAATGGTGGAGGGCATGCCCGTAAGGGAACACGTCCTCAAAATGATGGCTCTGAAGGATGCTGGTGGTGTCAAGAAGGATCCTAAGGGGAAGTGCCTCAACTGCGGTGAGAAAGGACACTGGAGGTCTGCCTGTTCCAAGCCCAAGCTGGCCGGAAAGAAAGGTAATTCTCACCCACTAGTTGTTGAAACTTGTTTAGCGGCGTGTGCTTCCCTCCCAGCCAGAAGGTCGCCATACCTAGCCACCGAACAAGCAGTGGCACCTCAAACGGCAACGACATGGCAATGACGACCAGCCTAGACCTACTGGAAGAAAAGAGGATAGAAGCTAACCTAAAAAATGCCAGCTACAAACGGCAAACAGAGAAATATTACAACTCAAAGGTCAAGCTTCGACAGTTCAAGAAGGGCGACCTCGTCCTAAAAAAGGTGCTCGGGGTACCCAAAGGAGCGTTCGGCCCCACCTGGGAAGGCCCGTTCAGAGTATCCAAGTGCCTGACGAATGGGGCATATGAAATCGAGGACCTGGACGGCACGCCGGCACAATACCCGTGGAACGCGGCCCACCTGAAGGAATATTATCGGTAGAGTGTAGCTAATATCCCATTTGTCATAGGTCATTTCCTTTGTAATAGGTTCCTTGACCCCAATAAACAATTCCTTTTGTAATCGATTGCACTTTTGATAAATATTATGTATTACGTTTGCAAGGAATCATGCATTACGTCTCTGAAAAATCGTGTATGCTTTAGAATAAGTCATCCAGAAGTCGCCCCAGTGGCGACTCCGGGGCGATAAAGGGTCAGGTCGGGGAAGAATGTTCACCGAAGATGACCACCCACGACAGGAGGCGATCTCCGGAATCAGCGTCGACAAGGCCGCTCCGCGCTTTGGCAGACGCCAAGCTCGACGGCCACCCTTAACGACCACACCATAACACGACTAAGCCAAAGTTTGGATACGCCGCATAAGATAAGATGGCTAAAACATAGTTCGGATACATCGCACCACAACGAAGAAGCGATCAGAACATAGGCAAAACTCACAATCGCCGGTGTATGTCCGGGATCGCACAACCAACAATTCAAAAGCAAAAAAATGATAAACTCATGCATAGATATACAACGAGGCAAGAAAATGTAGAGATTCCATTGATTAAAATGGGCACGGAGGCCGAAATACAAAGGCCCGCAGGCCATTTACATATTCGTACCCCGAACGGTCGTGCAAACAAAAAAAAAAGAGGAGAAAACAACATCTTTCGTGCTCTCAGTCCCTAGACGCCATCCCCAGTCCCATCCGCCACAGCCTAGTCGTCCGTACGATTCTCGCCCCCAACCACCTCACCGTCAGGATCGGCCACCACTGCATCGTTTCCCCCAACCGCCTCCGCTAGGGGCACAGGCGCCATGTCGGGGCCAACTTCAACTTCCTCAAGAGACCCCTCATGGTGGGACCCAAGAAGCAAAGACCAGCTCTCCAGTATGTAGAAAGGACAGATCTATGCCGAAATCGGCCAAATTCGCCACGAGGACCACATCGGCCTCCGGGGGACTGTCAGCAACAAAGGCCTTGAAGTCCTCCACAAGCACGGAGTGGTCGGCAGAGGGATCGGGCGAAGATGGAGACGAAAGGACATCAAAGATAGGCGCCGATGTAAGAGAAGATCCCTCAAAGAATGCGCTACATCGGCGTCTTGAGGGAAGAATTTTTCGCAATTCGGAGCTCGAACTCCCCAACCTTGGCCTCGTAGTCCACCGCTAAGGCATGGGACTCAGCCAGCTGCCGGGTGAGCTCGTCGACCTGGCCCCGGAGTGTCACCTACTCCAGGCAGTGGGAATCGACCTCGGTACGGTGCTTCGCATTCACCTCCGCCACTTGCAAAGCCAACTCCACCGACCGCTCCTGCACGGCCTTCAAGTCGTCCTCCATTTGGGACATGGCTGCGGTCATCTCCTCCAACTTTTTCTTCTGCTCGTCCAAAGCCGAGCAGGAAGTCTCCAGATCTTGATCGTTCTGTTCGACCACCCGTTCAAAGAATGTGGCCGCCTTTTGAGAGTAGATCAAGACGGTGTAAAGATTGTTCTCCTTGCTGTTGGAGGAGGCAGCGTGATGGTCGTCCAGCGACCAACACCTGGGCACATCCCGCACGGAATGGCGCATGTATCGCGGCCAATCATTCGCGATACCGACGATCGGGGGCATCTTTGAGCCAAGGTAGTCGGCCACGGGCGGTGGGAAGTTGGCGAATCTGAAAGGTCAGACCAAGGGTTAGTACAAATATCGGGGCAAAAGCTACGAAAGCAAAAAAGGGGGTGAGACTTATGCCCCGGAGAGATCCACATCGAACCCCACGAAGGTACGGTCACCCAAAAACTGACGGCCAGGCGGCAGGGGTGGCGTCGATGTCGGCGGAGGGGGACGGGCAGCCAGAGCTGGCATTGCCGCTCCTCAAGCATCTCTTGCAGATGGTCACCAAAGGCGACCTCGTTTGCAAGTAGGAGAGGCATCTTGGCGGGGCAGACGAGCACTTTCACGCCCCTCCTTGGCCTTTCTTTTTTCTTTTGAGCGGTCACCCCGGGAAGATCCGCCCATCTCGGATGCGCCCCCGCGGGGCGGAGGGGCGGGCCGCTTCGTAGACTCGGTTTTGGAGAAATTGAGTGCGGGGTTTCGGCGTGAAGACATCTGTTCAACTGAAGGGGCAGTCACCTGTACGGGCACGGAGAAAGCTGCAAGGAAGGCAAAACAACGAAGTCAGAATTAGTAACATTCGGAGTGATACCGGCTGATTTACAGAAGGGAAAAACTCACGAAGATGGCCGGTCTCGCGAGGGTACATCTGCAGACCCCCCCCATAATCTCTCAGAGGGAGAGTTAAAGAGCTCGGCGTGATGTAATTCCCAGGGGTAATTAAAGGCGGCCCGACTAGCAGTCTCGAAGTCCCAGTTCAGCTGACTCTCGTCGGCAACAAGCAAACCTGCAAAAGGGACAAGGAAAATTAGATCAGTACAAGAGATGCCCAATGTCACCTCAAGAAGGGGCCTTACGAGGGGTTCGATCTTGGAAATCGGTGGGGATGGGAATCTCCAAAGTGGAGCCCGGGGAGGCACTCTGCCATGCCCCCCCCACGAACCACCACCGAGGATGCCAGTTCTTGATTTTATTTACAATCCCCCACACAATCCGCCGACCAGGATGATTCTTCAGGGCGTAGTGGCCCTCCTGGCCATGCTAGGTGACCAGCGACCAGAAGTAATTCATCTCCATGGGAGTGGGCAGACGGTAGAGACCCGCCTGGCCAAGCACCGTCAAGGTCGCCAGCAGGTAGCTCCATCCGTTCGGAGTAATTTGCGCAGGGGCGAGATGCCAAGCGGCCAGAAGGTGAGAGATCACGGGATGTAGCGGGAAGCGAAGACCCGCATCCATGGTCGCCTCATGGATGGCGATCATACCCTCTGGGGGCTGGTAGGCCCTCTCGGAACCATCCGGACGATAAAAAAACACATCTCTCGGAGTCTCGTATCGACGGTGAGCTTTGTCCAGGTCGGCCTCCAACATTATAGAGTGGAACCTCTTATCATTTATAAAGAACCGAGACTTGGCCACCGCGCAAGTCGAGGAACGAAGCGGTCGGTGATGGTGGGATCCAGCCCGGTAGGACCGATAATCGAAGAAATCGGGGTGTTCCTGGTTGCGGAGAGCGGAGGTTTCCGGCTCCTGCGGAGGGCCCCGAGGGTTCCCCATCTCCTTCCCCGGTGTAAGGACTTCAAGGTCCTCTAGAAGGCCAAATACATCCGAGTTAATTGAGGATGGGCCGCGCCGCTCGAATCATCGATCTATAGAACCTCTCTCACCGAAGAATCTGAGTCCGTTGATGCAGTAAAAGCGGGCTGTGTTTCCAACCGAACCAAATGACCGCGCGGTGGCATAGACATTTTGGGCAAAAAAGAGAAGAAGAGAGACAACTTACCAAGGGAAGATCGCGCGAAAGGATCGGGAAGCAGCTAGCCAGAATCTACTCGAGGAACACGAAAGTTTGTAACATGAGTGAGGGGTTTTGATTTATAAGAAGAAGGCGAGGGCTCGAATGCAAATAAGTTTTTTAAAAATGGGGTCAGATTCGTGAAATCGCGAAAATCATGGGCGCGTGGCGGTCACACGCCATCATTACCTACTGGGGTAACGTCATCGTGTACCTTCTCGAGGCAACAGTTGGACTGACCCGGGCCCACATGGATGTCACCCTAGGTACCATTAAATTTATCCAGTCGACCAACACCATCATCCGGGGCAACCTGGGGGGTAATTATTGTGGCGCCGCCCTACAAGGCCACGACCACTCCAAGGCTTAATTAACGGATGCGGCGACGAAGTTTATGGCGAACCTCCGGGGCTTAACCATCGAGAACTGGTCGCCTTTACCTAACGACTTCCCGCGGAGGACGGGATGAGAATAAGGCATGAGATCCCGGATACGCAAGGGCGATATTAAAGGCGAATAAACGAAAAGTCCAATCAGAGACGAGACTAATGGCGCAGAAAGGAGGAGTTTGTTATCTGGCAAGGAAAAACCGTAGAGGGCCGAGATCATCCGGCCCATGAAGAGAAATAACCTACTTCATAGTCTATAAATACGTGCTGTAATGTTCATTGTAAATGGATCGAAATCTTAGTTCTTAGGCAGAAATATTAATACAAACTCCTGGCTTGGTATGCCTTGGGGACGTAGTCACATTTGGGCTTAAGGGTCATCAAATCTCTCTTTGTCCATTTCTGCGTTCATTGTGTTCAGTATGAGTGATTGTTCATACACCGACGTATATTCCGGTTATAACAAAAGTCATTGGCCAATGCACGTCAACTTGGACTTTGTGGCCAAGTGTGACATAAGTGATCAATTAGTGATTAGAGATAAATTGATTAAGTTATTTGAATAGACACTTCATCATGTTCAAGGCTTAATCGAGTATTCGTGAATGAAAGGAGGAAATCGTAATAGCTTTATGTTTTGATTTACATGTAGTTGCACATTTCCTCGCAACGCGTCTCTCATATATTGAGAATGTCGGGTTTATTGTCTGGGTTCAATTAAGACCGATTAGTTTAATAATCTAAGATATATGAGGGCCTACGGGTCACACAACAAGTAAAGATTGTTTACTGATTATAGTTGGTTGATTAAATGTTAAATTAGATTTAATATTTAATTTATGGAGAAGTAATTAATAATAGATTAATTTGGAATTAATTATTATTAATATTTAATTAAATAGGATTTAATAAGAATTCCCAATAATAATATTTGGAATATTATTGTAGGATTTAATATATATGGAAATAAATCCGTAGATATTTTATATGTGGGAATAAATCTAAGAGATTTATTAAAATAAAGATTAGAGATTTTATTTCCTAATCGGGGTTAAACTAAGATTTAAAAATTTAGACCTCTCCTATATATACGGCGCCTTTAATTCATAATCCTAATTCATATTTCTCCATAAAATATCTAAGTTAGAATTTTCTTCGCAAATTCATCTCGGGGATTCAACGCTGGCTGATCTGTGCAAGTTAGTAAACAACTGTTATGTGGATACCATAGTTGAGGAATCCGTGTACGAATCACTTATGTTTACTCGAATTTAATTATGCAATTAACTGTTCGTTGTTGGTGAATCTGTTTTAATTCACGTCGATGTATACGTGTTTACGCCGCTTCTAAATCCCAACAGTGGTAGACGTAGCTTCCGCTCTTGATTAATTGCTTGATTGAATTAATTGTTGTTTTTAAATGATTTTTTGTTTGAAAACTGCATCGGTACGATCAAAATTAATTTGACCTCACCTTTTATTTGTTTAATTGGGGTGGGGCATGGCTTGCTGAGACAAAAGATGGGTGGTTTTATTTGATAAAACCACCCGGTGCCCATTCATCTCCTTCGTTTTCCTTGGTTGTACCAAACTAGGGTTTTCTGCAAAAATCATCCCCGCGCTCCGCTCGACTGGCGACGGAGACCCGCTGCGCATCGCTAGGCGACGGCCGCGTGGACCCACTCGCGCAGTGTGATGGCGGCACGAATCGACTCCGCCTTCGTTCGCTTTAGTTTGCCTCGATTCACTTTCGCCTGGGACTTGCGATATTGGGTCCGATTTTGAAACGATGACGGTCTGCCGTCAACGTCCGCTCGAATCACCCCATATCAAATTTTTGTCGGCAATGGTGTTTCGATGGCTTCGATTTCTCACTTGGAGCGATGAATTATCCGCATCGAATGACGGCGGTGACTCGCCATCACGCGCCAAGTGGTGTGGCAATGTCACCCGCGTTCGAGAACAGCGGCGGCGATTCGCCGCGCATACGCGATGGAATCGCTCCTCACGAGATAGATTCCCGACTTTACCCGAGCTTCCCTGTATTCACCTCTATCGTCGGTTCTTGACCCGTTCTAAATTTTTATTTGTTGACTCTTCGATGATGATAAATCGAACTAATCTGAGTTTTGATTTGTTGGTTTTCGATGATGATAAAATGATTAATCTTGATTTTGGGTTTTGGGTGTTCGATTTTTTGGATTAGATCTGACTGGGATGGGTGATGATGTGGGGGGCTATTTTGCAAATTCGATTTGAGACAGGCCCTCCCGTGAAAATTTCAGAAATTACACCTGAGCCTCCGGAAATAAATAAATTAAAATTGAATTTTGGAAATTTATTTGATTTAATTCTGAAATTTAATAATGGTTGGACCAAAAAGATTAATTGGATTAATCAAGATTTAATAATCCTAAAATTGAATTTTTAAGTGAATTTTAAAATTTTTTTTTTTTTCTTTCTAAAAGGCTTATTAAATACCCACTGTTAACTTGTTTATTCGTTTAAATTAGTTAATGCTTTTAAGTCCGCATTATAACTATTTGGGTAGGCGGTGCCCATAATTGCTCAAATGTGACTTAGATATCATGATGGATCTCGATTAAGAAATTAATACCCCGCCTTTAAAATGTTCCTCATTGAAATATGGTTTTCTCATTAATTTGATAAGATGTCTTCCATCAAAATTAAAAGAAATGTAGGAGATTTCATTCCAACGAAAGATTTAAAACACTCGTCTTTTGCTCGGATCTACATCTAACGAGACTTTTATAGGGACATGTAATGTCGCCGCTTGATGGTTGTAAACTAACTTAACTTTATTTCGCTAGCCCTCGTGGGGAACAAATGGTAAGTGACATCAGTCGAACTAGGTTCGACAAACTAGGAGTTGCAGTATTGCAATTGGTTTAGAGACCTACCAAGTTATCTTTATCAGAATGATGTTGCCATTTCACGATTATGTTGATAGTAATATGGATCCTAGTCCATTATGATTTGTATTACATATAAATTAAATGATTTTTTATTTAGCGTAGATTAAGATATCTTGAAAATAATGGAAACAAAATAAATTTAAAGGCCATATTTATTTTGATTCTTTGAATATTGATCATAGGAATTATGTGTTTTTTAATTCCCATTTTATTTTATTTCTCTAGGATTGTTGAAATGAATAACTTGTCATTGAGAAGCGTTTTGGAAACGAACAAATTGGCTGGCCCAAATTTTCTCGACTGGCACCGATGTTGGTCCCGAAAAATACAGAGTTAAAACCCGAATTAAAATCCCAAAAAATACAGAGTTATGCAGATTTGCTAAAGTATGTATGACAGTTAATATGAAAGCAAATAAGAACACACGTATTTTTATAGTGGTTCGGACAACTCGTCCTACATCAACTCTTCCTTTCATGGGGCACCAACTTAACAAACAGATGTTTACTGAGTTCTCACTCAAATGGGACTTATCTCCCTCACGGGATTGCCTACCCTCCCTTTCGGAATTGCTTAGATGTTTACCGAGTTCTCACTCAAACGGGACTTATCTCCCTCACGGGATTGTCAATTAACTACCTTACTTAACCACTAATTCTCTCTCAAGAAAGGGTATGGGTTTGGAGTTATTTCCAACTAGGTGAGATTTTCCCTTACATTGTTTTAGCCTTTAAGATAAGGTTGGGAAAATTTCTCTAAGCTTATGATATGGCATTTTTGCTTAGATATAATGAAGAACACTCTTGGGTAAATTTAGATATTTAATGCTCTTTGTTCTTGAATGGAGTTGCTTGAATATTTGGCTTTTAATTTCACTTTGCAGATCCTCCATTCTCTTCTTTTGAAGATAGTGCAATGTATTTATAGTGTGGATTTAAATATTACCGTTGGAGAGTAAATTCAAATCCATACTAATAGTCTTCCAGCTTTTCTTTGTCCTAATGACTTTTTGTTGTTTTTGCAGCTTTATGTCACATCCATATATGTGTTGTCATCTTCTTATGGACCAGTTTTTTGTGTGTCTAACTGGATCGATCCGGTCGCTGATTCATTATTCATCTCTTCGATTTTGGTCTTTGATCTACGGTATGCGAAATCTGATCTGCAGATTTCTGGTCTGCTGAAAACACTGTTCATCAGTCTTTGATTTCATTGTTCATCGAGTCTTTGAAAATCTTGTTCATCAGTCTTGATTTCCATTCATTCATCAAACTGATTTCCTTTTTCTTCGCCGATTTCGATTTCTTCTCTTTATTTTGATTTCTTCTCGCCTGATTTCTGATTTCTTCACAACATTATATCAGCTTTTCTTCATCACAAATCAGCATGCTTCTTCTTGTTCAACTCATTAGTTAACTCGGAACTCATCCTACTCATCTGATCTCGATCAAATTTAAATCTGCAGCTAGTTGTGTCGATCTCAATCATCTTAAATGCGATTTCATGAGTTCCCCCTTAACTTGTTCTCTCATTCCCCCTCAACTTGTTATCTGTAGATTAACTTAAATAACACAAGTTGATAATGTTTTGGCATAATTAATCAAAACTAAAATATCCCAACAACCGAAATGTTCGTTTGGTGCTCAGGCAAGAAAAGATTGAGTACTTGTTGGACACGCCAATCCCTGCTACCCCGGAGGCTGGTACTGAAGAAGCCGAGGCGTTTGACACCGAGGCTCAGAAGAAGCATCAAGAAGATGCTTCCCACGCTCAGTATGTTATGCTACTCGGGATGACTCCCGAGTTGCAAAGGCAGCATGAAAAGATGCTTCCCTTCGAGATGATTAAGCATCTGAAGGATCTCTTTGATTCTGAATCTTGTTTGAGATTTATGAAGTGATGAGAGATCAATTTAGATGCCGATTTTCTGAGGGAGGAAAGGTTTCTCCTCATGTGTTGAAGATGATTGGGCTAATCGAGAAACTTGGTCATCTGAGCATTGAGCTCAAGACCAATGTTGCTGTTTATGTCATTCTTCATCACTTCCCAATTCATATTCGAGTTTCGTAGTAAACTTTAATATGAATAAGATGGAATCGACTATGCCCAAGCTGCATAACATGCTAAAGACCTTTGAGTCTTCCACTGCTAAGGAAAAGACCGTACTCATGGTGAGTGCCTCTACTTCTTCTGCTCCGAAAGGAAAGAAGAAGCGAAGGGGCAAGGCAAAGAAAGGCTCCAAGCCAAACTTTCTTAAGCCCAATGGTGGAATTCAAAAGAAGGAGAGGGTGGACAAGGATGTATGCCTCCACTGTGAGCAGAAGGGGCATTGGAAGAAAGACTGTAAGGTTCTAGCAGCTGAAAAGAAGACACAAGGTGTCTCAGCCACTGGAACAAATATGTTTGTTATTAAGATAAACATGTCCACAAATGATACTAACTGCTGGGTATTAGATACCGGTTGTGGCTCACACATTTGTACAAATTTGCAGGGTCTCAAGGATAACAGAGCAGTTAGGCCGGGTGAAGTTGCCCTACACGTTGGAAATGGAGCAAGAGTTGCTGCTGAACGTGTTGACGTTTATGTTTTAGACTTACCCTCTGGTTTTAGACTTGAACTGAATAATTGTTATTTTGTTCCTTCTATTACCCGCAACATTATTTCTATTCCGATGTTGGATATTAAAGGTTTTTCCTTCCATTTTGCAAACAATAATTGTTATTTTTTGCTTAATGGTGATGTGTATGGAAATGCTCCTTTATCTAATGGTTTATAATTGTTGCATTGTGGATATGATGTTCTTAATATACAAAACAAACGACTCAAACTTAGTAATCATGAAAACCCGACTTACTTGTGGCATTGTAGGCTTGGTCATGCAAATGAGAAAAGAATCGCAAGGCTAAGAAAGTTGGATTACTTAGACCCATTCGACTTTGAGTCTTATGGAAACTGTGAATCTTGTCTTAAGGGCAAAATGATCAACAAACCCTTTTCTGGGAAAGGGGTTCGTGCCAAAGAAGTTCTAGAGTTAATCCACAGTGATGTTTGTGGACCATTGCCCACTCTAGCTAGGGGTCACTTCGGCTACTTCATAACTTTTACTGATGATTTCTCTAGATTCGGGTATGTGTATCTGATGAAGCACAAATCTGAATCTTTTGAGAAATTCAAAGAGTATAAAGCTGAAGTAGAGAAGCATCTTGGTAAGAGTATTAAGACTCTTCGATCAGATCGAGGAGGAGAATATCTTATCCATGAATTCACTGATTATCTGAAGTTGCATGGAATCTAATCACAATGGACTCCTCCCGGTACACCCCAAATGAATGGAGTGTCTGAGAGGAGAAACCGAACCTTGTTGGACATGGTATGGTCCATGATGAGTTTTTCCTCTCTTCCAACATTCTTATGGGGATACGCACTTCAAACCTCAATTTACATTCTGAATATGATTCCATCCAAATCAGTTGAGCATACGCCATACGAGATATGGCATGGCAAGAAGCCAAATTTCTCTCACATGAGAACGTGGGGTTGCCCTGCGTTTGTGAAGAAAATGCTCACTGATAAGTTGGAATCAAAAGGTGAAAAGGGTTACTTTGTGGGATATCCTAAGGAAACTAGAGGATATTACTTCCATCTTCCTGAGAGACAAACATTAATTGTTTCTAGGCAGGCCAAATTCCTTGAAGAGGACTACGTCTTCAAGGAACAAGGTCGTAAGACGATAGAACTTGAAGAAATTCAAGAACCACAAATTAACAAGAAGACTGATGGCTTGTCAAAGCAACATGACGAAGAATCAGTGGGAGCATTCAACAACTCACATGGTGGAAGTTTATCACTAAGTGATCCTCTTTCAGCCAGTGGGAGCGTAATTGGAGTTGCATTGCCCGAGCAACGAACTCCAAGTAGGCTGAATGAGAACAACATAGTTCAAACTCCTACCCTCCGGAAGTGCTCAAGGATCATCCGGAAGCGTCGCTCTTGAGGCCTCCCCGGTCGACGATGAAATCGCTGTACCACAAAATTTTCACAATCAGAATGTGCAGCCTGAACAACCACAACTCCGTAAGTCCACTAGAGTTCGTAATCCGATCACCTGATATTATGGTTTCCTCGTGGAAGAACATGATGATGTGGAGATCCTGGATAAAGACGAACCTAGAACTTACACTGAGGCAACATTAGATGTTGACTCAAAGAAGTGGCATGAAGCCATGAAATCTGAGATGGACTCGATGTACGTCAATCAAGTTTGGGACTTGGTTGAGTTTCCAAAAGGGGTTAAACCCATAGGTTGCAAATGGGTCTTCAAACGTAAGACTGATGCAAATGGCAAAGTACAAACCTACAAGGCTAGGTTGGTGGCGAAAGGTTATAGTCAGCGCAAAGGCATTGACTATGACAAGACTTTCGCACCAGTTGCTAAGATCAAGTCCACTCGAATTTTACTTGTGGTAGCGGCACACCTAGATTATGAGATTTGGCAGATGGACGTCAAAACAACTTTCCTCAATGGGAACATTGATAAGGAAGTGTTTATGACTCAACCTGAAGGTTTCATATCAAAGCCAAAATCTAATCTTGTGTGCAAGCTTAAACGATCCATTTATGGATTAAAGCAAGCTTTTAGGAGTTGTAATATCCAATTTGATGAGGCTGTCAAATCATTTGACTTTTATCAGAAACACGGAAGATCCGTGCGTCTATCGGAAATGCAATTGGAAGAATGTTGTCTTCATAGTTGTGTATGTCGATGACATACCCATTATGGGAAACAGTATCCCACTCATGCAGTCCGTGAAAGAATGGCTGTCAAGGACCTTCATGATGAAGGATCTTTGTGAAGCCTGCTACATCTTAGGGATCAAGATCCATAGGGATAGATCTAAGAGGATGTTGGGGCTGACACAGTCAACCTACATAGATAAGGTGTTAAAGCGATTTGCGATGGAGAACTCTAAGAGAGGTTCTTTACCGGCGTGTCATGGGATAAAGCTATCTAAGAAGGATTGTCCTTCTACGGAAGCTGATATCCAGCGCATGAAGGATATACCATATGCATCTGAAATTGGCTCCATCATGTATGCCATGACTTGCACAAGGCCAGATGTGGCCTTCGTTGTTAGCACCACTGGTAGATACCAACAGAATCTAGGTGAACCTCACTGGATTGTTGTCAAGAACATTCTTAAGTACCTTAGACGTACCAAAGATTGCTTCTTGGTCTACGGAGGACAGTCAGAGCTAGTTGCAGCTGGCTATGCTGATGCAAGTTTCCAATCCGAATGTGATGATTACAAGTCAGGCTATGTTTTCGTTCTCAATGGTGGGGCATTTAGTTGGAATAGTTCCAAACAAGATACTACCGCGGATTCAACAACCAAAGCTGAGTACATTGCTGCGGCAGAGGTTGCCAAGGAGGCTGTCTGGATAAAATAGTTCTTAAGTGAACTAGGGGTAGTTCCGAGTGCCAGTAGTCCAATAAAGTTGTATTGTGACAATATTGGTGCGGTTGCGCAAGCTAAGGAATCGAGATCCAATAATAGAAACAAGTATGTACCGAGGCGTTATCACTTGATAAGAGAGATAATCGCTAGAGGAGAGATAGAGTTAGAACGTGTCCCCACAGAGGATAACCTTGCTGATCCTTTCACCAAGACTTTGAGTGTTCATGTACACACTAGACATTTTGATGGTCTAGGGGTTAGACATGTAGGTGATTGACTCTAGTTCAAGTGGGAAATTATTAGTGTTAGTGTCCTAGAGACAATCCAATGTAAGGACATAATGCTCAGATAATATTCAGTATTGATTTAATATTATTGTTTATTTAATATTAAATATATGGCGTTGCACTTATTAGAATATTATGTTTGATTGTTTGCATTTGTTCTTATTTGTGTTCCCTTGAGTCATTGTTGTCATTAAGAGTGAGAACTCAGATGACCTAAGCATGATTCTCAAATAGCCCCAATCGAGGATCATCGAGAATGGGATATTCATGATGCAATGGAGATTGGTGTGCGATCTGCATCATACTCTTAGAGAGTTTAGTGAGATCTCACTCACTATGAGATACTTGGTATCTTATGATGGATGCACAAATACCTTAGAGGGTATTGGTATATCCATCTGAGAAACCGTTTGATGTATTTCCACTATATGTGTCTACGGGTGTCTCGGTTAGTGGGAGCGATGCGATACTCCTTTGACTTGAGTTCAATATGCACGACATGTGTGGGATGATGAACTTTGACCATGACCGACGCTTGCACCCTAACAACCATGGGTAGATATGGCTTGGATTGGGTTCATCACGAAGTGCATGTGCATGGTAGTTAAGCCAAGAAAAGGATTCATTCCTCAAAGTGGATTTTGAGAGAATACTCATCTTCTCATCATAATTTGATCAAAGTCATTGGCCAATGCACGTCAACTTGGAATTTGTGGCCAAGTGTGACATAAGTGATCAATTAGTGATTAGAGATTAATTGATTAAAATATTTGAATAGACACTTCATCATGTTCAAGGCTTAATCGAGTATTCGTGAATGAAAGGAGGAAATTGTAATAGCCCATGTTTCAGTTACAGGTAGTTGCAATTTCCTCGCAACGTACCTCATATATTGATAATGTCTGATTTATTGTCTAGGGTTCAATTAAGACCATTAGTTTGACTAATCGCTCGGTATATGAGGGCCTATGGGTCACACAACAAGTAACAATTGTTTATTGATTATAGTTGGTTGATTAAATGTTAAATTAGATTTAATATTTAATTTATGGAGAAGTAATTAATAATAGATTAATTTGGAATTAATTATTATTAATATTTAATTAAATTAGATTTAATTAAATAAGAATTCCCAATAATAATATTTGGAATATTATTATAGGATTTAATATATATGGAAATAAATCGTAGAGATTTGTCATATATGAAATTTAAATCCGTAGAGATTTTATATGTGGGAATAAATCTAAGAGATTTATTTAAATAAAGATTAGGGATTTTATTTCCCAATCAGGTTAGCTTAAGATTTAAGCTAGACCTCTCCTATATATATGAGCTCTTGGGAATTCATAATACGGTAATTCATATTTTTCCATAAAATCTCTATGTTAGAATTTTCCTAGCAAATTCATCTCGTGGATTCAAAGCTGGCTGATTTGTGAAAGTTAGTAAACAACTTTCAGCATCCAATCTGTATTTTGGGACAACCGTTTCCAAATACCAACCCGAATCATTAACAATTTCAGAATTAATCTAATCAATTCATCAAATTTGTTCAACTGTAACAATCAAAATCGAACCCGAGAGAACGAAATCGAACGAAATAAGCAATACATCGAGAACCCAGAAACTGGAATTTCATGGAACTCGATTGAAACCAGTAAAAGGGACAGAATCGAAATAGGGCATCAACGGGCGCGGGTGAGTCGCCGCCGCCGCTAGGCGCGTGCGGGCGATTCGCTACCATCACGGAAGGGTCAGAAGGGCACGCGCGCAAAGCCGCGACCCAATCAAAACAAGTTAGGTGCGCTAACCAGGTCGAACCGGTGGCACACCATGTGACTCACCCCAAATTTCGAAACAGGCCAACCCAAATCGAAAACCCACAGGAACCGCGGCGCACCTCCATCGTCCGAACCAGTTAATGAGCGCACGGTCGTGACTTTTGAGGAATCGAGATAGTGGTCAAGTGAATCGAACGGAGAACCAGGTGAGGCGATGGAAAGGATCGAGGAAATAGTCGACCGATTCGGCGAGGCGAGGGACGGCGAGGTGAATCTAATTCGCCATCGCAAGACGGTGTTGCAAGACCAAAGCACGAGGACCGCGAGTCGCAAAGATAAAGCCACCAACGACTTGAGCGGCGTTATGGGATACTTTAAGAAGCAGATCGGCAAGACGGAAGGGATCGAGGCGATGATACAAAACAGAAAACCCTAGGTTTTTGTTGGAGAAGGCGAGCTAAGGAGACAAAATAAATAAGGGGGTGCGATTTTGTCAAACAAAAGGCAGCCGCACCCGATTTCATAAATAAAACTTTAATTTTAAAAACAAAACCAATTTTGTTTGCAATTAAACAAGAGCCTAAGCTCTGATACCACTGTTGGAATTTAGAGGCACGTAAAACACGTAATCACATGCGCAGCGGAAATTAAAGTTCGCCAACAACGAACAATTAATTGCATACAGATTACAATAATCATAACGAGAAACCTTACAGTGATTTGATAGCATATTTCTCAACTATGGTATCCACGTAATCCCCAAGAACGGATCTGCACGAATTTGCCAGTGTTGAATCCCAAGTTGGATCATCTAGGAAAATCCAAACTTTAGATCTTATGGGGAGAACATGAAGTTACGTTGTTTGTGAATTCCCAAGGGTCTGTATATATAGGGGAGGTCCAGCTTAAATCTTAAGCTAGCCCAATTAGGAAAATAAAACCCTAATCTTGAATTAAATTAATTCCTTTTAATTTAATTCCCTAAATATACATTTAAATCTCTACGATTTATTTCCATATACATTTAAATCCTATAATTATATTCCAAATATAATTATTGGGAATTCTTATTTAATTAAATCAAATTCAATTAAATAATATTAATAATAATTAATTCCAAATTAATCTATTATTAATTTCTTCTCCATAAATTAAATATTAAATCCAATTTAACATTTAATCAACCAACTATAATCCATAAAAGGGAACTACTTATTGTGTGATCCATATGGCCCTCATATATCGAGCAATTAGTCAAACTAACGGTCTTAATTGAACCATAGTCAATAAATCAGACATTCTCAATATATGAGCTACGTTGCGAGAAACATGCAACTACACCAGAATCGTAACGTGGGCAATTGCGATTTCCTCCTTTCATTCACGAATACTCTATTGGTCTTGAACATGATGAAGTGCCAATTCAAATAACTAAGTCAATTTATCTCAAATCACTAATTGATCATTAATGTCACACTTAGTCACAAAGTCTAAGTTGGTAGTAAGTGAGATCTTACTACACTCTCTAAGAGATGATAGATCCAATTATGATGATTGCAAGATCAATATTCTCTCTAAATCCACTTTGAGGAATGAATCATTTTCTTGGTTCAACTACTCAATGACGACATGTACATATAAGAATGATGAACCCAACCAAAGCCATATTTACCCATGTAACGCCATTTAATATTAATCATGGTCAAAGTTAAATCACTCCACACATGTCGCCCTTACAATGGATTGACCTCAAGTCACTAAAGGAGTATCGCATCACTCCCACCAACCGAGACACTTCCGATAATGGACAAATTATAGTGGAACTACATCAAACGGTTTCTCGGATGGGTATGAACCAATCAACAACCCATTCCTTCAAGGTATTTGTGCATCCATCATGAGAGATACCTAGTATCTCGTAGTAATTTTTGAGATTTTACTACTTTCTATAAGAGTATTTTAGATCGCGACACCAATCTCCATTGCATCAATCAATATCCATTTCTTGATGATCCTCGATTGCAAGCTATTTAAGAATCATGCTTCCAGTCATCGGAAGTTCTCACTCATCTTCTTTAGCTCATCCAATATTGGAGTTAGATCAATCATGGAGCATGGAATACATATGAGAATAAATGCAAACAATCAAACATAATATTCTAATGAGTGTAGTGCAAAATACATTTAATATTAATCAAACAATGATCTTTTATTAAACCAATCTTTGAATACTATCCATCTTTGTATTATGTCCTTACAATGGATTGTCTTCTCTAGGACACTAACACTCTTCACATACATCAAAATCGGGACCTTCATTTTTGCCAATTGATACTTCCATTTCTCCACGATAATGGAGCAAATTGATTGGCAAAAACCCATGCATAAGTTCTCATTATCTTGGTAATGGGTAATGAATGAACTCATTTCCTCAACAACATGTTTTATCATTCCTTCATTCTTCTCTCGCTCGCTTTCGTTTCTTCTTTTGATTCAAGAAAGGATGTAGATTGGATGTTTTCTCATTGAATTTCAAATTCATCTCAGCAGATATATTTTTGGATATTTCATCCATCTTTGTATCCAGAGCATTTATCTTCTTGAGATATCTTTCATCCCAAAAGTTTTTTGATTTCAAAGAAAAGGTGCTCTTAGTCTCCATTAACTGAGTTTGATCTTTGAGTGCAAGCTCCATCCTCTTTGACTGATCTGCCATCACACTCTCCAAGAATAGTGTCATCTTCTTTGGCTTTTCAATGGCTCAATCTTCTTTAGCTTCATCCAAGATTGGAGTTAGATCAATCATTGGAGCATGTGAAGAAAAATGTGTTGCGGATAAAGCCTGGGGAGAGGAATGATACCAAAATCTTTTAAGACAAACTTAATGATAGATTCTTGATAATTTTGGCATAATTAGTAATAGTGTCAAATTTTACTTGAAGGGTTCTATCTTCGGGGCACCAGGAATTTGAGTAACCAACTTAAGAACGGGACGATATGATCTTTATAGCTCTTGCCTCCTCCTTCTCAGTGTCTTTGTCTTTTTCTCCTTCACCTCCTCCATCTTTTTCCTTTCCTTTCCCAACACCACCACTTGTTTCTCCTTTCTCAATTAGCCTCTTGCGGTGATAAACTTAAATCTTCCTCTTCTTTAAAGGTTTGTTTCATCAAAATTTGAAACCTTCATTTGTTTTTGGTTTCAATGCTAAGGATAGGAAAACTTAAGCTGAGAATAGCCATTTCCTAGATCCACCATTCTTCACCTTGAATAATGCATGTAATATTCAAAGATAATGCTTGAAGAGTTTGATTCGGGATGTAGATTGCTGGTTCTCACATTCGATGAGTAAGTCGTTTAATAAGGTCAAGAACTTTTTGAAAGTGTGGATTTGAATGTTATCTATCCATCACAAATCTTTCCCCTTGCTTCTCGGCCTTTTTCTCTTGCTTCTCCTTTCTTCATTGGTGGAGGGATTGGCTGTTCTGGAAAGGATGATTCAGATTGGATGATGTGTAGGGCTGAAGGGTCTAGAAAAGGTTCAGTGAGTAGGGCATCGAAGTTCGGGATTTCTTGGGGCTCATTTGGCTCTGAGGGTTCTGAGGGTGGGATCTGAGTTTGGCTATCTTTAATAGGTTGTTGGGAACCTGAAAAGATTTCTTGAGATATCTTATCAGTAGCAATGGAAGTTTCCATCACCTCAGAGAAAACATTCTCCTCCTCAACTACCTCCTTCTCTCCAATCGTTTTTCACCAGTTAACGAGTTTATCAGATCGAAGTGTTGATTTTAGGACAACTTGTGTCTCAACCTGAGTTTCCTCTTCCTCAGCCTCCTCAGCCTTCTTTTCAGCAATAGTGTAGAGCCTTCTTCGCTTTTGAGGAGCTAAGACCTTCTTCTTCGCTTTTTTCACCCCCTCAATTTGTTCTCTCTTCCCTCTTGATTTTTAGTAGGGCTTTCCCCTAACACAAGTTTTAATGTTTTGCATTCTTCTTATCTCACTTTCGCTTGGATTTGCGAAGTTTTCCCTCAATGGATTCGACAGACGACAGGATCAACAACTGGAGCATCCTCCTCAGTTTCTTCTTCTGCAGTCTCCTCCTGAGACTCAGATAGCTTTTCTTTTCTGCTCTTCAGGGCCTTCTTGGTTTGCCTGAACATCACTTTGGACATTGGAAAAGCATTTGACTGGGCAAATTAAATATGTCTTCTTCCTCACGGCATGTTTCCAAAATGAAGGCAATCTTGGTGGCATAAATTTTTTTACCTTTTATAACCACAGTATTATCCTCCTTCTTGATGTGCTTTGCTTGATCACTCACTACCTTGATCAAGTATTGCAGCCAGTTAAATGCCCTTGTAGGAGAATCTTCAATAGCGGCCATCAATCTCAATTTCGGCTTGCTTATCTGCTCAAAGCTCCCTGAACCACTCATTAAGCACTTGCTAACAATATCAAGAAGCACACAATATTTCAACTTCAAGTGCTTTTTGTTTAGTGTATCCTCAAACTTAACCGAAATTTCAACAATCCTATCCAGATATTCTTGCTCCCTACCCCCCTCTATCATTTAAATCATACACAACATTTAGATTATTCGGGATAATGTAAAGCTCACGAACAAAATCCAAAAATTTCTCACCACGGACTAAATGCGAGACAGTAATCCTACAATCTATGCAGTTATCTTCATCAAGATGCATATTTGCCACAAATTCGATTACCTCTCGTGTGTATTCACCATCGGGACGGTTTCCTACCAGACAGTTTAGTTTGGCCAGTCGAAGCATATGAAGAGCCTCCTCCTCATGTTCTGTATTGGTTGTTCCTTCAAGAGATACAACATTCTCGTACCAGGGTTTGTTGGTTACAGTGAGTTTGTCAAAGATTGTGAAAGTCATTTCGGTATGTTGAAGGATTTTGGAATAACAGGGTATTTGTTTGTGAAGAAATTGTTTGTGAAGACAAAGGCTTTGTAATAGTGTTTTTTAAGAACGTGAAAAATGGGTATTTATTTTGAAGAGATTTTGATCCACGGGAATGCATGTAGAAGAGTAATCAACGGTCACGATTTGAATAGGCTAAAATTGGGTAGATGAAAGGACAAATAGTGAGTACTAGCCGCCATTTTTTATCCTTATTGGTGATTATGTACAGTGTTCAACCGCTGTTTCTGCAGACTATTGACTTTTCCCGAGAATTTCAAAAGTCCCGCCCATTTATTTCCTCAGGTGTTTTATCATTTATGCCCAATGATTTTTGAGAAATCAGTTAGACAATAAATGAAGTGCATGAGCCATTAACTACTTCAGACCAATTTTGACTATCAGTCTTACTGAGCTCTAACCTTGATAAAAAGTCAGTATATTTGATGACTGAATTAAGGTTACTGAGTTTCCCAAGACTCAGTGATAAAAACCTTATTTTATCCCTGAGTTTTTTAGTGAATCCTAAAAAACTTCATGCATCTGAAAACCTTCAATTTTTCAGATAATTATTCACCTGGATCCAACATACCCAAATTAACTGATAGTTCATGAAATCTTGACTCAACCAAAGGTTTAGTCAAGATGTCAGCTCTTTGTTTATCAGTATGAATTTTCTCCATTCTGATATCCTTCTTCTCAACATGATCTCTGATGAAATGATGTCTAATATCAACATACTTGCATCTTGTGTAATAGCTATTGCACTATTATTTTCACAAAATAGCTATTTGCACTATTATTATCACAAAATATAGGTACTTCATTTACTACAACCTTATAATCCCTCAATTGTTGTATGCTTTTGAAAACCAAAGAAATGACAAGTTCTTGTAGTAGACTTCACCCACCATAAGCAATGTATTATTTGCACGGATCTATTCGAGATGAATATTTAAATACAAATGGTTGCAATTATTGAGGTAATCCTATATTTTTTTGAAAACCATGATATCGGGTTCACATAAATCTTCAAGAAATTGACAAGTTCTTGTAGTAGACTTCCCAAGTATTCCTAGTCAATTCTCAATCCGTGGAAGGAACCACCATAATTAACAAAAGGGAAAATAAAAACACCACCTTTTGGATTTACTAATTTTTCCAAAGACATGGAATTGTACTTGAGAATGTTAATTTCAAGGTTATCATTTTGTTTGGATACAAAAATCTTTTTCTTGATCTTCAAGAAATCTTGAATATATCCAATATATTATTTTTATATTTAAATTTCAAAAAAAATCCTCTTTTTGCAAAAAAATTTAAGGATAAAGATCCAAGATTTGGATCTTCTTGAATTTATGAGATATTCTTTATTCCAAGGATTATCTTTTTGGAAAATCTTTTTTTTTCCTTCTTTATCTATGTTTTTCAAATCTTCATATAAACATATCTTGAATTTAAAAGATAAAGGTAATATTCCATAACAAAATCCAAAGAAAACTTTTTATTCATATTTTTCAAAAAATGAGGCGGAGATATAGCAATGATCCAATGATTTTATTTCTATCGTGTTTAAGATTATCTAGCCTGTTAATGAATTCAAGCCCGTAAATAGCTTTCCATTAATTTATCTTTTATGGTAAAGGAACGGATCCATCTTCCATAGTTAGTATTCATAGGAATTTAACCTCCGCATTGCAATTCTATACACCATACTTTGATATAAATATTGAATCGTTGATCTACCCGGTGTCAAAAAGCAATTTGCCGATTGATGAATATTCCTTAATTGTTAGTTTGTTTTACCTAAAGTCCCTAAAAAGAAATTCATCTCCCCATCATTGACATCTCAAACTTTCCTTTCATCGAAAGTACTTTTTGATTACAAGGGAGAGAACTTCTCACACATCCGATGATTAGGAGATCAAGAAAATATGATGTCATCCACATAAATTTGAACTAAGTAAGATATCCTTCCCATCTTCTATCCATCAATCGAATAACAAGGTTCTATCAACATTTCCTTTAAGTAAAACCATGATAGCCTTAAGATTAGCTTGGTATCTTGAAATTGAGAAAGTGTATTATACCATGCAATGATCGGTGTTTGCTTTTAGACCATACAGTTAGTATTCATAGTTTTCTTAGCAATTCTATACACCATAGAACTTGGTCATTCCTTCCTTAGTTTGTTTTAATTCAAGTCCTAAAAAAGAAAATTCCCCCATCATTGAGGTTGTTCCTTTCATAAACCTCTTCTTTAAGCACACCATTCAACTAGTAAAATGCACTTCTTCTAAACATCCATCTTTGGTAAAACCATGATCAAGAAGAAATCGTGAATTTCATGTGATAGACCATACAAGGTGAATTTCATGAGGTTGTTCCACAAAATATGCAAGAAACAATGCGATCACATCCATTCTAGTCTTGCAACAAGAAACAATCGATGGCTTTAGTCTTGCAAAGGTTTCATCATAATCCAAGCCTTCTTCTTGGGAATAACCTTGTGCCACTAGTCTTGCCTTGTTTCTTACTATATTGTTGTTTTCATCTCTCTTGTTCTTGAACGCCCACTTAGTTCCAATCACATTGTGCCTCTTAGGTCTGTCCACTAGCTCCAAAACTTCATTTCTGGTAAACTGATTCAGCTCTTCTTGCATAGCAGTAATCCAAAAAGAATCCTTAAGAGCTTATTCAATCTCAGTTGGTTCCTTCTTAGATAGGAAGCAGCATAATAGAGCAATTTCACCATGGAACTTTCTTGTTCTAAACCTTCTGATAGATCACCCACAATCTGACTTGTAGGATGACTATCTAACCATCTTCTCCTGTATGTTCCCCCTTCATTAGTATCCTCAACATTAGAAATGTTAGGTTCAGGTAATTCATTAAACTCAGGGAACAACAGAAAAGGAGAGAGTGAATCATCTTCCTCAGGGGAAATTTCATTCAGAACATTGTCAGTGACATTTGTTCCCCCTTGGTTGATAGATTCAGAGTTTGCCTCAGCTGTGACCACATCTTCATCGGCATTACATACCTGAGTCTGCACTGGTGTTTGTTCAGATTGGTCAACTTCAGTGTGTTGGCTTTCCTTCAGTGGAGAATTATCATCCTGAGTTTCACCAGTCTGAGTAATTCCATCCTGAGCTTCTTTGTCTGAGTCTGACTCACTCCATTCATACAAAGTGATTGACTTCTTCTTTTCAGGCTCAGAGGATGTTTTATCATTCTTCTCCAGGCTTAGTCTAGTGATTCTCTTTGTCAGATCTCCTGAGTCATGTTCCTGTTTCTTCTGAACACAAGTAGATTCATCAAAAACAACATGAGGTGTTTCTTCCACAATAAGGGTCCTACAGTTGTAAACTTTGAAGGCTTACTGACTTCAGAATATCCTAAGAATATTCCTTCATCAGCTTTTCTATCAAAAGTTTTCAACTGATCTTTACCATTATTGTGTATGAAACACTTACTACCAAACACACGAAAGAAAGAAACAAGAGGCTTCCTTTCATTCCACAGCTCATAAGGTGTTTTGCCTTGATTCTTTGTCAGCATGGATCTGTTCTGAGAGTAGCATGCAGTGTTGATAGATTCAGCCCAAAATCTCTTAGGAATGTCAGCTTCAGCAATCATTGTTCTTGCAGCTTCTTTCAGAGTCCTATTTCTTCTTTCTGCAACACCATTCTGTTGTGGGGTCCTTGCAGCTGATGTTTCATGAGCTATTCCATTTGCTGCACAATAATCAGATATAATATGGTTGATAAATTCAGTGCCTTTATCTGATCTGATTTTGACCACACTTAGATTCTTTTTAGTACTGGGTCTTTTCAGTAATTCAGGCAATTTTGTCTGAGTCTCTTTCTTACTGAGTAAATATATGATCCAAGTATATCTAGAGTAGTCATCAACTACCACAAGTGTGTATTTCCTGCCATTAGTGCTCACAGGTGTTACTGGACCAAAGAGATCCATATGTAACAGTTGAAGTATTCTGTCAGTAGAAACTTCTACTTTACCTTTGAATGATGCTTTGATTTATTTTCCTTTCTGACAAGCATCACAAACATGATCTTTACTGAACACTTCATTGGGTAACCCCTTCACAAGTGCTAATCTTGCAAGTTTGTTTAGTGTTTTGAAGTTTAAGTGATTCAGCCTTTTGTACCACAACCAACTGGTATCAGTAGAACTTTTTGCAATCAAGCACGTATCTTTAGGAGTTAATCTCCAATCAGCAAGATACACATTTCCTTTTATAGTACCAGTCAGTAATATTTGTTGTGAAGTATTGTCTTTCACATAACATAAGTTCTTTGAGAACTCAGCACTGAATCCTTTGTCACATAATTGACTGATAGAAAGTAAATTATGCTTTAAACTAGAAACATATGAAATACCATGGATATGAACAGAATCAACTTCAAGAGTTTCATATCCTTCAGTTTGTCCTTTGGAATTATCTCCAAAAGTAATCTGAGGGCCTTTTTGCTCAACATAGTCAGTGAGTAAATGTTTGTATCCTATCATGTGCCTTGAACATCCACTGTCCAGATATCATGCAGCAGGAGCTACTTCACTTTCACTCATCAGGGCTATGTTGTCTTCATTCAGCTTAGTGCCCTTTTCCTTCACCTGAAAAACAGATCAGGCCTTAGGTACCCATTTGGTGTGGGGTCCTACCAGGTTAGTTGTACCTTTTGGAACCCAAATCTGTCTGATAACTCTAATTACTTTAGAGTGGCTGGTTTGTCTTCCATAAACATCTATATACACATTCACCACTCTAGGTGCCTTGGCAGTACCCTGTGTATGAGTGTCAGCATTAGCATGAACATGAACCTTAGAATTCTTCTTGGGTTCAGGCCTCTTGTTCCAATGCTTTGGCCTTGGTGCAGCTGGTCTATGTCTCTGCTGACTTGGGTTCAGGAAACCTTTACCCTTAGGCAAGTGGGGTTTAGGTTGTCTGTATTGAAATTGTGGTCTTTCAGTATCCTGAGGACTTGGTCTCTTCAGTTGAGAATATCTCTGCTGAGTGTTTCTCTTCTGAAGATTCCTCTGATGGTTCGGTGCATATTTCTTCAGGTTGGTTTTCTTTACCTGAGGCTTAGAAGTACTGGCCTGAGGGTTTCCTACTGAGTGTTCATGTTTTCTAGCCTTTTCCTGAGGTTTGGCCTTTCTTTCCTGAACCTTCAGTTTTTTCTGAAACCATAGGTCCTTTACCCTTGTCTAAAACACGGGGTTGTTCTTCAATAAGAAGATCAGTACAAACCACTGGCTTAATAAAGACAATCTTATTGCTACTAGGAGAAGCAGCATTCAGAAGACCTTATGAGGTTCCCCCTGGATTATATCCCAATCCAGCCTTTATAGTTGCAGGTCTTTGATAACTCTGAATTTCATCTATTATTTTAGATGCAGAATTCAATAGAGCTAACTTTCTCCGCAAACTATCCTCACTTTTCTTTAGAGTTTCATGTTTCTCAAAGAGGTCATTAAATTCAGTCCTGATAAGCTGATTTTTCTCAGTGGATTTCTCTAATCTTCCTTTCAGGACATCTATCACTTTCTTCTTTTCTGAGAGTTGTACTTTCAGAACATCCAGTTCATCAGTAGTTCCCATTAATTGAGAAGTGATCTCAGCAGCATTAGAGTTTTTCCACTTTAGATTTTCAGCAGTCAGTTCCTTATTCTGCTCTTGAGTTTCTATGAACAGTTCTTGTAACACAGAATAGTCCTTCATAAGATTCTCAAAAGAATCCATCAGGTCAAAATTACTGGTTACAAATGAACTTGATAACTCGGGTGCTTGTGTAGGAGCAACAACATAGATAGAAGAATTTACCTCCTCAATAGCAACAAGGCAGACATCATCACTGTCACTATCTGAGAATATTTCTTCTGAAGAGCTGGATCCTTCTTCAGATTGTTCTTCTTCTTCAGCAACCATAACCTTCTTGATTGAATTCTTTCTGTCTCTTTTGGCTTGCCTTTCCTTTCTTTCCTTGGCACTCAGCTCAGGACAATCATACTGGAAATGACCCTTCTTTTTTCAGTTATAGCATCTGTTGGTATCATCATCCTAATCACTCTCCTCCTTTGTCTTGGAGTCCTTCTTTCTGGATGAAGATCCTTCAGTTTTGTGGTCCTTCCTTTTCTCAGTGGACTTGTCCTCAAGTTCTGAGTTATTCCTGTTCCTGTACCTATTGTTCTTGTAGTACTTCTTGTACTTTCCATATCTGCTATTGAGTCTTTCAAACCTCCTTGCCAACAGTACTAGCTTATCCTCTTGTTCATCCTGATTTTTGGCAGGTGAGTTATCAGACTCTCTAGCTTTACAAGATTTTTCTTTAGCTTTGAAAGCCACATTTTTGTTAGATGAAGATTCATCTTTGCTGTCAGATTTCTTTGTTTTCTTATCAATCACAAATTCATAAGCTTTCAGTTCAGAGAAAACTTGTTGATATGGTATAGAATCAATGTTTTTGGTGTTTTCAATTACCACAACATGGATATCCCATTTCTTAGATAAACCTCTAAGAATTTTCAGTGTCACTTCTCTTTTTGGGTATCTTTTCCCAAGAGCATTCAGATCATTCATGATACTAGTGAATCTGACTTTCAATTTATCAATGGATTCACCATCTTCCATTTCAGAGTTGTCAAACTTTGCAATGGCAACAAATAGTTTATTTTCTTTGATATGATCTGTGTCTTGACACATGATAGCAAGTGTGTCCCATATTTCTTTAGCAGTTTCACAGTGAGAAATCATCCCCATAACACCATCATCAATAGTGTTGTATAGAGTATCTTTAGCAATATAGTCTAAGTTGACTAACTTTCTCTCATCAGGAGTAAGTTGGTCATCAGACTTAGAAAATTCATCTCTGGGATCATCTCTCTCATCATCAGTAATTCTGGGATTCACAACAGTGTACTTAAATAGTCCTTGAGAGACCACTCTCCACATTCTTTCATGCTTAGAATACAGATGTGTCTGCATTCTCAATCTCCATAGGTCATAGTTCTCAACAGAGAACATAGGAAGTTTCTTAAAAGGCATGATGAATGAGCCTTGTAAGATATCAGCAGTAAGATCTATTCAGTAGACCACCAAAGTCTTTCAGCAAACAAGACTATGGCTACCAAACCAAGTGGTCAAAATGAACCACTGCTTTGATACCACTTGTTGGTCCCGGTGTAACGAGTCTTACACGTGTATGGGGGGGAATACACGTGTTCAGTGATTTTTAAAACTTTTCTTTACTGAAATCAGTAGGGTCAGGATGTCCTGAGAATTAGCCCTGAGAAGCACAAATTGCCCTGAGTCAAAGTCTACTGAGACAGTGATCCTGAGCAGCTTTCAATAGCTTCAGATTAGCCCAACTGATTCTGAGACTTTATCATAGTCCTGAGAAGCTTGGAGCAGATAACTATCTTACTGAATACTCAGTAGAGTTTGTTCAGTTTGGTAATTATCTGTTCTAGCTTATCAAGGGTGTGGAATGTGTTGGCCCTAGGTTTATACTCGTTTTATCTTGCTGAAAATATTTTCCTTGGTAAATCAGTGGTTAAGGCTGTGATCAATTTAATGCAGGTTCAGTGGATTGATTCCAACTGAATATCAGGAAGATCAATGCTTTCAGTGAAAAACATGCAATAGTTAAAATGCAAAAATAAAAAGCAAACAACACAGCAAATTATAGTGGTTCAGAGGCAAAGCTCCTACGTCCACTCTCTCTGATCCTCAGAGAAATTCCTTAACACACTACTACTACTTCCTAAAGCTTTCAGACTGAACTTAGCAGCTTACTAACTTTCTACAATGAGTTTTCTAGCTGACTACTGCAGCTTACTAACTCAACACACACAAGCTTTCAGACTGTCTCAAACAGCTTACTAACTTCTTCTCTAGAGTTTTCTGGCTAAACTCAACTGCAACTTACTCACTCTTTACAACTCTTACTCTCCAACAATCACACACTCAAACTACCTAAACAATAGGGTTTGGGGTTTGGTTGGTTTCCAACTAAGGTGAGATATCCATTGACAATAAGAACAAATTCAAAGGCTAGGATATCTCTTACTAAGCTTTGGATATATAACAATTCTAGGCTTAGTGAATGAGCTCGCTTCAATGTGAAACACTTGGGAAATCTTAGGTTTTTCGAGTGCTTCAATTTGCAAGAATACGAATGAGATCTGGAGTTGCTTGATTTCTCGTAACCTTGCAATGGTGAAGGTTACTGGTATTTATAGGCAATTCTATAAGGTTACTCTTGAAAAACTATTCGTTGGAAGAGATAGCATCAAGGGTTTCCTCTTTTGGTTATTGATGAATGACTATTTTAGGGTTTGAATACGCCCTTGCATGGTTTGGGTAACAAGTAACTAATACAGCCAATCACCAAGTTTTTGCGATGCTCGGAATTCAAGATTTCCGACATTCTCGAGGCCATGTCACTTTTCGTGGTCGATTGAAACAAAGTGTTGTCTCTCTCTTATTGGTTCTTTGTCTTCAGTGAATGTAGACAAACAAAACGACTCTTTTAGGTCAATCTCTCTGAATGAGGTAACCTTAAACAACACTTAGATCTAGTTCCTTTTGTTTGCAATTGAATATTTGGGCAACATTTATTTCTTATAAATGTGCAAGTCTTCCTCAGTTTATATGTCCTCAGGTAGATAGTCTTCAGAGTCCCTCTGAGTATTCAGTATCTTCTGAATCTTCAGAGTCTTCAGAGTTTTAGTGTCTTCTGAGTCTTCAGAGTCTTCTGAGTCTTCAGTGTCTTCAGAGTCTTCAATGTCTTCTGAGTCTTTAGTGTCTTCTGAGTCTTCAGTGTCTTCTGAGTCTTCAGTGTCTTTTATTTTAACATTAATCCTGAGTAATATCTGCTGATTATTCATGGTGCAGATATTTCCTGAACTATTCTATACTGAAACCTGACTATCAGACTATCAAGATTATCCTGAACATGTCACACTTGGGGTTTTGGGATCTAATCAAAATCTTGTTAAATTCATCTCCTAACAGCTACTTTCTCATTAAATATCCTAATGTTGGGCGCATATGCACAATTGTTAAATAGAACCTCTAAATTTTCTCTTTCCACATTTGTCCAACCTTTGGTAAATCTCCCCCTAAGATTGGTTAATAGGTGGAACAAGCAAAAAAAGTGAAGAGGTTTCTCAAATACCAAAGGTAAGGCAGCCAGCAAACCGGTATTCCTATCTGAAATATAACAAATATGGAGATTGTGAAGAACAAAGTCACAGAGCTTCTCTAGAAACCATATCCAATTATCTTTGTTCTCTGCCAACACAATAGCAATAGCAACAAGGAACAACCCTAAGTATGCATTAAATTGCATCAGAAAACACACAATCAGAAATAAAACAAGTGCCCCCACTGGAATCAGAATGAAAAAGCTTTGATTAAGGATTTCATGTACAAAACAAATATCAACAGGAAATGAAAATGTTGATGAACCACTTAAAATGCAGTGAAAACATATGTAACCACAGATTCTCAAAAAAATAGCAAATAGAAAAGAATGAGTCACAAGAACATGTTCAGTTCTGTTCATATTAAGAGTGAACCTGTTCAGTTTTGTTCATGTTAAGAGTGAACATGTTCAGTTTTGTTCATGTTAAGAGTGAACATGTTATGAGTTTTGGAAGCTTAATATTTCTGAAAAGGGTAAAAACACTATCTAAAAAAAGGGGCATCCATATATAAACACTGAAATGCTTAACATAATCAGAAAAGAAAAGGCCAAAAATATTCAGTATTTAAGTAAGAACAACCACATCTAAAACATTGATAGGGTTAAACTGCAAGACATAACTATCAACACGGAACTTAATAATATCAATAACACATTGTCGCGACATTTCCTATCACTTTGTAACCACTGCAGTGCTTCAGAAAACTCAGAAAATGACAAAGTTATATTATACAAGTAAGCATTGTGGGGGGTATCAAATGTTGATATTTCACTTAAATCTAACAACTATCAAAAAATGGGAATTTATAATACGTACAAGGGCATATCAATCCATCTAACCACATAATATAACACTATAACAAAAAGACATGAATTAAACTGTTCAATTTTAGATAGTACCATTGTTTCCGTCTTTTCCGGTGGCTGCTAGTAGTGTCCCCTTAGCACGTCCAGTCATAAAAGTACCATCTATGAAAAGCATAGGGCGACACTTCTTGAAACCGTCCAGGCATGCCTTAAATGCAATGAAAATGCATTGGAACCGGTGTGTTTTTGCGACTGACTCCAATGAAACTACACTTCTTACATCATCATAAAATAAAAAAAGAACACAAAATTGGAATAACATGACTAGTGAAATATCAAAATGATAGAAAGCTATAATATCTAAATCATATTTTGTACCTAGGTTCGTGCGTCCTATTGCATCACAATACCATCGTAGCTGGTCATATGACTCGTCATAACTACCGAATATCTGATTCATTGCAGCTTCATAGGTTCGCCAAGCTTTTCAATAGGGAACATGTATACCATAACTAATTCGAAGTGAATTCATTATGTCCTTCCCACGTGTTTGAGGTTTTGCCCTAACGTCTTCAACCATTAGATTCCCGGTAATCTTTGCACCCATTCTACGATTTTTTTCCCAAACAAATTCCCAATACATGTATGATCTAGGTTTAATTTCGTCACGACAAATGCATTTGTTACGGGGTCTAACTTAGCCTTTATATGCCATTCACAAGCACAATCATCCCACTCTCTACACAGGCATAGATATAACTCTTGTTATCTTAGTGTATTTGAACCTAAACCCCGTCTGTTGGGAATACTTAATAAGTCCCCATCTAAAATCAGTTGCACCTTCATAAAAAATTGTGCCAACCCCACTATCAAAAATGTGCAACCAATAGTCGGATAAAATAGGCTTCTTTTTTAGGTTGGGACACACATCATAAGCAGGCATACTTCCTAAATCCTCAAAAACAAATTGAGGCCCACTAACAACTTTTTTCTTAACTGGTCTAAAAGGAAATCTATTGAACTTTATGGTAAATTGGATTTGAAAACACCATTTCTCCTAAATACGTCACCACCAGAATCATCACAATCCACATCAGGCATACTACCCATAAATTCATAACCATCACAGTTCAAACTACCCCCTTATTGATATTTGCATGCATATCTCTATCACTTTCACCTTGGCTATCTAGTTCATCACAATCAGAATTCAAAAACCCCGAATTGTTCATATCAAGATGACTTTCACCATTGAAAACATGTTCTCTGGATTTTGAATTCATGTTAACATGCACGTTTTCATTCCTAATATATTCATCAACATCAACCCCAGCAGGTTTTGTGACTATCTTGGAAATATCTACACCAACAAACTTGGCCGATGTCAATTCACATAGTGAAATTAGATTTATCAAATCCAAATCGGTATATATACTACAATTACACCCCCCCCCCCAATCGAGTATGAAACAAAATAACGGATTCATAAAGATCAACCCACCTGGATATTACCTAGGATTTCAGCTCGTGATAACTTGATGTTGAATTCACTGCAATGATTTTCGATTCACCATTATACTTCAAATTGAGCAGAATACTTTCTGAACCCATCCCTCAAATTCACGTTTTGAATGCCTAAAAATCTTCTTATGGAAATTTATCTGCTCTAAAACATCTGGGTATTTTTTTGCGACGCCCCCATGGGGTTCTTGATGTGTAAAATTGAAATGTATCTCCCATATTGCTTTATATACAGATTAATTTGAATTTCAAATTCTCCTTGCCATTGAGACTATCGTCTTATACTGTGATGAAATGACATTTCCGGTGGCAAAAAGAAGACTGATAGAGGAAGGTTGTTGAGAAAGTACTAAATCGGATTATTATAATAGATTAATTCTACTTTTTCATTTCAGCTAATTAAGGGTATAATAGGGTTTTTAGATCTAGTTTTGGACCTAAGAGTTTCTATATGGGCCTTATTGGACCTAATAGTAGTATAGATATCCAATAATCCAAATTGGTATCTAATAGTAGTTTTATTTGATTTGAAATTCTTGGAAGGGTGTTCTTCGAAGATATTTTGATTTGGAGTGGGAGAAAGAACTTTTTGGGATTCTTCAAGTGATTAATTTCAATCAGTGGAGTAGTGTTTGTAGGTCCCGAACGGGTTTTGTGAGGGCAGAAGTCTAGAGGGGAGGGGTGAATAGACTTCTGAAAACTTTTCGTGCAAGATCAGGTGTGATGGCGTGTTTTTCGATTAGATGCGGTGAATCTTTTTGGATCGATATCCAACTTATCGATCACCGATGGCTGGTCGATTCGGTGTCTATCGCTTTAATCGACAGCGGAAGCTAGTTTTAACCCGTGTGAAAAACCAGTGTTGGGATATTTTAGTTTTGATGAATTATGCCAAAACATTATTAACTTGTGTTATTCAAGCTATTTTACAGATAACAAGTTAAGGGGGAACGAGAGAACAAATTGAGGGGGAACTCACTTAAATCGTAAGAAGATGATCGAGATCAGACGAGGTTATGATTTAGACCGATCGAGATCGATGAGTAAGATGAGTTCGAGTTTATCGATGAAAGTGGTAAAATCGATGTGAAGAAAAGCTAAAGCCAAAGAATCAAAAGAGAAGGTTGCGATCGAAGATGAGCAAAAGAGATCGATCAAGATCGACGCGTGATCGAGATCGATATGAAGATGAGCAGATGAGACCGACGAGATCGAAGTAATCGAGATCGACATGATAACCTCGATATGCTAACCTCGATGGAGATGACCGATGTTATCCCCGAGATGATCCTGAAGAAGTGTTGATCCGATCACCGAAATGATCAGATCGCAAGAAGAAATCGATACTCGAAATAATGTGACCCGAGGGTCGAATGTTCAACTCGTAAGAGCCGAACTTAGTAAGCCCGAAAGGTCCAAGATACCCGACGATAAGGTCCGGCCAAGAAAAGTCTCAATAATCAAGAAACCGAGACTCGAGAGAATCAAGAAATCAAGACTCAAAGATGTCATCAAGACACCGGAAGGCTCGGGATAACTCAAGGCTCGATAGCTCGATAATCAAGGTTCGTGATAGCTCGGAGATAAACCAAGGCTCGGGACAAATTTCTCAGATAACTCAAGGCTCAGATAGCTCGGATAACTCAAGGCTCAAATAGAATCAAGATCCCGAGACTCTTAAGAAATCAAGAATATAAATTAGATTCAAATGCGACGTGGACCAATGAGAGGAAGACGACAAGCCTGAAAAAGCTGCAAAAAGCTACAGAGTAGTATGGATTTGAATGTGATTCTCTCCAACGGTAAACATTCAAATTCACACTATAAATACAAGTTCTTCCTTCATTTTCAAGTGTGGAAGTGTGGAGAAATGCGTGAAAACACCATTGAAGCTACAGAGCCAAATCATCTAGCATTTCCACCATAGAACACAGAGCAAGAAATACACGAATATATTCAAGAGTGTTCTACCCTAGATCTAAGCACAAATGTAATATCTTAAGCTTAGAGAGATTTTTCCATCCTTAGCATTGAGGCTAAACAAATGTAAGGGAAAATCTCAACCTAGTTGGAAACCAAACAAACCTTTACCCGAATCAGTTTGAGTTAGGTTAAATTTGTCACCGCAAGATTTCAGACTAGGGATTCTAGTTTCTGATTTCTGGGATCGGTTGAGTGTGAACTCGGTAAACATCTAGCAATCCCGAAAGGAAGGGTAGGCAATCCCGTGAGGGAGATAAGTCCCGTTTGAGTGCGAACTCGATAAACATCTGTTGGGTGTTGGACTAACACATAAAACTAAGTCCAGTTGGTTAAGTTGGTGCCCCAAAAGGGAAGAGTGGATGTAGGGCGGGTTTCGTCTGAACCACTATAAAATCGTGTGTTCTTTACTGCTTTATGTTTATACTTGTCATATGCATTCGATTATAAGCAAAACAACACACATGTTCTTAAAACGCAAAAAATTAGGAATCACTCTGCCCTCTCCCCTGTTTTATATGCATCACATGTCATGTTTGCTTCTGCACGCTCAAAATGGGTTTTTCTCCACTTAAAATCGGGACCATCACAATTGGTATCAGAGCGGGTAGTTCAAAAGGTCACTGTTTTTCAAATGCGAACATCTGATCTGATACCAACAGATGTTATCAGAGCAGGTAGTTCAAAAGGTCACTATTTTTCAAATATGAACATCTGAATTGATACCAACAATTGGTATCAGAGCAGGAGTTCAAAAGTTCACTATTTTCAAAGTGACCACCTGAATTGATCTTTTTAAAACAAAAAACCAATCTCTGTATAAATGCATATATTTTAAATGTTTTGGCGTCATTATCAAAAAGTGGGAAATTGTTGGGATATTTTAGTTTTGATGAATTATGCCAAAACATTATTAACTTGTGTTATTCAAGTTATTTTACAGATAACAAGTTAAGGGGGAACAAGAGAACAAATTGAGGGGGAACTCACGAAATCAGAAGAAGATGATCGAGATCAGACGAGACTGATCGAGATCATATGAGTAAGATGAGTTCCGGAGTTTACTGATGAGTTGTGCAAAATCAGATGTGAAGAAAAGCTAAAGCCAACCAAATCGTAATGTAAGGTTGCAGATCGTAAGATGAAAAAGAGATCGATCAAGATCGACGTGATCGAGATCGATATTAAGATAGATCGACGAGATCGACGTGATCGAGATCGATATGATAACCCGATAGCTAACCCGATGGAGATCGGCCGGATGCTATCCCCGAGATGATCCTCGAAGAAGTGTTGATCGACACTTGAGCCGATCGACAGGGCAAGAAGAAATCGATACCGAGTCAATGTGACTCGAGGGTCTTAATGTCCGAACTTCAGAAGAGCCGAAACTCAAAGAAGCCTCGAGTGTCAAGATACCGGTCGCATAAGGTCCAATAAGAAAAGTCTGCTGAGTCAAGAAACCGGGAATCGAGAGAATCAAGAAATCAAGACCGCAGATGTCATCAAGACAATGAAGGCTCGGGAGTAACCTCAAGGCCGGGATAACTCAAGGCTCAGATAGCTCTGATAACTCAAGGGGTTCGGGATAGCTCAGATAAATCAAGGGCTCGACAAATTTCCAGATAACCTCAAGGCTCAGATATTCTGGGATAACTCAAGGCTCGGGATAGAATCAAGATCCTCGAGACTCGTAAGAAATCAAGAATATAGCCTAGATTCAAATTGACGTGACCAATGAGAGAGAAGACGACAAGCCTGAAAAAAAAGTCGCAAAGTTACAGAGTAGTATGGATTTGAATGTGATTCTCTCCAATGGCAAACATTCAAATCCACACTATAAATACAAGTTCTTCCTTCATTATCAAGTGTGGAAGTGTGGAGAAATGCGTGAAAACACCATTGAAGCTACAGAGCCAAATCATCTAGCATTTCCACCATAGAACACAGAGCAAGAAATACACGAATATATTCAAGAGTGTTCTACCCTAGATCTAAGCACAAATGTAATATCCTAAGCTTAGAGAGATTTTCTCATCCTTAGCATTGAGGCTAAACAAATGTAAGGGAAAATCTCAACCTAGTTGGAAACCAAACAAACCTTTACCCGAATCAGTTTGAGTTAGGTTAAGTTTGTCACCGCAAGATTTCAGACTAGGGATTCTAGTTTTTGATTTCTGGGATCGGTTGAGTGTGAACTCGCTAAACATCTAGCAATCCCGAAAGGGAGGGTAGGCAATCCCGTGAGGGAGATAAGTCCCGTTTGAGTGCGAACTCGGTAAACATCTGTTGGGTGTTGGACTAACACATAAAACTAAGTCCAGTAGGTTAAGTTGGTTCCCCGAAAGGGAAGAGTGGATGTAGGGCGGGTTTCGTCCGAACCACTATAAAATCTTGTGTTCTTTACTGCTTTATGTTTATACTTGTCATATGCATTCGATTATAAGGAAAACAACACACATGTTCTTAAAACGCAAAAAATTAGGAATCACTCTTCCCTCTCCCCTGTTTTATATGCATCACATGTCATGTTTGCTTCCGCACGCGCAAAATGGGTTTTTCTCCACTTAAAATCGGGACCAACAACCGCTTTTTACCAAATCGATTTCAAGTCTGTTTTTCAATCGGTGACTAGATTGTCAACCGATCGATCGGTTGCTTTAGTGATCGATCCTAACTCGGAATATGTATGCAGTTTTAAACCAAGTTGTGTGCAATAGTGTAAAACAGTTAAGAGCAAGTAAATACACACAAGATTTTTATAGTGGTTCGGACAACCAGTCCTACGTCCACTCTTCCCTATCACAAGGGGCACCAACTTAACCAACTGGACTTAGTTTATTGTGTTAGTCCAACACAAAGACAACCAATGATATTTCAAGAGTTCTCACTCAACCGATCCCAGAAATCAGAACTAGAAACCCTAGTCTGAAATCTTGCTAAACAAACTTAACCTAACTTTTGGGTTTGGGTAAGATTTGTTGTTTGTTCCAACTGGAATTCTATCCTAGTATTTAAGTAGCCTAACAGCTAGAGGATAAGATTTATGTGCTAAGAACTATGGGATGAACACTAAGAAAATAATCTTCAAGGTTATGTTCTTCGTGCGGAAATTTTGCTATAGTATATGAGCTTCTTGATAATTTCCATTGTTCACTCTGAAGAGTAATCCCATATTTATAGATCCCGAAAACAAAGAGTCGTTGGAGAGCAATTTGAATTCCGGCTATATTTGGTAGATATGTAGGATTTGATGTGGCGTCTTGAGGGCGGCATAAAAGCATGGATAGTTGTCTTTTATAGCCGTTTGACCAAGCGGCACCAAATCCCGTATTGTCGGCTCTGTTCATACGTGTGTCTTGTTCTTATTGGTTACTTGTAAACACTTTTCAGTGTTTGTTCTACCAACTAAAGTTGACATTCTTCTTGTTCAGATCAACAACGTATGACTTGATGAAACATCAGTTACCACCTGATGTCAGCTGACCTGATCAGTTACAACTGATCAGTCTATCTGATAGAGTCTTCTAGTGTCAGTTGTCTTAGCTCAACTAGCAGACTCGGCTGATGTAGGTCTTCTGGTAGTCATCTGATCTTCAGGTCTTCTGAGTTTGAGCCTCATGATTTCACTCAGATCATCTGACTTTATCAGATCGTCTAATCTTCTGTCTTTCCCTTGCCTTCTGGTCTTCTGACTTCATCTGGTCTTTTGTTCTCAGCTGGTCTTTAGATCTGACCTATATATATATATATTGAGTTCCCCCTCAATATGTGACCTATCTTATACATCAGCTGTTCTATACAATAATTATCAACTGGTCATCTTGTAACTGGTATTTAAAAACATCATCACCAATGTGTCCGACCGGGTCCTAAACACTTGAGAAACATCGGTACCTAATGTGTCCGATTTGGTCCTAAACACTTGAGAAACATCAGTTTCCCCCTTTTTGATGAAATCAAAACACTTGAGAAACCAACACAGTTGATAAATATAAAACAGTAAAGAACACATAGTTAGAAGACAATGAGATTTTGTCTTAGGATCAGAAAAGAATAAACTTTTCATTCAGCTGATTTATCAATTACAGGTTACATCAGAAAAGTTTGAGTTTAAATTCAGCTGATCCTAAACAGTCTTCTGATTTTTAATCTTTTGGCTTATATCCCACTGGCATTTCTCGTTGATCCTGAGGGACGTTGAATATCCGGTATAGCTTCCATTTGACATCATTGATCTGCTGACGATCAGTTATGCGAGCTTTGTTCAGGATGTCAAAATAGAACCTTTGAAATGCTAGTCTGTCAAATGAGCCATCTGCCTTCTTCGAGTAGTCCATCATGTCATACTCTTGACGAGATAATCTCACATTGATTATTCTGGCCTCATTTTCCAGATATTTCGTAAAAAAACGGGTGCTTGTTCTCCAACCGCTTGAGAAATTCAGATCGGGTGATTCTTCTTGTGACACTAGGTCCAAAACAAATGCATCCAGAAGCCATTCACTTCTGATCTTATTCCATTCCTCGAACCTATCAGCATGAGCAGCAGTTTTAGGAATGATTTCATCAACTCTTCTTCGGGTAATCGAAGTTTACATTCGCATTTTCCTCCTCTGCATTTCTTCGCCCTCGATCTGTATTTCTTTTTTAGGTCTTCTGCCTCTGCCAATTTTTCTGTCCTTCTTTCTTCTTCACTAATACGAGCTTCTTCAAAGAATCGCTCCTTAGTCGGGCTTTCTCGGCCTTTATCGCCCAGATGTCCGCTAGCTATTTTTCGTATTGACTCTCTTAGTCTGAGTGGCTGGTACAGGATTTGATGTCCCAGCACCCACAGCTAACTTTCTTGCCTTTGACTTCTCCATCTTCCCAGAAACTTCATTAGCAAATAGATTCAGATGGTCTATTCTCTGGCCATAGGATTCAACTGTCTGAATCAGTTCTTCTGTTGTTCTAATGAAGTCAGTTGGTTTCTCAACCTGTCCTTGGTCTATTCTCTGGCCATAGGATTCAACCTATCCGAATCGCTTCTTTCGTTGTTGTTCGATGAAGTCGGGTTGGTTTCTCAACCTATCCTTCCCTTTTTGGTTTGATCAAAAGAGTATTGAGGTGGGAAGTCAGAGATCCAAAGCTGACTGATATGGCTTTGTTAAGATCTGCAACAGATAAACCTTGAGCTTGAGTAGATAGATTTTGAATCTTTGAGATCAGCTCAATCTTGACAAATTCAATGGCAGTAGAGAGGGTAAGAATGAGTTTATCAAGTTTTTCTTCAGTCATTTCAAGCTTTTCAGTGACCATCAGAAGAGAAACTTGTTGTTGATCAACCTCGACTAGCTTGTCATCAAATCGTCTTTTTAAATTCAAAGATCCGGGTTGGTCACGGTTTGAGAGAATCGATCTTTGATTGCTTCAATCTGGGAAATAGCTAATTCCCGTTGATCCGTTATTTCTTTGAGGCCAATCTACCTCTGATCAGCTATTGTGTTGCTACGTTCATTAGCCAACACTCCCTCAACTTCTTCTTTCAGAAGATCTTTAAAACAAGATCTGATCTCCTGAAGTTGACCAGCGGTGATGTGTGTTGCAGGAATATTTTGTATCACCTGATCATTTCTAGTTGTTTGCGCCTCTAGTGGTCGGGTCATGAATCGCAAACACCGGTTCCACTTTCATCAAGAACTCCCACATCCTTCATAGGATCATCTTCCTTAGGAGTTTTCGCAATGACCTCGATTCAACTTGTTCAATTATTCGAACTTTTACGTGGATCGAGCTTTGATCGCTTCAAATAGATCATCGGTTAAATTTGGTGATCCTACTGGCCGGATTTCTTCATGTCGAAATCAAAATCTGCGAATGCATCAGCACCTCCCATCTGTTCAATAATGATCATGAAATCTAAGAAGTTCTTCAAATGGAGATCTTTCCAGGTGAGGATCTCCATTACTTCTTCCCGAATAACAGGATGGGCTTCAACTCCGGTACAACTCATCAACCGCGTTCAATTCTCATTCGACCATTCTCCCGGTGATGGTCTTGGATGATCTGGACTCAGGAATCAACTGTTCAGATCTACCAAGTTCAGGTTGATGAGATGTGGAGGGTTCAGTGGTGTCCGAGTTTGGATGTTGGTGATTGGCTGAATCTGTAGAGGTTTCGCGGTAGGGTTGGGATTACATGGAAAGCTCTTTGCATCGGATTCTGCAGCCGGTGATCTTCTTGGTTCGTGAAACGGTGAACTTTCGTGAGGTTGGCGGTGAAGGAGAAGGAGAGATATGCTCGATGGCTAAAAAGTCCGAAAGTCTTTGAATTAGCGCGAGATTGGGGTGATGGAGATCTTTCATCCCTTGCTCCTCCCTCTGATTGCTCTGGCGAGCTCTCAACTTGGGAAGCTTTATCATTCGATTTTTCAGTTGATCTCTGTGGCGATGTCGGCTGATGGCGCTCCTTCTTCATCTGACTCGTCTTCCAGAAAAAGAGTCATGGTGGTCTGTTTTACTTTCTTTGGCCTCTTCTCCTGAGCCTTTACCAGTTTTCTCTTCTTCTTTTGAGGAGCATCAGTTGCAGACGTAGATGTCTCCTTGTTCTTCGCTTTCTTAACCTTAGGGGGAGTGGGCCGCATATCATCATCTGTCGGCCCATAAATGGCAGTTGTGGTTGAGAGAAAGGCCTTGTAGGACTTCAGTCCGTTCTGATCCCATTCAGCATTGGGCATATTGTCCTTCAGAATAACTGCAACCTTGTTGAGATTGCTGATTCTCTTCTTCAGATAGACTTGTCTCTGTTCACTAACTCCAAATTTGTCATGTTCTTGGATCAGAATAGCCTTCAGAAAACCATGTCAATTAATATTTTTGGCTCCATCGATAATAGCAGCCATGCTATACAGTTTGACAGCTGTTAATCCATCTGGGCTTAAAGAAATACCCATAATTATTTTTGACAGAATGTCAAATAACAGACGGTATTTCCTTTTCATCATAGGCCTGACAAAGCCTACGGTCTGGTGTTTATCAGCCTCTCTGAAGAGTTCATTTTTGATTAGTTCGTCTTCATTCTCCCTGTAGTGAGCAGGAGAGATTTTTCCTTTGGCAGGTTGAATAGTCGAGTTATATCAGCATTTGTAAGTCTGATATCCTCTCCATTTACTGAAGAAATCAATTCGTCTCCAGGATTTTTCGTGTCCACCTGCAAATTCCTCAAGAATTCTAGTGCCTCATACTGCATTACTGGATTGCAATGAGCAGCATAGTATTTTTCGAGATTGCACCTTCTCATAATTTGTTCCACCTCCATTGATTCTGGATCCCATGTAACACCAAACCTTACAAATTTGTCTTCAACAATTTTGGTTGCCAAATCCGCATAGTTACACATAATTTTGCCCAATCCGTGAGTAGCCATCTACAACAAGATAGATTCGATTAATAAGTTGTGCATAACTATAAAAATATCACATATTGATTATCAGACCTAGTAACCGATGGATACATACAGATACCAAGAGATAATAAGGCATAACACAGGATAACATAAGTAGACGTAATCTATATGATCAATGGATTTTAGGAAAGTAATTCATCAAATATCCAGAAATTACCAGATTCTGCTTTTTTATTTTGAAATAGGTTGAATCGCAAGAAACACGTTGAAGTGCAGAAAGGTAACTGTGAGTTTGCAGAGAATAAATCGCAAGAATTTTGAGAAAAGTATTCTGGTAGGATTTTGATGAAGCTTATAAAAAGGAAGGGGGGAAAAACGAGACTAGAAGATCAAAACGTTTTAAAAGAATAAACGATCCAGATTGAGCGGTTTTGATCGTGTGGTCAGGATATGCACGCGTGATTGCCTTTTGGATTTTAAAAACACATTTAGTGGCATTTAATACATATACCCTACGTCCCGCATTAAATACTTTGCAGGGTATGCGTCACAAAAGTATGTGTACAGTAAAGGCAAATATTATCAGATAATTTCAGATATGTTAGCAGTAAACAAAGAAACAGAAATGCGTATCTGGTTTCTGATATTGTAATCAGTCAATACCACTTGAAGTCTATTTGTACCACTTGTTGATCATAGTTTTCTGCCTAATCCTTATAATTTCCCAACTGTCCCGTTAAACTGATATGTTCCACATTGCTTCTGATATTCCCTTTTTCTGATCCTTACTGATCAGTTGAAGTTCCCCCTTCAGCTGTTATCTCTGATTACTTATTGACTGATCTATATGATTTGTTGAGATATATAACTCAACTGATCTCCCTCATCTGATCAGTCTCTTATTTAATCAGATTTCAGTTGACCTATTCTGATTCTACTCAGATCAAGTCAATTCTTGGGATAAGTGTTACCGCCAAAACTTATTCTTGGAAAATCGGATAGTCGTCTCGATTCCCTAAGTCGGCACGATTTGACATTCGTAATAATAGTCTGGATTCTTAGCGATATCAATCGCTATAACCACATCCAATCATCAGTCGTGTGTCTCCTACGCGCTGTCCTTGCGGTGCTAATTTCTCTTAAGGGTCTTGAGAAATTAAATTTGCACCTATACCCCTGTTTTTCTTCTATAAATAGATCTGGGGTTTTAGGCAAACAACACAACATAAACCATTCATCTTCTTTATTTAGCTTAAACTCCATGTTTCCCAATGAACCCTTATTTCTGGTGAAACTTCCGGCAAAAACCTTTAACCCTTTTCAAATGATTTCAGCTTCTCAAATCAACCCTGTGTGTCCCTTATTACTGCTTTCGTCGTCATCGAAGATTACACATACGGTTATTGCCAAGCTTCTCTACCACCGAGGCGGCGGATCTGCTATCGCAAATGAGAAGGCACTTCTCCTAACCGTATGCACCTTGTGTGCCTATCGAGATGACGGAATTAGCATCAACAGACTCAGTCTGATACAAAACCTGAGTTTGGTATACGATCTTGATCAGACAACAGTTGATCATCGTATATCAAACTCAATATTTGCATGTGACACTTGTGGCCATATGGTCTTTGGACCACATCTTTGGCACTTGGGTCCCATTTAACAGCTGGAGAGCCCATTGATTTTAGGACTAGGGGCTCCTGGCTTAGAAATCCTTCAATGCCGCTCTCGCTCCTCACTCTGAAGCTCTGAGGGTGGCTTAGGATTATTTCAAAGCCTCTCACACCCCTTTTAGGGTTAAGTGGGGGAAAATGGGAGCATCAGGCTCTAAAATCTTTGAAGCCTATCTCCCCCCCTTCTAGGATTAGGTTTAGGGTTTAAGGTTTATGGTTTATGTAATGACCTCCGGGTCCTTTTGCACTTGTAACTTGTAATGTAAATCTGACCTCCGGGTCTTTATCAATGAAACGTTCTATTATTTCATTGTTATGTTGTTTCTATTTTCTTATGCGATTTGTAGCCTTAATCTTATACAACTTGCTTGTTGAACATAGCTTAACTGACTTACAAAGTATAAAACAACCAAACTGATCAGTTCCTTTAATCTGAAATGCCTTAATCTGATCAGTTCCTTGTCTGAACTAATAAAGCCTTCTCTTATCAGTTCCATGACTGATCTTCTGATCAGTTGAGATATATAACTCAACTGATTCCTCTTACCATGGTTAGTCTCTTAACCAACTGGTTCTGGAGACTAGTCCACCAAACATTTCTGGTGCACTTTCTCAGAGATCCAGAAGCCTTAGCTCATTACATAATTCTCTGAATCTGATCTCAGCTAGTGGCTTGGTTAAAATATCAGCTTTCTGTTTATCAGTATGGATCTTTTCCATTATGATATTCTTCTTTTCAACATGATCTCTTATAAAATGGTGTCTGGCATCCACATGCTTGCATCTTGTATGTAGAACAGGATTCTGAGTGATTGCAATAGCACTATTACTGTCACAGAATATAGGTACGTTCGTAGCTATAATGTTATAATCCCTCAGCTGCTGACTAAGCCAGAGCAGTTGGGAGCAACAGCTTCCTACAGCCATATATTCTGCTTCATTAGTAGATGTCGCAACTGATGTCTGCTTCTTTGAAAACCAAGAGATCAGTTTACTACCTAAAAACTGACATGTACCTGAGGTTGACTTCCTATCAATTCTGCAACCTCCATAATCAGAATCAGAATACTTACTAAGCTCTAGATTATCATCTGGTGGGTAAAATAAACCAAGGTTTACTAGCCCCTTCAGATACTTAAGAATCCGCTTAGCTGCTTCCAGGTGGCTTTGCATTGGATTTGCCTGAAATCTGGCACACACACCTACTGCAAAAGTGATATCTGGTCTGCTGGCAGTCAGGTATAGTAGAGATCCAATGAGAGCCCTATATTCTTTCTGATTAGTTTTCTGACAATTCTCATCTGGATCCATCTTGAATCCAGTCATCATAGGAATTCTGGCTTCCTTACAATTTTGAACTCCGAACTTAGCCAATAAACTCGTAGTGTACTTCTCCTGGCAGATAAATATCCCTACTGTACTTTGCTTAACTTGTAAACCCAGAAAGTAACTCATCTGAATCATCATGGACATCTCGAACTTCCCTTGCATCAGCTTGCTGAATTTTCACATAAACTCTTGTTGGGAGATCCGAAGATGATGTCATCCACATAAATTTGAACCATCAGAATGTATTTTCCATCTTCTATTCTGAATAAGGTTCTGTCCACTATTCCTTTAGTAAAACCACTGTCTATCAAGAACTGAGAGAGTATATCATACCAAGCTCGAGGAGCTTGTTTCACACCATAAAGAGCTTTTCTTTAACGGTACACCTGGTCGCCTTTTTCAAAGGCTGGAGGTTGTTCAACATAAACTTCCTCAGCTAGTACCCCGTTTAAGAATGCACTCTTAACATCCATCTAATACACAATAAACCCTCTGTGGGCAGCATATGCCAGAAACAGCCGAATGGCTTCCAGGCGAGCGACTGATGCAAAGGTCTCATCATAATCAATTCCTTCTGATTGTGAATACTCCTTAGCAATAAGTCTTGCCTTATTTCTGGTTATGACATTATTCTCATCTCTTTTGTTCTTGAATACCCACTTTGTGCCAATCACATCTTGATGAGTTGGTCTGTCCACCAGTTTCCAAACCTGATTCCTCTCAAACTGTTCCAGTTCCTCTTGCATGGCTAGAATCTAGTTTGCATCTTGTAGAGCTTCTTCTACTTCAGTTGGTTCCTTCATAGACAGATAACAACAATACATGGCACTTTCACCAATCTGATGTCTAGTTTTAACTCTATCAGATGGGTCTCCGATGATCAGATCAGTTGGATGACTGGTTACCCAGGTCCTTCTTTTCTGATTTGTATCAGTTTAGAGAACATCATCCTCTTCTGATAGTAGTTCATTACTAGTGATTGGGAGTGGTGCAGAATTATGATCCACTTGACATGGACAAGTCTCAGCTGATGTTGGACTCATCATGTGCTGATGTTTGTCCGTAGGAACCAGTGTTCCCCAACGAGATGGTTCGATTGATATTATCTCATTTGTACGAGCTTCTTCATTGACGGTTATGCGTACCTTAAAGTCCGATTGACTGGTGAATCGGCAAAGATCAAGTTCGGAATATGCCTTCATTACGTGTTCTCGATCCTTTTTCCTTGATACTTTCGATCCATTTTCTGCGCGCCAGTGCACGGTTGATCGGTAATCGCTTTTTGTTCGAGGCGACTTTCTCTTGTTCGGGAAGATGTCTCATCAAAGACCACATGAGGTGTTTCTTCCACAACTATGGTTTACTTTGTTGTAAACCCTGAACGCCTTTTTGGATGAGGAATATCCTAAGAATATACCTCATCCGACTTGGCCTCAAAAGTCTTCAACCCGACTCTTCCCATTGTTGTGTATGAACACTTGCATTCAAAAAACATGGAAGTAAGAAACACGAGGTTTTACGCCTTCCACGGTTCATAGGGTGTTTTGTAGTGAGCCTTAGTCGAGAGAGCATCTGCTCCGAAAGTGTGGCATGCAAGATTGATGGCTTTTGCCTTTAAACGGCTTGGTGTTGCATGTTCTCCGCTAACATAGCGAAAGCGGTTTCTTTGAGTGTTCTGTTTCTCCTTTCTACTACACCATTACATTTGTGGGCGTTCTTTGTGATGTCTCATGTCAGATACCAAACTTAGTGCAAAAATCAGTAATAAAAGAATTCGTAAATTATGTACCTTTTATCGATCCGATTTTCACTATAATCGACACCCTTCTCATTCTCGTAATTTCTTGAGTAGCTCGGGTATCTTTTTTGTTGTCTCATTCTTCTTATACAAGAATACAACCTGTAAACTTGGAATAATCATCCACAATTACCGAGTATATTTTCGTCCCGAGATGAGACGAGCGGGTGTAACTTGTCCAAATAAGTCCATATGGATCAGTTGCAATACTCTGCTGGATGCTGGTCCAGGGATTCCCTTGAATGAGGCTTTAACCTATTTTCCCTTCTGACATGTGACACATGTCTGATCCTTAGAGAATACCTCATTCGGAAGACCCTCAACCAAAGACATCCTTGCTATCTTGTTAAGAGTTTTAAAGTTCGGGATGACTCGTTCTCTTGTGCTGAGCCAATCGCTATCTTTTGAATCATTAACAATCAGGCATGCATTTCTTGGACAACTGTTCCAATCTGCTGTATAAATCGTACCTTTCCTTGAACCAGTTAACAAGATGTGTTGAGTAGCTCGATTCTTGATAGTACACTGATCAGTCGAGAACTCAACACTGAATCTGTTGTCGCATAATTGTGAAACTGATAATAGGTTATGTTTTAAACCTTCGACATACGAGACTCTAGTAACCTATACATCATCATTCTTTAAGGTTCTGAATCCTCTGGTAAAACCAAAGTTATCATCACCAAAGAGTACACGCGGGCCTTCTTGTTCTGTGTAAGAGCTAAGGAGATGTTTGCTTCCAGTCATGTGCCTTGAGCATCCACTATCGATGTACCTGATAGTTGCTTGTACACCTCCTTTGTTGGCCAAACCCACACGAACCTGCAATTAAATCAGACTTTAGGTACCCTTTTAGGATTGGGTCCTGAGGGGTTAGAGTTGGTTTTAGGGATCCATACAAGCAGGGCACTTCTATTGTAATCAGATAGATCAGAAGGCATGATTTGTCTCCCATAAACATCTACATAATCATACATCTCTTCATATGCATTCTGATCAGTATGATTATTTGTGCGAGCCTTGAGTTAATCAGAAGACTTGAGATTTTTATTTGTTGTTTGTCTTCTTTTAACCCAGTGGGGCTCATGTGCAGCAGCCCTAGGTTTCTGATTGTAAGGGTAGGTATGACTGCTACCATTAAAAGATTCATATCTTATTGGCATATCTGGTTTAGCAGTTTACCCTTGACTTGCCTGATAGGCAGCTTGACCTGATTAGGTTTCAGATCAGATTTCCCTTTTTGAGGTTATCTTTTCTGATACCTAATCTGTTGATCAGGTTGAGGTTTCTTCAGAAGAACTGGGTTCTTCTATTGATTCCTCAGCTGATGCTTGATCAGTTGGGGTCCATTTTTGTTCCCTTTCTGATTTGGCACTTGCCTTACTTGTTCAACAGGTCTCTTTCCCTTATTAGATACAGATTATGTGTATCTATATCAGAAACTCGTTTGATTACACCTTTTTGAAGTGAATCAGACAGAGCTTTTGAGGATGTAGAAGGGTTTTCATACCCAATTCCCTTCTTATTAGTTGTCGTTCGAAAATAGTTGTTCATATCCTGAACGGTTTTCGAAGATTTCGTGAAAACCTGTATTTTCTTACGTAAACTATCCTCATTTACTTTCAGAATCTCATGTAGTCGGAAGAGATCATCAAACTTGGCTTGTAAGATTTTAAAATCATCAGCTTGCTGCTTATTGATAGCTAGTTGTTCTTTAATCTGCTTCTTCTGATCAGAAGAATTATCTTCCAGAACTTTCAGTTCTTCAGTTATCTTCTGAGCAGCTTCAGCTGATTTTAGTTCAACTGCTTTACTGACAGCATTTTCCTTAACAAGATGAGTATTTTTAATCCTTATCTTATCATTTTCGGCTTCCACTATCGTATAAGTGTCTACTGCGTTAGAGAGATCATCAAGTACTTGCTCAGAATAGAGCTGCAAGTCAATCTGTCCAGCAGGTGTGCTAATCATAGCTGGTGTGGAAACTGAAAGAACAGAAGGTTTAGAGGTTACCTCAGATTGGTCTTCCTCCTTAACCATGAGACAGATGTCTTCATCAGATGAGAACATCAGATCATCGTAGTGATAGAAATCATCAGCGTTGCTTATCAGACAAAAGTCCTCTACTGATGAGTAGCCAGAATCCTCAGAAGGCAGATAAGAATCATCGATCTCAGATGTATCAGCAACCATGGCTTTTCTGTCTCTGTATCTTTGTTCTCGTCTGTTCCGCTTGTCTTCTCTTTCTTTTGGAGTCAGGTCCGGGCAATCTGCTTTGTAATGGCCTGGTTTCCCACAGTTGGAACATGCTCCACTATCCACGGAACTCCTTCTGCCAGGTGAGTCATTTCGTCTATAGAATCTGTCAGGTGACTTACCTGTCTGATTGTAATCTGAGTTTCTTCTCTCAGATTTGTTGTCTCTTCTTTCATCAGACCGATCATCTCTTTTCTTATCTTCTCTGCGATCTTCTCTACGATCATCAGATCTGGTCCTTTCTGGAGATCTGTCAGCTGGCCTCCTATCTCTTCCTCTGCTGTTTTGATAATCCCTGTAAAATCTACGATACTTACCAAGTTGGATGTTAGATTTTTCAAGTTTTTGAGTTAGTAAAAGCAATCATTCGGTTTGGCTTATAATATTTCCAATGAGTTCGATGAGACTTTGAGTTCTTTGTTTGGTCGCTTTGAATCTGTTGATTTTGATGTGGCAGGTGTGGCTTCAGCAGGTGACTCGTCTTCTTCTTCTTGCCCTTTCTCGATCAGATCGAACTCATGGGCTTTAAGACTCAGGAACAGGTTGCTTGGCTTCATCTTGGCAATATCTTGACAATCCTTTATTACAGTGACTTTCATCTCCCACTTCTTAGTCAGAGATCTCAAGATCTTGTAATTTATGTCTTTATCTGACATCTCTCGTCCAAGTTCCCGAAGCTTGTTGACAGACATGGTGATTCTTCCATCGAGCTCATTAATGGTTTCATTTGGTAGCATCTTAAGTTTTTCAAATTTCACCAGTTCGGCTTGCAGTCTGCTATCTTTAATTAGATCATTTCCTACACACATTTCAGCAAGCATATCCCACATCTGTTTGGCTGTCTTTAGATACTTTATCTTTTCTCTGGTTATCTTGTCCATGGTCTTCATGATTATGTGTCTGGCTATCGTATCCAGAGTGTACATCTTTCTCTCTTCAGCATCCATCAGGGCGGGACTCTTTCTGACAAGACTTCCAACTGCAAAATCTGGATCACCTCCAACAGCTGGGTTGTCATGATAGAGGATGATGGGTCCTCGTTCAAGAACTTTCATCATCCTGCTGCTTATTGATCCCAGATGGTTGCTCATGTATATCGTACAGTCTGCATACTCATCAATGGAAAATTTAGGCAAATCAACCCGAAGTATTATCCATGTAGATCGTGAGTTTGAAAACAAATGAGATTAGAAAAAGGTTTTTCAAGATTAGTTCAAGTGACCACAAAGGTTCTTCCTCAAGAACCGATGATATTCAAAGTCAGTGGTCCGTAGAACCACTTCTCTGATACCACTTGTAGGTCCCGAACGGGTTTTGTGAGGGCAGAAGTCTAGAGGGGAGGGGCTAATAGACTTCTGAAAACTTTTTCGTGCAGATCGGGTGTGATTGCAGTTTGCCTGATCAGAGTGCAAGTGAATCAGTTTGGACTAATATCCAACTTACTGATCGCCTGAGGGCAGATCAGTTCGGTGTCTATCAGTTTAACTGATTGTGCGGAAGCTAGTTTATACCCGTGTGAAAAACCAGTTTATAACAAATCAGATTCCGAAGCTGTTTTCAATTAGATGACTATGGAGTCAATCTGATCAGATCAGTAGCTTGGTGCTAGCTGATCCTAACTTAGAATATGTATGCAGATTAAAACAAGTTGTGTGCAATAGTGTAAAGCAGTTAATCAATCAGGTAAATGCACACAAGATTTATAGTGGTTCGGACAACCAGTCCTACGTCCACTCTTCCCTATCACAGGGGGCATCAACTTAACCAACTGGACTTAGATTATTGTGTTAGTCCAACACATTACACCAACAAATATTTATAGAGCTCTCACTCAACCGATCCCAGAAATCAGAACTAGAATCCCTAGTCTGAAATCTTGCTAAACAAACTTAACCTAACTTTGGGTTTTGGGTAAGATTTGTTGTTTGTTCCAACTTTGAAATCTATCCTAGTATTTAAGTAGCCTAACAGCTAGAGGATAAGATTTATGTGCTAAGAACTATGGGATGAACACTTAGAAAATAATCTTCAAGGTTGTGTTCTTCGTGCGGAAATTTTTCTATAGTATATGAGATTCTTGATAATTTCCGTTGTTCTGGTTCGTTATTTCTTAATCTTCGTTCTTTAAATAGGATCGTGTGAAATTAATAACTATTGTTTTGACTTATGATGGGAAGAGAATCAATGCAATTTGATACCTTGTATCTTGAGCAATATTATTAATTACATGACGATTGCAGAGATTTAATACGGAGAATCGCGTGCAAGTACTGCTTGCTTGATTTATCCCCTTGGTGGGCTCAGAATCTTTATCATACCAAATCTTGCAAGTGGAAATTTATTTCCGGTATGGATAATAATGCTGAGTTGTCTTTACTTCAGGGACAAAGATATTAATTAATATAAAGTCTGTTCAGTGACTTAATTAATTAATGGACTAAGATAATCTTAAACGTGGGAAATAATGACCGGGAGCCATATTATTGTGAAGTCGTAATGTGGGTTAAGATGGATAGTTCAATATTAATTTTATAGTGGGGTAAATTAATATTAATGGGCTTGAATAATATTTTGGCTAAATATTAAAGCTTCATATCCCATTGGAGGTCCAATCTTAATTCTCCTATAGGCCCCTCAAATAGCCCAAACGAAAGTCCAATTAATGAAAAGATGAAGAAAATATTTTGGCTTATTTTTCCACAATAATTTCGAAAATTTGGGTAGGAAAGAGAAAAATATTTTTTCTTGATTTTCTTGGAAAGATCTTGTGGAATAAGTATTCTTGAGATACAAGTTTATCCCATAAATTCAAGAAAGAAAAAAGATCTTATTTCTTCCTATTACATGTGATATTTTCAAAAATATTGAACAAGAAAGGAGGAGAAAATTTTGTTGGGAGATATTTTGGGAAATAGAATATATTGGATGTATTCTAGATTGTATCTTGAGGAAGAAGCAAAGAAATTTCCCAACATCCAACTAGCCCTAATTTTCGTTCCCCCCTAGCCTATAAATAGGGGATGAGTTTTTCATCCCCAAGTGCAATTCCATGTGTTGGAAAAATTAGAAATCCACAAAGGTGGTGGCCAAATATTTTATTTTCTCCTTTAAGATTAAAATCGTTCGTTGATATTCCTCCCACCGGATTACGTTCGTGGACGTGGGACATATTTGAGAAGGTACTTTGGGTTGATCCATCGTCACATTGGTTGTCTCTACGAGAGGTTAGTATTTACATAATTCCTAGATTTCGCATGCTTAGGTTTTACGTGAAATACGTGTACGCATGATGTTTAATTGCTTATTAATTATTATGTTGAATTGGTTTAGGATTAATTCATGTTAGTAATTAATTGATTAATTTAAATATGTATTTAAATTCAACTCGAATAGATCCGGGCACCCCTAATTTCCCAACAACTGGTATCAGAGCCTCTGTTTCGAGCTCTGTATTTAAATTGTTATTTAAATTATGTTGGCCATTAAATTTTATTGAAAATTGGATAGTAGAATTGTTAGATCTATTTTACAGGTATCCAATTGTCATGGTATTTAATGTGTTTATTTATTTCATGCGTATGAATGTTTTTAATTCGATTCGTTCGAATTTGTTTTTCTCATGAGAAAATCCACTAGTAGATTAGGCTATTTGATTTGTTCAATGTAATAGACTAGTCAAGATTTAGGTTTATTTATTTTTTGTAAAAATAAATTGTAACCTGATCGAAGACGAAGACGGAGACGAGAAATTAAAATGGATCCGGAACCGTACGTGGGTGACGTGCATCGCGCGAAATGTGCTAGGAGGGAGGGCGCGCGTCGACGCAGACGTAAGGTTGGTTGACGAACTTTGGCGACGACGACGCTTGGGGGGATCGGGCGCAGCGCCAAGACAACGTCTTGCGCACAAGGGCGATTTGGGGTGGCATTAAGGGCATTGGGGTGGTTGCTCGACCAAGGGCGGCCGGATGCGGGCGTTACATCCCAGCTACGAGCTACTTGGCGTGGCGTTTGAGACGGAATTTTTTTTCGAGACGATCGAGTGGGAGAAATTCAAGACGGCGTTTCTTCAAAGTCAAGCCAAGAAAAATTAAACCATGACAATTGGATAATTTGTGCCCAATATGTTTATTTTTCTGCTTTGATTGATTTATTGTTGTATTTTCTTATGCTTTATTTAATTTGTTTAAATGTGTTTGCATGAGAATTGCCCAACGAAAAATCTCAAATTCAAAAATTACTAAGTATGTTTTAATAATTAATTTGGTTTTGAATCAAATTAATTTTGACCTCCATGATTTATTTATTTGTGAAATCTTTTGGAGAAATTCCCCTAAGGGACGGCCAAAAGAGAGCTTTCACATGAATAAATTCTCAAAAGGATGATTGTGAATTATTATTAGTGGCGACGATGACCCTCCCAAGAGGCTCGATCAAAACGAAGTAGTAATTCTGTATTTAATCATGGTTATTACTTAGGTATAAAATTGATATGCATATACTTCGCCGAAGTCCCTGTCAATTTTATATTGGTCAAGTGGGAGCCAACTATTATTTTTTTTTAAATTAAAGGTTTGTAACTGTTCCTGTTTGTAACCTGCTTGAATGTGATTTAAATGATGACACTCCCAAGATGCTCATTTAAAACTGTTTTGAGATGTTGGTTGATGCATGTTCATATTTTTTTCGAGATTTCAGATGTTTTAATGAGTTTTATTGTAGTTTTGTGATGAGTGATCACATGTTTACTATGGATACTCTACAAGAGGTCTTGGAGACGATAGAGAAGCATTTGGGATAAGAAGACGAGGCTTTGGTGACTAAGAAACTTCTTTCAAGATCTAGGCCAGTGGAAGGCAAGGTCAAAGTGAAGATGGTCAATTAGAACCAAAACAAAGCTCGTAATAAGAAAGGCAAAGGTAAGGCGGTAAGTAGGTTAGGAATCCAAAAGAAACCAAAATGGAAGGTAAGTAGGTTCGTGGACGTGGGACATATTTGAGAAGGTACTTTGGGTTGATCCATCATCACAGCGGTTGTCTCTACTAGAGGTTAGTATTTACGTAATTCCTAAATTCTGCATGCTTAGGTTTTACGTGAAATACGTGTACGCATGATGTTTAATTGCTTATTAATTATTATGTTGAATTGGTTTAGGATTAATTAATGTTAGTAATTAATTGATTAATTTAAATATGTATTTAAATTCAACTCGAATAGATCCGGGCACGCCTAATTTCCTAACATTTTGGCCAGATCAAGGCTTCTGGCTTCTTCTTCTATTAGCAACTGTTAGATTCCTCTCAAACTCAACAATTTTCTGAGTACGCTCCTCCATCTGACTCAGTAGAGCGGTGGCAAGATTTGTAAACTGAGCTTCCACCGACGCCTTGACCCCATCTAGAATAGTCGTCAAAACGTGGTCTAGGGTCTCTGGTGGAATAAGCACAACTGGTGCGGATGTTTGCGCCTCCTCAGCTAGGTCCACCCTCTGCTGACTCATCGGCAGCATCTTCAAATTCCTCAGTAAGTTCAGAAAAACCCATCTTCTTGTTTATCAACCAGGCAACATCGCCATCAGAAGCAAGTTATGCTTTGCTGGTGACTCCGGCCAGATGTTTCATCTTGAGCTCCATGGCCACAAAGCCATCATTTCCAATGGCCTCCAATGCGATCAGAAAATCTTCAATATTTTGTAGTCTGACGTCCCTCCAGAATAGAATGTCAGCAACCTGTTGACGAACACCAGGATGGTCAACCAGGTTGGGATAATGGGAGTCCAGAAAATTGTCCACTCGCTACCTCAAAAATCTGATCACAGGCTTTATTGGCTCAGGAGAGTCGAAGACTTTCCTGGTGTTAAATGGGTTATGAGCCACAAAAATGAAAGCGGCCTTCTGTCGGGCAGTCTGAATGTCAGGTGTGGCTTCTCTAAAGGGTTCAGGATGAGGTTGAGGTTGAGGTGATGGTGCAGGCTCAGGTTGGGGTGATGTATGGAGAGATGGTTGTCTGGGAGGTGAGGGTGCGGGTGTAGAGGGATGAGAAGAATGAGGTTCAGGTGAGGATGTTTTCTGAGGTATGGGAGAGGGGGTTTTGGATATTGGTGTAGGGGATCTTGGATAGTGAGTGGACTCGTGACCCTTGAAGAGGGAGCTCAGGTGTGCCAAGTCAGATGGCTCAGACTCGCCCTGGGCATCTTCAAAACTCTCTTCTGCAGCTCTACCAGCCTCTTTCTGACCAGGTTCCTCCACCACTACCAGTTCGTGCCCCGTACAGACCATGTGTTTAGAGCTCACAGCGGTCTCTTCTCCAGCCAACTCAAGACGCTTATCTCCTCCAGATTCCAGGATTTTAACATCGCTATCCTCGTCCCTCAGATCCCCAGATGGCATTCTAGTCCTTATTGGCAGCATTGTGGTGAGTGTTTTGTGACGTTTCTCACCTGCATCAGAAGGCTTACTCACAACTTATTTCCTCTTTGCAGCTCTAGCCTTCGGTTGGGCTCTTGCCCCCGTCTGCACATATGATGTCGCCTTAATCTTTGGCACATACGGAGCAAGGTCATCATCTGATTGTCCAGGCAATTCCTCGTCCTTAAGCAAAATTGCCTTGAATTTTTCCAGGTAAGGTTTCCTCCCAATATCTGACCAGGGATAGTTGGGCATCTTATCAGCAAGGATGATGCTGACTTTTTGAATGTTTCATATATTCTTGGTCAGCACCACCTGGTTCTGCTCATTCACCACAAACTTTGCTGATTCTTGTAGCAGCCGATGCTTGAACAACCCCATCCAGTTAATGTCTAGGGCCTTCTCAATAATGGCAGTCATTACATGCTGCTTTTGCTGGGTTAGGGCATTTGGGCTAAAACCAATCCCCAGAATGACCTTCGAGACGATCTCGAAAAGCAGCCTATATTTCCTTCGGAGGTAGGGAATCTTGAAATTTGTAATGTTTGATATGTTCCCAGGCCTCAGCAGTACTTTCTGAAGATACTCTTTATCTGACATCCCTGCGGTAAACTCATCATGGTAGTTTCTGCCCATCGAAAGACCAAAAATCCTTCCTAGATCATCATTGGTGACATCGATTCTGTTCCCACCGACGAATGAGTATAACTCCTTATTGTTGGTCTCCTTTAACTTCCTCAAGAACTCGAGAGATTCAATGATGCTGACACTGCTCAAATGGCGATAGCAGAAGTGCTCGAGTTCACAGGCTCTTAGACACTCCAATATCTCCTTTGATTCTGGATCATTGGTGATATGGAAGAATACATACTTTTCATCAATCACATTCTTTATCATTGAGGCATAATCACAACTTTCCACAGAGACTATCGATGTTTCCATTTGTATGTATCTGATAAGCATAAACATATGCACAATAAATTAGATTTGGCATATCCGATTTTCGTGTTTACTCGTGCAATCATGCTTTAGAAAGTGTGTTGTGTGTTCATAAATAAGATCCAAAAAAAAAAAACGCATCAGTGCAGAGATTGAATTATGAACACAATATGAACATACGCATAAGACTACCATAAGCATATAATCAATAACCCTAGTAAGAACTAGATATGTTAAATCACATAGAAGATACGCAAATTACCAGAAAAACGATTTGAAAAATAATTACAAAAGCTAAAAAAGATCGCTTCGAATGTTTGAGTGTTAGAAGAATTTCTGAAAACAATTGCGTGTTTGAGTGAGAGAATGTGAAAAGGTTCTGGAAATGGTATATTAGGGTTTATATAAGTGAGAGGGAAAATAAAGTTTTGCACGAAAGATTTGAAAATACTTGAGTGTTCTTGACTTGATCGGACGATTAAGATCAAGTGGGTGAAAAGTAATTAAATCGTGCGGTCATGGATCAAAACCGGCAGACTTTTGGACTTAAAAATTCACAATAAATGCATTTAACACAAAAATCCCACGTCCGCATTTAATGCTTGCAGGTGTGACGTCATAAAGTAATGTGAACAGTAATAGCTAACATAGAATAGGCATAAAGATAAATCAGAAAACGATGTCGATCGATCGATATTGTAATCATTTATACGGTTCGATCCGATACGGTTGCTTTGACATCATTGACCTTCGGGATGGTATCCCTATCCCTTAGTATTTTCCCCAACAATGTCCCACTTATAAACCGATTCAATCTGGGCGATCCACTCATCTGATATCAGAAGAATCTGCTGATCCCATCTGATACCAGAAGGATCTGCGGATCCAATCTGATCAAGTCAGGTCTTGGGATGTGTGCTAGTCTCTCGCCAAAGCCTCATCCTCGGGGAGTCGAAGAGTCGCCTCGATTCCCTAAGTCGGCGTGATGTGACAGTCCCACAATGATGACCTGACGTCACACGTCGTGAACTAACCCAACCAAGAATACATCCATCCGACGCCTTGATTTCTTTGGGAGGGTTCAAATTTTGCAATCCCACCCCCCACTCTTCCTCTATAAATAGGACGGGGTTTTATACATACAACCCATTATACTCTTTCTCAACACTTATCATTCTCAAGCTTACACATGAGGAATTCCGGCGAGTCCTCCGGCAATAGGCTTCTTCTACTCTATACAAATGACCTCCGGTTCTCAGTCCATCCCTGTGCCTCCCCCATTTCTGATCTCGTCTTCATCGGAGGATGACCATACAGCCATTGCCAAGCTTCACTGCCACCACCGACATGGAGGTGGCCGTCTGTGCCTTGGGCTTCAATCGGGATGATGGGATTAATGACGATGAGGAACTTCTGACATGTAATATGAATTTAGTATTGTATATGCGAACTTGATCAAGCCAAGTCACCCTTCACAATCCCTTGAATGTTTTGCACCACATGTATGACACTCGTATTCATGTATGACACTCGTGTTCATTTAAAACGGGAAGTCTCATCGGTCTTAGGGTTTAGGGTTTAGCTTCAGACCTCCGGGTCTATTGTAATGGATTCTATTGTAATGAAAATTTCGACCTCCGTGTCTTTATCAATGAAATTCTCTTTTAATTCCATTGTTGTGTTGACTTGAATTCCTTATGCAAATTTTACCTTGTCCTTGTCGTCTTCATATTTATGCATCTTGTTAATCTGATCACTTCCCCCTACATCTGATATTTCTTTTCTGATCAGTTGAGGTACCTTACTCAACTGATTCTTTTTATCTGGTCAGTCTCTTAACCAACTGGTTCTGGAGACCAGTCTACCAAACATTTCTGGTGCACTTTCTCTAAGATCCAGAAGCCCTAGCTCATTACAGAGTTCTCTGAATCTGACTTCAACTAGTGGCTTGATTAAGATATCAGCTCTTTGCTTATCAGTATGGATCTTTTCCATTTTGATGTTCTTCTTTTGAACATGATCTCTTATAAAATGGTGTCTGACATCCACATGCTTGCATCTTGTATGTAGAACAGGATTCTGAGTTATTGCAATAACACTATTACTGTCACGGAATATAGGTACGTTCGTAGCTACAATGTTGTAATCCCTCAACTGCTGACTAAGCCAGAGCAGTTGGGAACAACAGCTTTCTGCAGCCATATATTCTGCTTCAGTAGTAGATGTGGCAACTGATGTCTACTTCTTTGAAAACCAAGAGATCAGTTTACTACCTAAGAGCTGACATGTACCTGAGGTTGATTTTCTGTCTATTCTGCAACCTCCAAAATCAGAATCAGAAAACCCACTAAGCTCTAGATTATCATCTGATGGGTAGAATAAACCAAGGTTTACTGTCCCCTTCAGATACTTAAGAATCCGCTTAGCTGCATCCAGGTGGCTTTGCATTGGATTTGCCTGAAATCTGGCACATACACCTACTGCAAAAGTTATATTTGGTCTACTGGCAGTCAGGTATAGTAGAGATCCAATGAGAGCCCTGTATTCTTCCTGGTTAGTTTTCTGACCATTCTCATCTGGATCCATCTTGAATCCAGTCATCATAGGAATTTTGGCTCCCTTACTATTCTGAATTCCAAACTTAGCCAACAGATTCCTAGTGTACTTTGCTTGACAGATGAATATACCTTCTGTACTTTGCTTAACTTGAAGACACATAAAGTAATTCATATGATCCATCATGGACATCTGGAACTTCCCTTGAATCAGTTTGTTGAATCTTTCACATAGGTTCTTGTTGGGAGATCCGAAGATGATGTCGTCCACATAGATATGAACCATCAAAATATCTTCACCATCTTCTATTCTAAATAAGGTTCTATCCACTGTTCCTTTAGTGAATCCACTGTCTATCAAGAACTGAGATAATGTATCATACCAGGCTCAAGGAGCTTGTTTCAGGCCATAAAGAGCTTTTCTTAAACGGTACACTTGGTTGCCTTTTTCAAAGCCAGGAGGTTGTTCAACATAAACTTCCTCAGCTAGTACCCCGTTTAAGAAAGCACTCTTTACATTCATCTGATACACAATAAACCCTCTGTGGACAACATATGCCAGAAACAGCCGAATGGCTTCCAGGCGAGTGACTGGTGCAAAGGTCTCATCATAATCAATTTCTTCTGATTGTGAATACCCCTTAGCAACAAGTCTTGCCTTATTTATGGTTATGAGATTGTTCTCATCTTTCTTGTTCTTGAATACCCACTTGGTGCCTATTACATCTTGATGAGTTGGTCTGTCCACTAGTTTCCAAACTTGATTCCTTTCAAACTGTTCCAATTCTTCTTGCATAGCTAGAATCCAGTTAGCATCCTGTTGAGCTTCTTCTATAGTGATTGGTTCCTTCATAGACAAATAACAACAATACATGGCACTTTCACCAACCTGATGTCTAGTCTGGACTCGGGCATTCGGATTTCCAATTATCAGATCAGTTGGATGGTCAGATAACCAGGTCCTTCTTTACTGATGTATATCAGTTTGGATGTCATCATCCTCATCTGATAGTGAGTCACTAGCAGTTGGGAATGGTGCAGTAATAGGATCCACTTGACATGGACAAGTCTCAGTTGATGTTGGAATCATCATATGCTGATGTCTGTCCATAGGAACATCAAGTGTTCCCCCTGAACCAGATGGTTCAGTTGCTACTATCTCAGTTGTACCAGCTTCTTCATTGACAGTTGCACGTACCTTTGGGTCTGATTGACCTGGTGAATCAGTAAGATCAAGCTTTGGGACATACACTGTTATGTGATCTGATCCCTTGTCTTTGATACTTAGCTGATCCATTTTCTGTGCATCAAGTATCGATTGATCTGGTACTGCTTGTTCTGAGGCAGATTTCTCTTGTTCAGAAGATGTCTCATCAAAGACCACATGAAGTGTTTCTTCCACAACTAGGGTTCGCCTGTTGAACACCCTGAAAGCCTTGCTAGTTGAGGAATATCCTAAGAATATACCCTCATCTGACTTGGCCTCAAAAGTTTTCAACTGGCTCTTCCCATTGTTGTGTATGAAACACTTGCACCTAAAAACATAAAAATAAGAAACACAAGGTTTTCTGCCCTTCCACAGTTCATAGGGTGTTTTGAAGTGAGCCTTAGTCAGAGAACATCTGTTCTGAGTGTGGCATGCAGTGTTGATTGCTTATGCCCAGAAACGGTTTGGAGTGGCATGTTCAACTAACATAGTACGAGCAACTTCTTTGAGTGTTCTGTTTCTTTGTTCTGCTACTCCATTCTGTTGTGGTGTTCTTGCAGCTGATGTTTCATGTTGTATTCCAAACTTAGTGCAAAAGTAAGTAATAAAGGAGTTCATAAATTCTGTACCTTTATCGGATCTGATTTTCAAAATACTGACACCCTTCTCATTCTGTAATTTCTTGAGCAGCTCGGGTATCTTTGTTGTAGTCTCATTCTTCTTATATGAGAATACCACCCAGGTAAACTTGGAGTAATCATCCACTATCACCAGAGTGTATTTGCATCCGCTGAGACTAAGTGGTGTAACTGGTCCAAATAAATCCATATGGAGCAGTTGTAGTACTTTGCTGGATGCTGGTCCTGGGATTCCTTTGAATGGGGCTTTTACATGTTTTCCCTTATGACATGCGACACATGTCTGATCCTTAGAGAATACCTCATTCGGGAGACCCTCAACCAGAGACATCCTTGCTATCTGGTTAAGAGTTTTAAAGTTCAGATGGCTTATTCTCTTGTGCGAGCCAACTGCTGCTTTTGAAACTCTTAACAATTAGGCATGCATCGTTCCTTTTCTTGTACCAGTTAACAAAATCTGTTGAGTAGCTCGATTCTTGATAGTGCAATCGATCGATTTGAAAACTCAACACCTTGAATCGTTATTATCGCAATTGTGAAACTGATAACAGATTATGTTTCAAACCATCGACATATGAGACTCCTGTAACCTGTACATCATCATTCTCTAAGGTTCCGAATCCTCTGGTAAAATCAAAGTTATCATCACCAAAGAGTACACGTGGGCCTTCTTGTTCTATGTATGAGCTAAGGAGATGTTTGCTTCCAGTCATATGCCTTGAGCATCTACTATCGATGTACCAGATAGTTGCTTGTATACCTCCTTTATTGATCAAACCCACGCGAACATGCAATCAGATCAGGCTTTAGGTACCCCAGTAGAATCGGGTCCTGGGGGGTTAGAAATACCTTTCGGAATCCAAACATATCTCGCACCTTTGTTGAAAACAGAGGGCTTGATTTGTCTCCCATAAAAATCTACATAATCATACGTCTCTTCATATTCATTCTGGTCAGTATGATCATGAGTGTGAGCCTTGGATGAGTCAGAAGACTTGGGATTTTTCATTGATATTTGTCTTCTTTTAATCCAGTGTGGCTCAGGTGCAGCAGCCCTAAGTTTTTGATTATAAGGGTAGGTACGACTGCAACCATTAAAAGATTCATTTCTTTTTGGCATAGATGGTCTTAGCAGTTTACCTTTAGCTTGCTTGTTAGGCAGCTTGACCTGATTAGGTTTCAGATCAGATTTCCCCTTGAGAGGTTGTCTTTTCTGATTCCTAATCTGCTGATCAGGTTGAGGTTTCTTCAGAAGAACATGATTCTTCTGTTGATTCCTCGGTTGATGCTTGATCAGTTGGGGTCCATTTCTATTCCCTTTCTGATCAAACACTTGCCTTGTCTGGTCAGCTGATCTTTTTCCCTTATCTGATACAGATTTTGCTTTTTGCGTGTCGTGATCAGAAACTCGTTTGATTACACTTTTCTGAAGTGAACCAGACGAGGCTTTTGAGGATGCAGAAGGGTGTTCATACCAAATTCCCTTCTTATTAGTTGACGTATGAAAATAGTTGTTCAGATCTTGAACCGTCTTAGAAGATTTCGTGAAAACCTCTATTTTCTTACGCAAACTATCCTCAGTTGTTTATAGACTCTCATGCAGTCGGAAGAGTTCATCAAACTTAGCTTGGAGAATTTTGAAATCATCAGCTTGTTGTTTGTTAATAGCTAGTTGTTCCTTAATCTGTTTATCCTGATCAGAAGAACTGACTTTCAGAACCTCTAGTTCTGCAGTCATCTTCTGAGAAATTTCAAGTTGATTTCAGTTCAGCAGCTTTCCTGACAGCATTTTCTTTAACAAGCTGAATTTTCTCAATCCTTAGCTTGTCGTTCTCAGCTTCCACTATGGTATAAGTGTCTACTGCATTGGAGAGATCATCAAGCAATTGCTCACTGTAGAGTTGCAGGTCAATCTCTCCAGCAGGTGTGCTCAAAGATTTGGTGTGGAAATAGAAAACACGGATGGTTTAGAAGATACCTCAGATTGATCTTCTTCCTTGGCCATGAGGCAGATGTCATCATCAGATGAGAACATCAGATCATCGAAATCGTTGAAATCATCAGCATTACTCATCAGGCAGAAGTCTTCCACAGATGAGTAACCAGAATCTTCTGATGGCAGATAAGAGTCATCTATTCCTGTAGTGTTAGCAACCATAGCTTTCCTGTCTCTGTATCGTTGCTCTCTTCTGTTCCTCTTATCTTCTCTTTCTTTGGGCATCGGTCGGATACGATCACCTTTGTAGTGACACAGTTTCTAGCGATTGAAGCAGACTCCTCTCTCTACTGAACTTCTTCTGGTAGGTGAGTCATGTTTTTTGTATGATCTGTCAGGTGACTTCCCGGCCTGTCTCTGATCTGAATATCTCCTTTCTGGTTTGTCATCTTCAGCACGATCATCTCTTTTCTTTTCTCTTTTGTTGTCTCTTCTGTCATCATATATGTTTCTTTCCTGTGATCTGTCAGACGATCTTCTTTCTCTTCTCCTTTATTCGATAGTCTTTGTAAAATCTCTGTACTTTTCCTAATGAATGTTTGATCTTTCAAGCTTTTCTTTGAGTAAACAATCTGTTGACTTGACTTATAATATTTCAATAGGCTCAAAAGATTTTTGAGCGGTTATACTTCTTTGAATCTTCTCTTGCTTTTGTTTTTGCAGTGTGGTTTAAACAAATGACTCATCATCTTCCTCTTGCCCTCTCTCAATCAGTCAAATTCATGGGCTTTTAGATTTAAGAACAAAGCGCTTTCGGCTTCATCTTTTTGCTATATCTTGGCGATCCTTGATCACAAGAACCTTCATATCCCATTTCTTCGTTAAAGATCTCGAGAATCTTGTAGTTGATGTCTTTTGTCGGTCATTTCTCATCCTAATTCTCGAGCTTGTTGATTGACATGGTAATCCTTCCATCTACCGTGGTTGATCGTCTCGTTGGCAAACATCTTGAGTTTCTCGAACTTAACGATTCGCCTGTAATCTGTTATCCTTTATACATTCATTTCTTCGTGATATCTAAATTTAGAGTATCCCACACATCGCTTCGATCTTGAGGTACTTGATCTTTTCTCTGGTTATCTTGTCCATCGTCTTCATAATAATGTGTCTGGCCACAGTATCCAGATTGGACAATTTCCTTTCTTCAGCATCCATCAGAGAAGGACTCTTTCTGATCCGAGCACCAACTGGAGAATCTGGATCACCATCTTCGGCTGGGTTGTTGTGATAGATAATGATAGGTCCTTGTTCAAGAACTTCCATCATTCTGCTGCTTATAGCTCCCAGATGATTGCTCATGAGTATGATCCAATCTGCATACTCATCAATAGAAAACTTGGGTAGATCATGATACATACCAGATATATTATCCATGCTTAGTGAGTTTTGAAAACATATGAAGTTTTAAAAATGGTTTTTCAAGATCTGTTCAAGTGACCACAATGGTTTTTTCTCAAGAACCGATGATATTCAAAGTCAGTGGTCCGTAGAACCACTGCTCTGATACCACTTGTAGGTCCCGAACGGGTTTTGTGAGGGCAGAAGTCTAGAGGGGAGGAGTGAATAGACTTCTGAAAACTTTTCATGCAAGATCAGGTGTGATGGCGGGTTCTTTCGATCGAGTGCGCGTGTGAATTAGTTTGGATCGATATCAACTTCTCGATCGCTGATGGCCGATCGATTCGGTGTCTATCGGTTTAAGCGATAAAGGGAAGCTAGTTTTAACCGTGTGAAAAACCAGTTTTACCAAATTAGATTCTGAAGTTTGTTTTCAATCAGCTGACTAGACTGTCAAACTGATCAGATCAGTTGCTTGGTGCAGACTGATCCTAACTCAGAATATGTATGCAGTTTTAAACCAAGTTGTGTGCAATAGTATAAACAGTTAAGAGCAAGTAAATCCACACAAGATTTTTATAGTGGTTCGGACAACCAGTCCTACGTCCACTCTTCCCTATCACAAGGGGCACCAACTTAACCAACTGGACTTAGTTTATTGTGTTAGTCCAACACAGTACAACCAGCAGATGTTTCAAGAGTTCCACTCAACCGATCCCAGAAATCAGAACTAGAAACCCTAGTCTGAAATCTTGCTAAACAAACTTAACCTAACTTTTGGGTTTGGGTAAGATTTGTTGTTTGTTCCAACTGGAATTCTATCCTAGTTTTGAAGTAGCCTAAAGATAGAGGATAAGAATTCTATGCTAAGAACTAATGGGATGAACACTTATAAAATAAACTTGAATTTAGTGTTCTTCGTGCGGAAATTTTCTTATGGCTTGAGCTTGATGATAATTTCCGTGTTTTCACTATGAAGAGCAATCCCATATTTAGACCTCGAAATCAAAGAGTCGTTGGAGAGCAATTTGAATTTCAGGCTATTTTTGGTAGGTTTGCAGGATTGATTTGACGTGCTTCAGGAATGACATGGCCGAAAGCGTTTATATTTGTCCTTTATAGCCGTTTGACTTTGCAGCGCCGAATCCCGCATTGTTAGCTCCGTACGTACGTGTCTCGTTCTCATTGGTTAACAAGTACACTTTTTCAGTGTTTGTTCTACCAACTAAAGTTGACATTCTTCTTGTTCTGATTGACAACGTAAGACCTAGTGTAACATCAGTTGAGACTGGTGTGGTGACCGATCAGATAAACGATCGATCTCCGATATATCTTTTGGTGCAAGTTGTCTTAGCTCAACTAGCAAACTCGGCTGATGTAGGTCTTCTGGTCTTGATCTTCTGGTAGTCATCTGATCTTCAAGTCTTCTGAACTTGAGCTTCATGTCTTTACCGGATCATCTGACTTCGTTTGGTCTTCTGACTTGACTTGTCTTCTGACCTCATCTAGTCTTCTGATCTTCTGACTTCATCTAGTCTTCTGATCTTCTGACCTGACCTAGTCTTCTGATCTTCTGACATCATCTGGTCTTCTGATCTTCTGACCTGACCTGTACATATTGAGTTTCCCCTCAATATGTGACTTATCTTATACATCCGTTTGTCTATACATTTCAGCTGGTCATCCTATCCTGATTCTAAGTCATCAGTCAGCTAATAGGTCTGACTGATCCTATTACAAGCTATTTTGGAACTTCCATCAAAACTTAATACAAATTTCCCAACAATATTCTTTGTTAAATGAGAATTATGGTTTGTGAATGAAAATGTGCTCTGTTAATGGGATGAGCATTTTGATCTTTTTTTTTTCAGATACCTTTAATGGTTGAATTGAGGATGGATTTAGAAAAGAAAATTATATGTATTTATTAAAATATTCAGAATTGCTTTTGGAGAATGAGAAGCTGGTAAAAGATGCTTCATAGAATCAACTTTTAAGTGATTAAAAAAGTCACCGCATGGATATTACAAACACTCAAAAAACACTTATTTTTAAAATTAAAGTGAATCTTCACTTCTAGTATAGAACTTGAAAACAGGTACTAAAACTTCAAGGACTGTAGTTTATTTTATATGAAAAGGTAGGCAGAACGTGAAATGTGTCAGATTCCTAAAAAAAAAAAATCTCAAAAACCCAAAAAATCAGGAAACTCAATTTCAAATTTGAATATCAAAGTAATTGTGACCTTCCAAATTACCATTGTATAATATAAATAGCCATTACTTCAGATATCCATCGCACCAATTTGAACAATCCATTCAAAGAAGCTAAACCTCTTCCCACATTCAAAATATAAAATGGGTTATTCCAGCATGTTACCCAGAAATGCACTAGGTATTTAGGATTCAGCTCCCTTCATTTCGACTTTCAGAATTAATTTGCAACAGTTTACCTTCACCTATTTTATTTCGTTGGCAGATTATTTCCAGTATTTTTGTCTATTCTACTACATTCATTTGCATGATTACATGATTTGCAGATGCATTATTTTTCTTTCATAGCAGCTCATTGTTGATTCGACGCCCATCTTTTCTGATAATCAAGGTAATTGATCCTTTGAGACGAGAGGGCTCTTTCAACTAATATGGCAATACCATGCACCTGCACTTGGAAATAGGAAAAACCATCAGAGATGAGTTTTGAAATTTCTCTTACTCTTTGTCTTCGTTACTGCATGCCTAGACTTTCCGCATTATAATACACAATGTTTTTATACATACGAGGACAATAACATTGTCAACCCTATGTTTCATTATTGAGTTTTTAGAAGAATGATTTGTCAGAGAACATGATAAGATTCTTAATATTGATCCTACACCATATGAAGACGAGAAGCATAATCTCACTACTAGAGAATATCTTTAACAATCATTTCATTTACATATTTAGAAATAAAAGGACAGCAAGAGCATACCCAAATAAACAGTACAGTATGGCAAAAGGCCCACCTATTTTTAATTAATGTTTTTGGTGGATTGTTGCATTAGTACATGTTACCTCCTAGACATCCAGGGAAGCAAATAAATCTTTTTGTAAGAGTCATTAGGTCATATATACAATTGAGAATACATGTCTCATATCCCTAATGCATTTGAAGAATTGAATGTGAACGAAGCATATGCCCGAAAATCTATCATATGTCCCTAATGCATATTTGAACAATTGAATGTAAATGAAGCATATACCCGTAACTTTGTATTCTTATCTATAGGCTCACCTTATAACTTCAGCACTACATATTTAAGATCACAGAATACATATCAAACCATTAAAAAAACAAATTGAAATGTTTTATCGAGCTAAAAGCACCGAAATGTACCTCAAATGTGAGAGATGTCCAATAGCGATCTGCACCATAAAGCACCCCATTTAGTTCAACTACACCATTCTTTTTATGTTCGAAAAATATAAGAAATCTGTGAGCAAAACCAGGAGCACCAATTAACTTTTTCAATACCCGTATATAAGTTGTTACTTGGTAGAATATAACATTAATTGTAACTAATAACCCATGGATAAAAATTTAGGGGGCAGTCTCTTTATAAGTAAGAGATCTTTATTTGAAATTCTGATTAATAAAAGTTCGTTCTACTTGATTTGTAACACTAAGATATTGTCCCTTGGATCATGTAGAAATCGGGGGCGCCGGGTGCGGTCCCACACACGCACCCAATAGCGGAGGAGACTAGCCACGCCCCTAGTGAGGTTCCATCCTAAAACCAATTGGTTTTAGGATGGAACCTCACTAGGGGCGTGACTAGTCTCGCCCGCTATTGGGCGTGTGGGACCGCATCCGTGCCCCGATTTCTACATGGTATCGAGAGCGGCCCCATGCTCGTGCCGGGTGGCTGTCGAATCCGCGAGGTCCGGAGGTCGTCGAATTGGCGAGTCGAGGCTGTTGCATTGATTTTGAGCATGGGTGATCTGTTTTCGTTTAGAGAATTGACGAAGGACTCACATGTGAGGGGGCGTGTTGAATATATGATAAAGGATTTCACATGTGAGTTGTTCCACATCGGAATATTAGAAGAAATGAGACTAGCTTATAAACCTAGTGGGCTACTCCTCTTATCACCAATTGGTTTTAGGATAGAACCTCACTTGGGGCGTGGCTAGTCTCCTCCGCTATTGGGTGCGTGTGTGGGACCGCACCCGGCGCCCCCGATTTCTACAGATTAAAAACATAGGTCTGTACCTTTACATACATGGACTACCAGTAAAAGTAATGGATTGTTTAACTTTGATGTTAAAAAGAATCTGCGTAGACAACTATTTCAGGGTATAATCAAGTAAATATTTAGGATGTGAATTAAAAATTTATGATTACCATGTCCAGAGAAAAATTCTTATCCCATGCCTACTTTTCCTACATGTGAAGCAAAAAGTAATTGACACACATTTGTATATATAATGATAATTTATAGTCAAAGCCGAATTGTTCAAATAACTGATGAAAGAATACTACAAAAGAAAGAATGAATTCATCCTGAGAACAAGCTTTTAGGTTTCCTAAAAATGGTAATTATTTATAATCACAAGCTTGACTTAAAAATTAGTGGGTTCTGTAAGTATATGTGATATTTTGTTGAAAAATATATGGGTGAGCCATGTATTTTTTGAATTTGGCCGACTAAATCTGTGGTGAGACACGTATTTTCAGATTTTTGTTACAAGAATAATTAAAAAAAAAATTGAAACGCCTAGGCGGCCTAGGCGTTAGGAGGAGGCAATCCGTCCGGCTAGCGACTTCCGACTTCTGCAACCTTGTCTGTAACACAAATCTCATATGTAAGAAAGCTCCATCTCCACTAAATGAAAATTTATCAAATGGAGATTAATCAGTGGTGATCGAAGAACAGCTTAAATCTTCTCCAATTTAGAAGTATATTATTGGATCTAGCCATATTAGAGAGAAAAAAAAAAAGTACATTCTCAGATCTACCCATATTAGAGAAAAAAATTTCAAATCCTCTCCGATTTGGAAATATATTCTCGGATCTACAAATATATGAGAGAAAATCTTCAAAATGCGTTTATATCACAAGAAGATATGCCCTTAAAAGCATGGATCCAAGAATATTACCTTAAATCTTCATTGTTAAGGATTCAAATCGAGATACATGAACACTCTGGATATTAAGTGGGGAGAATCAACGCTTTGAGGCATGAGGAAGTCAATTATTATTTCCACGGAGGGGGCGGATCTCGGCGAAGCGACGAACACTATCTTCGCTCAGTTTCAGGTGGACTAGAAATTGGAGAGGCAGAAAGGTATTGATGTGCAGTTTGTGAGGTGATCGAGAAAGGAAAGCTTATCACAAATTTCTGGACATGCTATTAGTGGACTAGATTTTATTATATTTTTGCAAAATAAATATGTGCACTACATGCATAAATTTAAATTGGTGCAATTGAATTCAATTTTATTTTAGATGAACTATTCACTCTAAAATTTAACTCCTAAACAATGAACCATAAATCATATATGAACAATTTGGGCCTGGTGAACCATAAACCATTTGGGGCGAGTGAACCATAAACCATTCCGGTCGGGTTTGGGTCCGGGTCGAAAAAAAAAAAACCTAAAACTGAAATTAAAGTTAAAAGAAAATTGAAATTAAAAAAAAAAAAAACTGAAAAAAATAAGAAAAATAACTCCTAAAATTAAATTGCACCAAATTGATTTGGTGCAAATGGTGCACAAGAGAATTTGTCATACGAGGCACATTTGCGTGAGACTGTTTTACGATGAGACGGAGTGTAATTTACATATACTACACGAGGCACATTTGCGTGAGATTGTCTTACGATGAGACGGAGTGTAATTTGAGCATTGACGCTTTAATACTTTAGGAGGAGTGAATGTTAATTGTGCTAAGTTATATATACCCCATATCATGAAAAAGACCGTCTTTTACAAGATTTTGTCTAACGAAATACTCCATCTGTTCTACTATAAGTTTCTCTCTTTCCTTTTTCATCCGTCCCACAATAAGCTTCCTGTTTCTATAAATGGAAAAAGTAACTCCACTATCCATAATTTTTATTTTTATTTTTCACACAATATTACAAAGAATGTCACTCATTACTCTACATACCTTTTTTCTCTCTCCCAAGACCCACAATTACCCTTCATTTTTATTATTTTATTATTATTTCTTAAACAAAATAACAAAAAGAATCAGAAAACTTATACTGGGACGAAGGAAGTGGTAAAAACTCAATACATATATGCAATTTTATAATATTATATGGTAACACTATAATTATTAAATTAATATACATAAATATATATAAAATTTACTTAATAATCTAAGAGTAGGTCTAGTGTGCAAATTTATATAGATAAAAATCTATAAAATTCTAAATCAACCAACTACACCCTAAACACTAAATAATTAACCCTAAATTATGACCTATTTGAGCTTAGTGAACCATTAACTAGTCGGACCGAGTATCACTCAATTTTGTATTACATTCATCAATTATAAAATTTGATTGAAAAATAAAGTTTTTGCATCTATACAAATTTGCATACTAAACTTTGTCATAATCTAATGAGTCTAAATATTAATATAATTTTATATCCGTGCATCGACGGGTGGAAATACTGGTTGTTAATAATTTTTTAGAGAATGAAAAAGTGTGAACGAAAAATGGAAGGAATTGAATACAAACCCAGCAAAACGCAGCCACGCGCAGAGTGGGTATTATCGCGGCAACACGACCACAGTCCACAAAACCTCCTTCATCTTCATTTCATTTCGTAATGGCGAGATTAATTCTGTGCTCTCATTTGATTCCTTCCATATCTTCTTCCTCTTGCCTTCCACTCAAGTTTTCATTCCTACTCCAATGCCCAATTCTTTCAAAAACCTCGCCCTCGATGCTCCTACTAAACCGGCGCTTCTCCGCCCCGAGGATAAGCATGAGCTTGAGTGCCGGCATTGTAGGTCTTCCCAACGTCGGAAAGTCAACTCTCTTCAACGCTGTTGTACGCCTCTTTTCCCGCTCTCTGAATCATTCAACTAATTGAACCGATTTTCTATCTTGTGCGACCTATTTTCAGTTTGTACACTTCATTTGGACTATCGTTGCCTCTTCGGTTTATTCACTGTTTTTACTTTCAATTTTGCAGTTAGATTTTTATGAATGAAAAATTGATGTTCGGTGTATGTGAATTTATTGGGTTTTCAAAATATTTGTGGCTCTTCATTGCATTGTGTGGATTTGCTTCTTTGGATTTGTTGTCAATAGATCAACTTTAACTTGTAGAATGAACTCCTTGCTGATTGTCTATGTATTCTATTAGTTGGGTTTTAGTACTTATTTTCTATGTGAGGAGTCATTATGCATTTTAAACCTCTAGTAAAAAGTGAAGTTTTGGTGCCAGTCTGTACGTGAAGCAATTTGGATACACCCTGTTAGGTTTTTTCTTGACTTTGCTCTGGTAAAATTATTTGTAGGTTGAAAATGGAAAAGCTCAGGCTGCAAATTTTCCTTTCTGTACAATAGAACCAAATGTAGGAATCGTTGCTGTTCCAGATCCACGTCTTAATGTGCTCGCGGAGCTCAGCAAATCCCAACGAGCAGTTGCCCCATCCATAGAGTTAGTTGATATTGCTGGCCTCGTAAAGGGTGCAAGTCAAGGAGAGGTGAAGCATTCTATTCTTATGATATAGGTTAAATTTTTCTATAATCCAAATGTTACCTTTTAGGTAAAAAATTCTTGTTAAAGTGATCTGGGTTTGTGATATTTGATGTATCTTATTGCAGCGTTTGGGTAATAAGTTCTTATCACATATTCGTGAAGTGGACTCTATTCTTCAAGTATGTACCTTTACGTCCTTCATTTTAGTCCGTTATTTTCTTTTATGTGTAGGTATGTTCTAGGAACTGCCACTATTTTTGTAAGTAAATTGACATTATGCCCTTCTAGTTGTTTTCTTGATGCCTTTGTGGAGTGTATTTTCCTTTTTATTTTTTTTTCCTGTTTTGGATTTTCTTTGTTGGTGGGGAAGCCCGGGACACTGCTTGCTTGCAAGAAACCAGCATACTTTTATGATAATGAATGATATGATGATAAGGGTTTTTGATGATTTTAGACTCTATTATTAATATTTACATTCTTTTCTAGGTGGTGCGTTGCTTTGAAGATAATGACATTATTCATGTAAATGGAAAAGTTGATCCCAGGTCTGATATTGACGTCATCAATTTAGAGTTAGTTTTTGCAGATATGGATCAGGTATGTTATCAAGTAAATCTTCTCCAACTGCATTTGTTGATATGCATGAGACAAGGACCTTGACGAGATGCTTTAAACATAGTCTTAAGACTAGAAAACTGACCCAATTGCCCTAAATTTTAACAATAGATGATGTAACCAATTTTTATAAACCATTTACACTTTCCACCTATTAGGATTTGATGTTCAAGAAAATTGAATGGTAGGAAGGCAGAATGAATGTCATTTGATACCCTGTAATGTAGGGTTTGTGTCTTACAGAAGCTCTAAAACTCTAGTTTCTACTGATTTAAGATCGAAACTCACCTGAGATAGACATTATGATATAGTAAATGTTATCTGACTTGAATTTTCCGTGACTTGATGTTAGGAAAATCTTAGGCTCTAGACAGTTATATTAGACTTAGTTGTGTCTTCTGCAAAGAGTGCAGGTTGAGAAAAGATTGGATAGACTCAAGAAAGGCAGAGTTAAAGACACACCATCCAAAATGAAGGTGCAATTGTCTTGCTGCGTATTTTCTTGTGATCAACTAATAACATTAACCCCCGAATGAAAAGGTAAGTAATAATCCTGGATATATTCTGCTGTAATTTGTTCATTGCAGGAGGAAGCAGAGAAGTCTGTTCTGGAAAAAATCGAGCGTGCACTTATGGATGGAAAACCAGCACGATCAGTTTCTTTAACAGATCTCGAAAAGGATGCTGTAAGGCATCTTTGTTTACTCACTATGAAACCTGTTATATATGTCACAAATGTGGCTGAATATGATCTAGCTGATCCTAAAAGCAACTCTCATGTTAAAGAAGTGATGGATCTTGCTTCTGAATTACAATCTGGGATTGTAACTGTCTCAGCACAGGTCAGATGATACTATAAACCAGAAATATCAACAGAGAACTTGTTAAAGCACCTCTTTCCAAGGAAGAGACTGGATGGGACTTTTTCATCCAGAAGTTTTAATTAATTTCATCCTTCAGGTTGAGGCAGAGCTCACTGAACTTCCACCAGAAGAAAGGATTGAATATTTGACTTCTCTTGGAGTCAATGAAAGCGGCCTAGGAAATCTTATAAGGGCAACGTACAGCCTTCTGGGTTTGCGTACTTATTTCACGTCTGGCGAAAAGGTTATTATAAAAAATACTTTAACAGATAAATGCTACTTTTTGCTTTGGTTATTATTAACTTTTTCCTTTCCTTGCAGGAAACAAAAGCTTGGACCATACGATCAGGTCCTTCCTACTACTCTTGTTGTATTTCAATATTTAAATTTTGTGTATCTGTATAGCTAGACTTTAGTCATGCCTAGAGCGCCCTGAGTGATATATTTTGGTTGAATGGAGGCTCATAAACAGCGTAATCACTAGATAGAATTTTAGAGATGCTACTGGAAGAAATATTTTAAAATTGTACTTTTTGCTTCAAAGATGTTGGCTAACCTGGGACAAGGGGTGTAAATGAGCCGAGTCGAGTCAAGTAGTGTCAATCTCGAACTCGACTCGATTAAAAAACTCAAAGCTGGAAAGTTAATTCAAACTTGGTCGAGCTCAAGCTCCATTCGATGGAAAACTCGAAATACTTGAGCTTGAGTCGGCTCGACTCCATAACTTACATAACATTAATTAGAGATTTTTATTTTATTTATAATGAGAGTATATTTGTAAACAATTAGCATATTATGGGTAAAATAGTAAAATTGTTTGGGCTCGATTAAGTTTGCAAGCTTGAAGACTACGAGCCCAATATCACAAAGCTCGACCTTGAGCTCAACAACTACTCTAGTAGCTCTAGATCGATAGGAGTGGCAACGGGGATGGGGCGGGGGCTGGTTTATGCCCCCCCGCCCCGACGGGAAATTTTCTTAGTCCCCATCCCCGCCCCTAACATTTTCGGATATCCCCGAACCTGACCCGAAAAGCGACTAATATATTTAATTTTTATTTTTTTATTATCATAATTATTTTATCTCCCTAAAATTCATGGAGAGCCAATTATGTTATAAAAAATATTTTTTATAAAATAACTTAAAAGAACAAAATATAAATAATCAAACCAATATTTAAATATATATAGTGATATATACATACATAAATATATAAAGGCTAGGTCTTGTATGCACCCGGGTGCACCTTGCATTCATAGTGCATTTTAGAAGCATGCAACTTGTTATGCTGAAAAGTGCGACTTATTTACACAGAAAAGTGCAACTGTTAATATGGGAACATAGTTGCATGCTTCTGTTTGGAATAGTTGCACGTTTCTGATTTATATAGTTGCACGCTTCTAAAATGCACTATGAGTGCACGGTGCACCCGGTGCACATGAGACCCACTCATATATAAAATATTAATATAATATATATCGGGGCGGGTTTGGGGCGGGTATATAAATACCGTCCCCGATTTAAATTTTATCGGTTTTTCCCGAAACCGAACCGAAACCGTAAAATAGTCAAAATAACCGCTCTGATCGAGCCGGGTCGGGGTGGATCACCGCGGGGGCAGGGCAAATTGCCATCCATATAGATCAACTCGATTAAATTCGCGTAGATTTATTTTGAGCTTTCTCTGGAGTTGAGCACGAGTAGCTCGTGAGTCTGCATGACTCACTTACACCCCTACCTGGGATCATAATTCTAGGATCAGATGCGTAAGGTTACGTGAGTTCTATTTGTATTGCATGAATCATCTCGATTACTTCTCATTACCTGCAGGAATGACTGCCCCTCAAGCAGCTGGTGTTATACATTCGGACTTTGAGAGGGGCTTTATTCGAGCAGAAACGGTAACAGTTATGAATAAAAATACTAGATGTCTCTAAATAGAGCATCATCATTGTTTGTAGTTCGGATGAAGTAGATGTAGAAGGAACTAGTAAATCCAGTTCATTCTAAGAATCTCAATACTCACCGATTGCAGTACGAGTTGTAATTCACTAGTTATTCTAAATGCTTGCCAAAATTTACATGCTACTAAAACTTATGAAAACCTATAATGTGCCAACTCTTTTGTGTTAACTAGCGAGTAAGGTTACATTTTTATTCCAAAAATGGTAGTTCTATTTTTTAAACTTTCATGTAAAAAGAAATTTTCTGATGAATAAGATCAAAGAGTCCATCAAATCTACTTATGATGATTCATGAGCATTTTCTGTTCTATTAATGCGATATAAAAGGAAATCCATCCTTCTAGAAGCAATATAATACATCTTTAATTGTACTTTAGTTTTCTGAAATCAAAACTTTTGCTAGGTTGCCTATGATGATTTCGTTGCTGCTGGTTCATTTTCCACAGCAAGGGAGAAGGGACTGGTAAGTTCTGGCTTTTTTGTTCTCATTGAATAATCAATTTTGTTAATATTTTTCATTAGTGAAACATAATTATGTGATTGTCTGAAATATAAACCTGTTTTAGCTGCTCTTCAAAGCAAACTACCCCCTTTCTCTGGGGGAAATTTCTAGTTTACTGAATACTGCTGATTTTTTCCATGATCCATTGGAGACCCTTTTGATCAATCTGAAAGTTAAACCTCTCATTCTTTGGATCATTGCTATTGGCACTATTATTCATCACTGAGAATAATTGTGACATTATGGGCTGTACACGGTCCAACCAACAATTGTGATCCGGAAATATCATTATTGAATTTTGTATGAGTTTTACTTCGATCAAACTAAAGTGTTAAGAACGGGTCTAATATGCTTGTTTTTCCTCTTTTATCTTAATAAAATTTAATGCTACACTGCATAAATTGGTTTTCCTTTTCTACTTCACCATGACTGAATAAATAAATGGTTTGTGGTGTCATGCAGTTGAGATCAGAGGGTAAAGATTATGTCGTGCAAGAAGGGGACGTGATGCTATTTCGATTTAACGTCTAATTGATGGTCAATTGCCTTTGGTTATTACTTGATTAGTACACAGGAATATGAAAATCATAAATGGAGATCACGAATCTGTCCATGAGCACATTCCATGGTGAAATTTCACTATTTTTTGACAATATGTTTAGTTTTAAATGACAGATATTGCTTCAAAGGTTCTCGGGCTTTTACTCGTGGAATCATAAAAAGGTAGTCCTTGCCTTCCGAAATTTGGTGTAATTTAAATATTTTTTATAGAGTAGGTCTAGTGTGCAAATTTATATAGATGAATATCTATAAAATTGCCCTAAATCAATCAACTACACTCTAAACACTAAATAATTAACCCTAAATTATGACCTATTTGAGATGGGTGAACCATGAATTAGTCGGGTCGAGTGAACCATGAACCACTCAATTTTATATTACATTCATCAATTATAGAATTTGGTTGAAAATTAAAGTTTTTGCAGCTATATAAATTTGCATACTAGACTTCGTCTTTTGTATATTGACGTTCCAGCCTTACAAACATTCTATTGATAGATTCTTGTGTGAGAGTATAATGTCAGACGGATTCTTGTATTATTCTTTCTAATTAATGGATTAGTTTTGAACGTCTTAGATGAGATTATTAGACCGTGGCAAACTCGTTTATCGTTGTCTCCGGTATTTTAAAAATGACCTAGTCAAAGCCTCTCTTATCAAAAATAGCCTTACTTACTCAAAATATTCAAAAATGGCCTCTTTTATTTAGGTGATTTTAAAAAATACGTCTATGTTTATTAAATTACATAAATGTCACCATCACTTTCTTTCATATACATTTCTATATATCTTTATAAATTTGAAAGATTAATCACATTTTCATAATTGGATTGAATGTATGTTTTTAATATATATATATATATATATTTTTTTTTTTTTGCTTGGTTTGTTGTTACTTGTTATGCTATTGATGAACCTAAATATCATAGTGTGCAATTCTTTTTTAATTTTCATAAACTCTTCCCGTCAGGGTTGTTTAAGTTATTTAGGTTGTTTAAGTTGTTCAGGTTGTTTATAACTATACATTGTTTAGTTGTTTTAGTTATTCCTTTGTATAAGATTTTCAGGTTATTTAGTTGTTTAAGTTGCTTATGAATTAAGTTGTTTAGTTGTGTAAATTAACTAGTGTAGGTTGCTTAAACTATTATAATTCATAAGTGTAAGTTGTTCAAGTTGTTTAGTTATTTAAGTTGTTCATAAATCTAAGTTGTTTAAGTTGTTTCGACTGTTTAAGTTTTTTACGTTGTTCAGATTGTTTAAGTTATTTATAAATGTAGATTATTTAGTTGTTTTAGTTGTTCTTTAGTATAAGATGTTCAGGTTATTTAGTTGTTTGAGTTGCTTATGATATTAAATTGTTTAGTTGTGTAAACTAAATAATATAGGTTGCTTAAACTATTATAATTCATAAGTGTTGGACAATAATCAAGAACCTAAAATAAAAACAAAAACCTAGAGCCATAAGTACACACGTCGTACTAGAGGCCGGAGCCCCCTAAAAATATTGTTGGAGTAAAACCCCCCTTGGGGCAAAACCCCCAGCGAAGGGAAAAAAAGAAACTCCTCTAAAACAAAAGATTATTTTGTAAAACGGAAGTAATCCTTATTCATATCAGCATATAAAATGCTACTAATAAAATCGGGACAAGCCCCATCCATATATGATCAGAGGGCAACTTAGCTAGCAAATCAGCAATAGTTTTTCCTTCTCTAAAGACATAAGAAACACGAAGTGAAGCATGATGGCGAGCATCTTCAAACTTCGGCCAACAGGCTTTAATCCTCCACGGGATGTCTCTACCGCCACTAGTGAGCACCTTGACTGCAAGAGCACTATCCGATTCAATCCAGAGATTAGTCCAATCCCTAGCTCGAGCAAAAAAACATGCATACCAGCCAAAATCTCCGCATTAATTCATAAGTGTAGGTTGTTTAAAGTTGTTTAGTTGTTTAAGTTGTTCATAAATTTAAGTTGTTTGGTTGTTTAAGTTGTTTAGGTTGTTTAAGTTGTTCAAATTGTTTAAGTTGTTTATAACTATAGATTGTTTAGTTGTTTTTGTTATTCATTAGTATAAAATGTTCATGTTATTTAGTTGTTTAAATTGCTTATGATATTAAGTTGTTTAGTTGTGTAAATTAACTAGTATAGGATGCTTAAACTATTATAATTCATAAGTGTAGGTTGTTCAAGTTGTTCATAAATCTAAGTTGTTTGGTTGCTTAAGTTGTTTCGATTGTTTAAGTTGTTTACATGAATGAGTCATATTGAATTGCGACACGAGAGAGACCGAAGCACGTGAACTGATATTGAAATGAATCATATTGAATTAGAGTTCCTAGTGTGAATTCGGTTCACATGAATGTTACTCAAGGCTATCTCAGTGTGGTGCATTTGGTTGTGGTTTGAGTTGTTAAATTGTGTTGGACGTCTTATACACCTCTCTGATAGTTTTTTTTAGGCTACCACAATATGGTGCACTTGATTGTTGTTTGAGTTGTCAAATTATGTTGGATCTCTTAAATACCTCTCAAATAATTTTTTTAGCAATGTTTGTCTTGGGATATAGGTGTGCAGAAGTCTTGAATTTTGGTATCATATGGATTTGGAAATTTCGAATAGTAAAAATCAATGTTTTTAAAAATTGATTGAACCGGTTAAACCGAAAATCGGCATGGAATTGATCCAATTATCCTTAAAAAAACCATTTTGTTGGGAAATAAATTTAATAAAAAGATTATATGATTTTGATTAAGATCCCAAAAACCCCTGAGTATGACATGTTCAGGATAATCTTGATAGATGAGTCAGGATTCAGTTTTAGAATGTTCAGAATATTATCTGCACCGTGTATAGTCGGCAGATATAAAACAGGTTAAGGTTCTGAAGACTCAGTGAGAAACTGAGATACTGAAGACTCAGAGAAACTGAAGACTCAGAGAAAAACTGAAGACTCAGAGAAACTGAAGACTCAGAGAAAACCTGAAGACTCAGAGAACTGAAGACTCAGGAGAAATATCAAGGCACAAGATTACTAAAGACTTCAAGAATATCTTTGAATGCTCAGTATATCCTGAATGTTCCAAAGCACTGAAGCTGAGGAATATAGCCGTTGGAATCCAGCTGACGTGGACCAACGAAAGGAAGACAACCACCGAAAAGTCATAGAACTTATAGAGAATAGTATGGATTTGAATGTGATTCTCTCAACCAGAACATTCAAATCCACACTATAAATACAAGTTCTTCCTTCATTATCATGTGTGGATGCGTAGAGATTATGTACAAAATGCTACAGAGCAAAAGAGCGTTATAGTCAAAGCATTCCCACCCTAGAACACAAGTCTATAGATATACAAATATATTCAAAGAGTGTTCTAGAACCCAACCTAAGCAACCCACGATGTATCATAGTTTTAGAGAGATTTTCCCAACCCAAAGATTGAGGCTAAACCATCAGAAGGGAAAATCTCACCATAGTTGGAGACAACACCAAATCCAAACCCAGTGGTGAAGTGAGGTAGTTGTTAGGCAAACCCGAGTGAGGGTGATAAGTCCCGAAGGAGTGTGAACTCGTTAAACATCTAAGAGTTTGAGTTAGTAAACTACAGAGGTAGTCAGAAAGCTCAGGGTCGGGTTGAGTAAGTAAACTACGTGGAGTAGTCAGAAAACTCAGGGCCGAGTTGAGTAAGTAAACTACGAGGTAGTCAGAAAGCTCAAAAGTTGATAAGGAATTTCCCTAGAGAGGGAGAGTGGATGTAGGACTGGTAGTCCGAACCACTATATATTGCTGTGTTGTTTACTGCTTTATGTTTATACTTGTCATATGCATTCGTTTATAAAGCATAACACACACATGAGCTTAGAAAAGAAAACAAAAATTGGAACACTCTGCCCTCACCCCTGTTTTATATGCACCGAAATAAAAACGTTTTGCTTCCGCACGCGCAAAATAAGGTTTTCCCACCCGGGACCAACAAGTGGTATCAGAAAGGTGTGCTCAAAAAGACGTCTTGATGTAATCGCCGAAAGCAGAATCTATTTTTAAACTCGTTTCTCGATCCGATACCAACAAATGGTATCAAGGAAAACAGAAAGTTTTACACAACAATGGAATAATAGAACTTTTCATTGATAAAGACCCGAAGGTCAGGTTACATTACAAGTTACAAATGCAAGAAAACCTGGAGGTCAATACATAACTCTAAACCCTAAACCTCTAAGCCATATCCCTAAACCTTCATCCAAACCCAAACCCGATCTACAGGGTAGTGATTAAGAGGAGGAGAGAAAGAGATTTTAAGATCTAATGCTCTCATTTTCCTCCACTTAACAGGGTGAGGGAGGCTTGAAAGGTAATCCTATGCCGCAAACTGATGGACTCTCCAATGGAGTGAGAGCGGCTTTGATAGGATTTTTAAGCCAGGAGACCCAAGAAGGAGTCAGTGGGTTCTCCAGCTGTTAAATGGTGAGGTGATATACGAAGATCAGCCGTTGTCTGATCAAGACCGTATATCAAACTCACGTTCATTTTCAGACTGAGTCTGTTGATGGTAGTCACGTCATAACGATAGACACACAAGGTGCATACGGTTAGGAGAAGTGTCTTCTCAGTTGCAACAGCAAAACCGCCGCCATGGTGGAAGAGAAGCTTTGCAACGATCGTATGTGAAATCGCGGACGATGACGAAAACAGCAAAAATGGATGAAAAAGGTTGATTTGAGAAGATGAAATCATGGAAAAGGAGGTAAAGGTGTTTGACGGAAGTCTCACCGGAAACAAGGGTTCACCAGGATACTTGATTCTACAAAGAAGATAAAGTATGGTGAATGAGTTATGTCGTGTAAAACATTTGGTCCAATTTATAGAGGCCAAGCAAGGGTGCAGATGCAAATTTGAGTTCTCAAAGCCTTTTTAGAAAAATTTGCATCACAAGGAAAGCGTGTAGAAATCACGCGACCGATAATTGGATAAAGTTACGGCGGATTGACATATCGAGAGTGTCAGACGATATCTACGCATGTCAAATCGCAGGGAATAGAGGCTACTATTCTAGACTAAGTTATGGCAGTAACACTTTCCAAGAAATTGACTAAATCTGAGGAGAATCAGATTAGGTCAACAAAAATCTGATTACATTCAAAGCTGATCAAATGAAGAAAATCAACTGAGCTTGAAAACTTCACCAAATCAGATATATCGGTCTATATCAGTTGAAAGGGGGACTTCAACTTGAGGGGGAACTCACAGAATCAAAAGTAGATGATTGAGATCAGACAAGGCTGCAGACAAGACTGATCAAGATCAGATGAGTTAGATGAGTTCCGGAGTGAACTGATGAGCTGTGCAGAATCAGAAGTGAAGAAAAGCTAAAGCCAGCAAATCAGAAGAAAAGGTTGCAAATCAGAAAATGAGCGAAAGAGACTGATCAAGATCAGACGTGATCAAGATCAGATATGATAAAACTGATATGCTAACCTGATATGATGACCTGATGCTATTCTGATATGATGATCTGATTAATCGAGCTAATCAGATCAAGCAAAGAAGAAATCAGATAAGCTTGGGTAAAGTGATCTGAGGCTCAGTAAGTAAAAGTGAAACTGAGACTCAGTATAGGTCAAAAGACCTAAGGATCAAGATGTCTGAAGTCAGAAGAAACTGAACTCAGTCAGCATGAGTATCAGTATACCTGATCAGACAAGGTCCATTGAAGAAGAATGAGGAGCCGAGCTGAAGACAGAAGACTGAAGACCAAGACTGAAGACTTGTAGTTCTTTATGTTTTTATTTCTTTATTTCTTTTGTTAAGTTCATTGTAATCTGAAACTGATAACATACAATCAATGAAACTTTTATCTTTATGCTCAAAGATAATACCTCATTATCTTTTTTACATGTCTTTTATTTTGATATGCCTGATTAAATGTTTCTGATCTAAATTATATGCTATATGATGCTTTGGGAGAAACTGCTTAAGTATTTAGTAATGATCTATTTAGGAAAGATTCATTGCTAAAGAAATCTGTTGAATGATTTAAATTGATTAGAGATTTACCATTCTTGTAATAGGAAAAACTGAAACCTAAGTATAGGTTATAAGTTTGTAACAAGATAGGTTTTTGGCATCATCAAAAAGGGGGAAATTGTTGGGAAATAAATTTAATAAAAAGATTATATGATTTTGATTAAGATCCCAAAAACCCCTGAGTATGACATGTTCAGGATAATCTTGATAGATGGGTCGATTTTTTTAGAATGTTCGTAATATTATCTCGCACGTGTATAGTCTGGCAGATATAGAACAAAGTTAAGGTTTCAAGACTCGGAGAAATCGAGATATCAAGACTCGTGAGAAATCAAGACTCAGAGAAAAACTGAAGACTCAGAGAAACTGGAGACTCAGAGAAAACCTGAAGACTCAGAGAACCTGAAGACTCAGAGAAATACTGAAGGCACAGTAATTACTAAAGACTCAGTAATATACTGAATGCTCAGTATATCCTGAATGTTCCAAAGCACTGAAGCTGAGGAATATAGCCGTTGGAATCCAGCTGACGTGGACCAACGAAAGGAAGACAACCAGCCTGGAAAAGCTGCAGAACTTACAGAGAATAGTATGGATTTGAATGTGATTCTCTCCAACGGTAACATTCAAATCCACACTATAAATACAAGTTCTTCCTTCATTATCATGTGTGGATGCGTAGAGATTATGCACAAAATGCTACAGAGCAAAAGAGCGTTATAGTCAAAGCATTCCCACCCTAGAACATAAGTCTATAGATATACAAATATATTCAAAGAGTGTTCTAGAACCCAACCTAAGCAACCCACGATGTATCATAAGCTTAGAGAGATTTTCCCAACCTTAGCATTGAGGCTAAACCATTGTAAGGGAAAATCTCACCATAGTTGGAGACAACACCAAATCCAAACCCAGTGGTGAAGTGAGGTAGTTGTTAGGCAAACCCGAGTGAGGGTGATAAGTCCCGAAGGAGTGTGAACTCGTTAAACATCTAAGAGTTTGAGTTAGTAAACTATGAGGTAGTCGTAAAAGCCTGTGGTCGGGTTGAGTAAGTAAACTACGTGGAGTAGTCGTAAAAACTCGTACGAAGTTGAGTAAGTAAACTACGAGGTAGTCAGAAAGCTCAAAAGTTGATAAGGAATTTCCCTAGAGAGGGAGAGTGGATGTAGGACTGGTTGTCCGAACCACTATATATTGCTGTGTTGTTTACTGCTTTATGTTTATACTTGTCATATGCATTCGTTTATAAAGCACAACACACACATGAGCTTAGAAAAGAAAACAAAAATTGGAACACTCTGCCCTCACCCCTGTTTTATATGCACCGAAATAAAAACGTTTTGCTTCCGCACGCGCAAAATAAGGTTTTCCCACCCGGGACCAACACATTTTTACGGTTGAACGGAAAAAAACCAACCAGAATTGAAAAAATCGGTTCAACTGGTTTTACTATTTTTTTTTTTAATTTTAAAACATAATCCTTATTTCTGTCATCCATATTTTAAACTTATTTTCTTTAAATTGTGTTGTGTTGTGTTTTCTTGATTCTATTGTGTTTATTTCAATATGAAACTTATAAATTTATAATTTAAAATTTTATAAGTGCATATTTATTTAATTTTTTAATGTAACACAGAGAATATTTTTAAAAAATAATAGTAATCATATATCGATTGAACAACCGATCTGACCGGTTCAGCTGGTGCCCAGTCCAATTTGGTCGTCGGTCCGATTATGAAAACACTGATAAAAATATGTATTTGTTTTGAATTTTGATGATGAGAGTTTAAAAATAATTTCAGTTTTAATCACGTAACTTAGATCAATTGCAAAATACATTATTTTTGTTTTTATATTATCATTTTTGGTCCTACAACATTTTAGACCCTTTTTAATCAATTTTTGTCATTTTTCGTCGCAATTTTTTGAACTCGCCGGGAAATCCCATGTTCAGCTCGCACGCTTAAAATGAATTGGTGCTTCCGACCAATTATTCGATTTTCTTCGTTTTATATTCCAATTAAAATCTTTAAAACAAAAAAGAGAAAAAAAATGAAACCATATTTCTTATTATACATTTTTTAAAATACCATTAAAATATGTTGGGAGATGAATTTAATAAAGAAGATTTTGATTAGATCCCAAAACCCCTGAGTATGACATGTTCAGGATAATCTTGATAGTTAAGTCAGGATTCAGTTTTAGAGTATTCAGGATGTTATCTGCACAATGTATAGTCCGCAGATATAGATCAGAATAGATTCTGAAGACTCAGTAAGTTTCTGAAGAAACTAAAGTTTCAAAGATGAAACCGAAGTTTCAAGTTTCAAAGATGAAACCGAGAAATCGAAAACTCATGTGAAATCGAGATATCAAGACTCGATTGTGAAATCGAGATATCAAGACTCAAAGTGAGAAACCGAGAAATCAAGACTCAAAGATGAAGACTCAAAGATGAAGACTCAAGATATCACCAAGATATCCGCGGAAGACTCAAGACACAGGAGACGTAAGATCAAGACTGAAGGAACCTAAAGGCTTAGTAATTACTGAAGACTCAGTAATGTACTGAATGCTTAGTATAAACCTGAATGTTCTGAGGCACTGAAAATATCTATCTGAAGGATAAAATACTGAGAAAAACGCGATTGCTTAGAAAAATAGATATTGCCCAAGACATTCTCATGCAGACAAAAGGAACTAAGACAAAGTGTTGTTAAGGTTATATCACTCAGAGATATTGACCAAAAAGAGCCGTTGAGCTTGTCTACATTTAACTGGAGACAAAAGTAAAAAAGAAGAAGACAACATCAGTACTTTCATCGACATCGACAATGAAAGTCATCAAAACATGTCCGTAGTACTTATGTTCCGATCGCAAAAAGTGATGACCAAACTACATGAAAAGCGGTTTGCCTAAAAACGTCTTAGGGAGTTTCAAACCCTAAATATAGCCGTTCATCACACACCATAAGAGGAAACTCATGGAGCTATCTCTTCCAACGGATAGTTTTTCAAGAGTGACCTTGGTGCCTGCCTATAAATACTTGTGACCATCTACATTGAAGGTTATGGGAAATTTGTAAGCAACTCAAAAGCTCAAACTTATTATTGCAAGTTGAAGCACTCGAAAACCCAAGAATTCCCCAAGTGCTTTATATTGAAGAGAGCTCATTTCACTAAGCCTAGCTTGATAAGATATATCCAAAGCTTAGTCGAGATATCCTAGCCTTTGCATTGTTCTTAATTGTAAAGGATATCTCATCCTAGTTGGAAACCAACCAAGAAACCCCAAACCCTTTGTAAGGTAGTTTGAGTGTGATTGTTGGTGAGATTGGAGTTGTAAAGAGTTAGTAAACTACATTGAGGTAGTCAGAAAGCTCTAGAGAAGAAGTGAGTAAACTATCTTGGATAGTCAGAAAGCTTGTGTGTGTTTTGAGTAAGTAAACTACAGAGGTAGTCAGAAAGCTCAAAATAGAAAGGTTAGTAAACTACAGAGGTAGTCAGAAAACCTTAGGAAGTGAATAGTGAATTTCTCTGAAGAGATCAGAGAGATTAGACGTAGGAGCTTGAGTCTCTTAACCACTATAACTTGCTGTGTTAGCTTTTTGTTTTGCTTTGATTAACTGTTGCATTACTTTGAATTGAAAGCATATTTTCACTGATATTCAGTTGGAATCAATCCACTAAAGTTGCATCTAACTGAATCACAACCTAATCACTATTCCATTAAAAGGAAGTTTTCAGCAAAGCATAAAACGAGTATAAACTTAGGGCCAACCATTCCGCACATCTGAGTGGCTATTCAAGCAACTCAGTATCTCTGAAAACTCAGGATCAGTTGGGATTATCTGAGGTATCTGAAAGCAGCTCAGGATCACTGTCTCAGGTAGACTTTGACTCAGGACGATCTGTGCTTCTCAGGACCAAATCATCAGGACAACCTGACCCAAGCTGACCTCAGTAAAGAAAAGTTTTAAAATCACTGAACACGTGTATTCCCCCCCCCATACACGTGTAAGACTCGTTTGCACCGGGACCAACAAGTGGTATCAGAGCAGTGGTTCAACTTGACCACCTGCTTTGTTTACCAAAGTCTTATTTGCTAAAATACTTGTGGTCTATCTGAACAGATCTTATTTGCTGAATTCTTAAAAGACTCAGACAAAATGTTTTCTAAGAAACTTCCCATGTTCTCAGTAGAGAACTATGATTTATGGAGACTGAGAATGCAGGCTCACCTGTATTCTAAACATGAATGTATGTGGAGAGTGGTCTCTGAAGGGCCATTCAAATTTACTGTGGTGAATCCCAGAGGAACAGAAAATGAGAGAAATGATCCCAGGACAGAATTTCCTAAGTCTGATGACCAACTGACTCCTGAGGAGAGGAAGTTAGTCAATCTAGACTATATTTCCAAAGACACGCTATACAGTACAATTGATGATGGTGTGATGGGAATGATTTCTCATTGTAATACTGCTAAAGAAATTTGGGATACACTAGCTGTAATGTGCCAAGGCACAAATCATATCAAGGAGAACAAAATTTCAGTTGCCATTGGAAAGTTTGACAGTTTTGAAATGGAAGATGGTGAATCTATAGACAAATTGGAAGTCAGATTCACTAGTATTATGAATGATCTGAATGCACTTGGAAAGAGATATCCACAAAGAGAAGTTGCATTAAAAATTCTTAGAGGTCTTTCTAAGAAATGGGATATTCATGCAGTGGTGATTGAAAACACCAAAAACATTAATTCAATGCCATACCAACAAGTCTTCTCTGAGCTGAAGGCTTATGAGTTCGTAATTGATAAGAAATCTAAGAAAACTGACAGCAAAGATGATTCATCATCTAGTAAAAATGTGGCTTTCAAAGCCAAGGATAAAACCTGTAAAACTAGAGAGTCTGAGAACTCCCTTGCTAAAAATTAGGATGAGCTTGAGGATAAGCTAGCACTGATGGCAAGGAGGTTTGAAAGACTTAATAGTCGATATGGAAAGTATAAAAACTATTACAGGAATCACAGGTACCAGAAGAAAGCTGAGGACAAACCAACTGAAAAGAGAAAAGACCTGAAAGCTGAAGGATCTTCATCCAAAAAGAAGGACTCAAAGTCTAAAGAAGAAAGTGATCAGGATGATGATGCCAACAGATGCTATAACTGCCAAAAGAAAGGTCACTTCCAGTATGATTGTCCAGACCTAAGTGCTAAGGAGAGAAGAGAAAGGCAAGCTAAAAGAGACAAGAAGTTCTTCAACAAGAAAGCCATGGTTGCAGAAGAAGAACATTCTGAGGAAGGATCTAGCTCTTCAGATGAAATGTTCTCAGAAAGTGACAGTGATGACATCTGTCTGATGGCTGTGGAGGAGGTAAACTTTTCTTTCTCTGTTGTTGCTCCTACACTAGCACAAGAATTATCAAGTTCCACTGTAAACAGTCAATTTGACCTGATGGATTCTTTTGAGAGTCTGATGAAGGACTATGATGTTTTACAAGAACTGCTAAATGAAACTCAAGAGCAGAACAAAGAACTGAAGGCTGAAAATCTTAAGTGGAAAGACTCTAGCAATACTGATATCACTTCTCAATTAATGGGAGCTACTGATGAACTAGATGTTCTGAAAGTACAACTCTCAGAGAAAGAGAAGTTGATAGAGACCCTGAATAAAAAACTAGAGAAATCCACTGAAGAGATTCAGCTGATCAGAACTAAGTTCAATGACCTCTCTGAGAAGCATGAAACTCTACAACAATGTGAGGATAGTGCGCAGAAGAAGCTAACTCTATTGAATACTGCATCTAAAGTAATAGATGAAATTCAGAGTTATCAGAGACCTGCCACTATAAAATCTGGATTGGGATACATTCCAGGGGGAACCTCACAAGGTCACTTGAATGCTGCATCAAGTAGCAAGAAGACAATCTTTGTTAAACCAGTGGCACCTACACTTCGAACTGAAGAAATGCCCAAGGTTTTAGACAAAGGAAAAGGACCTATGGTTCCAGAAAAACTGGATGCTCAGGTAAGAAAGCCCAAACCTCAGGTGAAGGCTAGAAAACCTGACCACTCAGTAGGAAAAATTCAGGCAAGTACTTCTAAGCCTCAGGCTAAGAATGCAAACCTGAAAGGATCTGCACTGAACCAGCAGAGGAATTTTCAGAAGAGAAACACTCAGCAGAGACATTCTCAACTGAAAAGACCAAGTCCACAGATTACTGAAACACCCCAATTTCAGTACAGGCAACCTAAACCCCACTTGCCTAAGGGTAAAGGTTACCTGAACCCGAGTCAACAAAGACTCAGACCAGCTGCACAGAAGCCAAAGCAATGAAACAAAAGGCCTGTACCAAAGAAAAATTCTAAGGCTCATGTTCATGTCAAGGCTAGCACTCATACACAAGAAACTGCTAAGGCACCCAGAGTAGTAAATGTGTATGTAGATGTTTATGGAAGACAGATCAGCCACTCTAAAGTGATTAGAGTTGTCAGGCAGATTTGGATTCCGAAAGGTACAACTAACATGGTAGGACCCTACACAAATTAGGTACCTAAGATTGATCTGTTTTTCAGGAGAAAAACAAGGGCACTGAGCTGATTGAAGATCACATAGCACTGATGAGTGGAGATGAAATGGCCCCTGCTGTATGGTATCTTGACAGTGGATGCTCAAGACATATGACAGGATTCAAGCAAATACTCAGTGACTATGTTGAACAAAGAGGCCCTCAGATCAAATTTGGAGATAACTCCAAGGGACAGACTGAAGGATATGGAACTTTGGAAATCGATTCAGTTCATATCCATGGTGTTTCATATGTATCTGGATTGAAGCATAATCTGCTTTCAATAAGCCAATTCTGTGATAAGGGATTTAATGTTGAGTTCTTTAAGAACTTATGTTATGTGAAAGATAATATATCACAGAAAATACTACTGACTGGTACTAGAAAAGGAAATGTGTATCTTGATGATTGGAGTTCAACTCCTAAAGATACATGTTTGGTTGCAAAAAGTTCCACAGATACTAGTTGGTTATGGCATAAAAGGATGAATCACCTGAATTTCAAAACCCTGAATAAACTTGCAAGATTAGCTCTTGTGAGAGGGTTGCCAAATGAAGTGTTCAGTAAGGAACATGTTTGTGATGCGTGCCAAAAAGGAAAACAAATTAGAGCATCATTTAAAAGCAAAGTAGATGTTTCTACTGAGAGAATACTTCAATTGTTGCATATGGATCTTTTTGGTCCAGTAACACCAGTGAGCACTAATGGCAGGAAATATACACTAGTGGTAGTTGATGACTACTCAAGATATACATGGGTCATATTCTTACTCAGTAAGAAAGAGACTCAGATAAAACTGCCTGAACTACTGAAAAGGCTCAGTATTGAAAAGAACTTGAGTGTGGTCAAAATCAGATCTGATAAAGGAACTGAATTTATAAATCATATTATATCTGATTATTGTGCAGCAAATGGAAGTACTCATGAAACATCAGCTGCAAGGACCCCTCAACCAAATGGTGTAGCTGAAAGAAGGAACATGACTCTAAAAGAAGTTGCAAGGACCATGATAGCTGAAGCTGATATTCCTAAAAGATTTTGGGCTGAAGCTGTCAACACTGCATGCTATTCTCAAAACAGATCCATGCTGACCAAGAGTCAAGGCAAAACACCATACGAGCTTTGGAATGAAAGGAAGCCTCTTGTTTCTTTCTTTCGTGTGTTTGGTTGCAAGTGTTTCATACACAATAATGGTAAAGATCAGTTGAAAACATTTGATAGTAAAGTCGATGAAGGAATATTCTTAGGATATTTCAAGTCGATAAAGCTTTCGAGAGTTTGCAAGCTCAGAGGACTCTTATTGTGGAGGAAACACCTCATGTTGTTTTTGATGAATCTACTTGTGTTCGAAGAAAAACAGAACATGATGCTTAAGAACCCACCAAGAGAATCACCAGATTAAGCCCGAAAAAGAATGAAAAATCATCCACTAAAACCCGAAAAGAAGAAGTCGGTCACTTTCTATGAATGGAGTGACTCGGACTGCATAAAGAAGTTCGGGGATGGAACTCGGGATGGAAATTCTCCTTTGAAGGAAAGCCAACACACCGAAAGTCGACCAATGCTGAGCAGACACCGGTTGGACTCGGGTATGTGATGCCAATGAAGATGTGGTCACGGTGAGGCAATTTCGAATCTATCAACCAAAGGGGGAACAAATGTCTCGACAATGTTTCAATGGAATTTCCCGAGGAAGATGATTCCCTTTTCGCTTTTTCCCCGAGTTTAATGAATGCTGAACCTAACATTTCAAATGTTGAGGATACTATTGAAGGGGAAACATCCAGAAGAAGATGGTTAGATAGTCATCCTACAAGTCAGATTGTGGGTAATCTAACTGAAGGTGTTAAAACAAGAAGGTTCCATGGTGAAAGTGCACTATTCTGGCCGCTTCCTATCGAGAAAGAGCTAACCGAGATTGAAGAAGCTCTACAAGATTCTCATTGGATTCTTGCTATGCAAGAAGAGCTGAATCAATTCTCAAGGATTGAAGTATGGGAGCTGGTGGATAGGCCTGAAAGGCACAATGTTATTGGAACCAAGTGGGTATTTAAGAATAAAATAGATGAGAACAACAACATTGTAATAAACAAGGCAAGACTAGTTGCACAAGGTTATTCCCAAGAAGAAGACTTGGATTATGATGAAACCTTTGCACTTTTGTTTTAGACTAGAAGCCATCGATTGTTTCTTGCATATCTTTGCCCACATGAAGTTCATATCTATCAAATGGATGTGAAAAGTGCATTTCTGAACGGTGTGCTTAAAGAAGAGGTTTATGTGGAACAACCTCTTGGTTTCAGACAGAATGACCGAGTTTACAGGCTCAGGAAAGCCTTGTATGGTCTTAAGCAAGCACCCAGAGCATGGTATGATATCCTTTCTCAGTTTCTTACTGACCATGGTTTTGTCAAAGCAACTGTTGATAGAACTTTGTTCAGGATAGAAGATGGGGAAGATATATTACTAGTTCAGATATATGTAGATGACATCATTTTTGGATCTCCAAATCATCAGTTGTGTGAAAAGTTTTCTACACTAATGAAAGGCAAATTTGAGATGTCTATGATGGGGGAGATGAATTTCTTTCTAGGTCTTCAAGTGAAACAATCAAAGGAAGGAATTTTCATCAACCAAGCAAAGTACACCAGAGATCTGATTGCCAAGTATGGTGTATGAGATTGCAATGCGCTTAGAATTCCTATGAATACTAACTACAAGATGGATCCCGATCTCAAGGCAAATCGAAGTCACACTGATTATAGAGGGATCATTGGATCATTGCTCTATATCACAGCAAGTAGGCCGGATATAACATTTGCTGTTGGGATATGTGCAAGATACCAAACTAATCCTAAGGCTAGTCACGTGGAGGCTGCCAAAAAGATACTGAAGTATCTTAACGGCACAGTGAATAGAGGATTGTGGTATCCAGCTGATGATAACCTTGAATTAACTGGTTATTCAGATGCTGATTATGGAGGCTGTAGAATTGACAGGAAGTCCACTACAGGAACTTGTCAATTTCTTGGAAGTAAACTGATATCCTGGTTTTCAAAAAATGGACCTCAAGAGCAACCAAGACTCTGAAAAATTTGAATACATGGTTCAGGAAATTTGTTGTGCTCAGATTCTTTGGCTCAGACAAAAATTAAGGGATTATAAGGTTGTAGCCAATGAAGTACCAATATTTTGTGATAATAATAGTGCCATTGCTATTTCACAAAATCCGGTATTGCACACCAGATGCAAGCATGTGGATATCAGACATCACTTCATCAGAGATCATGTCGAGAAAAGGACATCGGGATGGAGAAAATTCATACCGATAAAGAGAGCTGATATTTTGACTAAACCTTTGGCTGAATCAAGATTTCGGGAACTATCAGTTGAATTAGGGATGTTGGATCCAGGTGTATAGAGTAAATCTGAAAAATTGAAAAGTTTTCTCAGAATTCTACTGAGAAACTCAGGATAAAATAGGAAATACTTAACTGAGTCTTGAGAAACTCGAGGTGTCATGAAGGTCAAGACTCAAAGATTATCATCTTGAACCCATTCAATACTCAGTATCATACTGACATTTTATCAAGGTCAATACTCAGTAAGACTGATAGAGGGAAATTAGTTTGAAGAAGTAATAACTCATGCAACTCATTTATTGCTTAAGTGAAACTCAGTAATCATTTGCAATAAATACAAAACACCTGAAGAATGTTTTTGGGCGGGATCTTTGAAATGCCGAAGAAGGTCAACAGTCATTAATTGCTCTGTTCAATTAATCACCAATGAGGTTAAAATGGCGGCGTACTTTTCGTGAGAGTCCTTTCGCATACCCGATTAATCGATGATAAATCTCAACCGTTGATTTTCATCAAATCGATACGATTTCCCACGAAATTGATCTATATATTCCTTGAAAAGCTATTCAAGCCATTTTATTAAACCCTTGTTCCCAAAAACACTCTGCAAATAAAAATCCCCTTTGCCCAGAAAATCTTCATCGCTCCAAACCCTAAACCTTCAAATTTTTCCCAAAATGACTTACACAATATTCGACAAACTGGCTGAATCCAATAAGCCATGGTATGAGTACGTGGTTTCTCTGGAAAGTACATCCAACGCAAAACATGAAGAAGAGGCGCTTCACTTGATTCGTTTAGCAAAACTGACGAATCTAGTCGCAAGCCAACCAGAGGACGAATACTCTCGAGAGGTAATAGAGTTCGTCTCTAATATGGAAATAGATGAGGATGATAATATTAAGTCCAAAATTTTTGTTTCGCATCTAGATCATACATCGAAGTATGTAGATTTTATACGGGAGCTGTATATAGTCCCTAAGAATTTAAACGATGTTTTTGAGTTGTGTGATAGAGGAGAGGATCCCACAACTTATATGTTAGGTCGGGAGCAAGAATATTTTGATAGGATTACTGAACATCCTATTAAGTTTGAGGCGACTCTGCATAAATGGCATTTGAAGCTGAAGTACAGAGTTTTGATGGATATTGTGAGTAAGGGTATTATTGGTCCCGGTGTAAACGAGTCTTACACGTGTATGGGGGGGAATACACGTGTTCAGTGTTTTTAAAACTTTTCTTTACTGAGATCAGCTTGGGTCAGATTGTCCTGATGATTTGGTCCTGAGAAGCACAAATCGCTCTGAGTCAAAGTCTACCTGAGACAGTGATCCTGAGCTGCTTTCAGATACCTCAGATAATCCCAATTGATCCTGAGTTTTCAGAGATCCTGAGCTGCTTGGATCAGATAACTAACTTACTGAACCCTCAGAAGAGTAAGTTCAGTTTGGTAACTATCTGTTCTAGCTACTCAGATGTGCGGAATGGTTGGCCCTTAGTTTATACTCGTTTTTAAGCTTTTGATGAAAACCTTCCTTTTTAATGGAACAGTGATTAGGCTGTGATTCAGTTCAGATGCAACTTCAGTGGATTGATTCCAACTGAATATCAGTGAAAATATGCTTTCAGTTTAAAGATATGCAACAGTTAATCAAAGTAAAGCAGAAAGCAAAGAACACAACAAGTTATAGTGGTTCAGAGACTCAAGCTCCTACGTCCACTCTCCCTGATCACTTCAGAGAAATTCACTAATCACTTCTTAAGGCTTTCTGACTATCTCTTGTAGTTTACTAACCTTTCTATTTTGAGCTTTCTGACTACCTCTGTAGTTTACTAACTCAAAACACACATAAGCTTTCTGTCTATCCAAGATAGATTACTCACTTCTTCTCTAGAGCTTTCTGACTACCTCCTTGTAGTTTACTAACTCTTTACAAGTCCAATCTCACCAACAATCACACTCAAACTACCTTACAAAGGGTTTGGGGTTTCTTGGTTGGTTTCCAACTAGGATGAGATATCCTTTACAATTAAGAACAATGCAAAGGCTAGGATATCTCTACTAAGCTTTGGATATATCTTATCAAGCTAGGCTTAGTGGAATGAGCTCTCTTCGAAATAAAGAACTTGGGAAATTCTTGGTTTTTCGAGTGCTTCAACTTGCAATAATAAGTTTGAGCTCTTGAGTTGCTTACAAATTTCCCGTAACCTTCAATGTAGAGGGTCACAAGTATTTATAGGCAAACACCAAGGTCACTCTTGAAAAAGTATCCGTTGGAAGAGATAGCTTCGTGAGTTTCCTCTTATGGTGTGTGATGAACGACTATATTTAGGGTTTGAGACTCCCTAGCACGTTTTAGGTAAGCTGTTTTTCATGTAGCTAGTCATCACTTTTTGCAGTCTGGAACTTAGTACTTCTGACATCTTTTCGTTGACACGTCATTTGTCGGTGTCGATAATATGATGTTGTCTTCTTCTTTTTGACTTTTGTCTCCAGTTAAAGGTAGACAACCTCAACGACTCTTTTTGGTTACATCTCTGAGTGATATAACCTTAACAACACTTTGTCTTAGTTCCTTTTGTCTGCATGAGAATGTCTTGGACAATATCTATTTTTCTAAGGAATCGTGTTTTTCTCAGTATTGAATCCTTCAGATAGATATTTTTAGTGCCTCGGAATATTCAGGTGTATACTGAGCATTCAGTACATTCTTTCGAAGTCTTGATAATTACTTGTGCCTTGATATCAGCCCGGTCTTGATCTTCAAGGCGTCTTTAGGGTCTTACGAGTCTTGAGTCTTGATGTCTTTCGAGTCTTTGGTCTCTCGAGTCTTCACGGATATCTTGACCGATATCTTGAGTCTTCATCTTTGAGTCTTGATTTCTTCTTTGAGTCTTGATATCTCGTTTCTCATTGAGTCTTGACATCTCGATTTCTCGAAGTCTTGGTTTCTTAGTTTCATACTGAAACTTCAGAAACTTACTGAGTCTTAAGAACCTATCCTGATCTATATCTGCTGACTATACATTTTGCAGATAACATCCTGAACACTCTTAAACTGAATCCTGACTCAACTATCAAGATTATCCTAAACATGTCATACTCAAGGTTTTGGGATCTAATCAAAATCTCTCTTTATTAAATTCATCTCCCAACAATTTCCCCCTTTTTGATGATGCCAAAACCTATCTTGTTTACAACATACTTAACATATACTCAGGTTTCAGTTTATCCTATTACAAGATTGGTTTATCTCCAACAATTTCATAAACAGAGAATCTCCCAACAATTAATCTCAGAGACAACAAACAGGCATATCAAAATTAAAGACATGTAAATTAAGATAATGAGATATTATCTTTTGAGCATAAATGATAAGGTTTCATTGATGTTTGGTAGACAGTTACAAGTTACAATGAATCTTATCTAACAAAATAAAAAAGACAAAAAGATAAAGGATTACAAGAGTCTTCTGAGTTGATCTTCAGTCTTCTTTGCTTTTCTACTCTGGCTCTTCAGTTCTGATTTTCCACCTCATCAGCAGGCACCTCAAGGTTGAACATCCCATAATATCTTCTTTTCTTTTAAGATCTCTTTCTTTAATGATATCGAGGATTGTTCCCGTCGGGCCCAACCGAGTGGCGTCGAGAAATTTCTTGAGAAATGGTCGCTTCATTTACCAAGCCATTTCAAGTCTAGGAGGAAGTAAGAGTATGGACCGAGTCATTATCTCGCACCTTCCTTCATCCGCAAGATTGATCCATCCTTGAAGGTATTTTGGATAGAAGGTGGGGAGATAGTCAATGAACGCCTCATTGGGATCTCGAAGCTTTCTCCCTCCACTCTCTGAAAGCACATCATAGTAGAACCAAAAAGTTCTCTTGATTTCTTCCCACGCATCGTTGAAATTTGGATTGGCATCCATTTGTCAATATGCGCCATTTTCAGGCTTGTGTTGTCCCTCTTCTCTTGCTTTCATGAACCTCTTGAAACCACTCCTTCTTTTACGCTCTTCTTCCATCTTCTTTTCGATCTTTGGAACTCCGAGAGGCGAAGCATCGATTTTCTTTGCTTGCTCAATTTGGAGTGACTTGAGCACTTCTAGTGTTGAAGACCTTCTTACGGGGCACTTCCTAGGACTCTTCAATATCTGAATGAACTTTCTCGAAGCGGCTTAGAAGCCTAAGTTCTTTTGCCCTTAGGCTCCTCGAACGCCACAACTTTTCTTTTAATTGGCATTTCAGCTCCAGCTTGGCTAGTTTCAACTCTTCTACCACTCAGTTTCTCCGCAGCAACTTCTTACATTGTTTCCTCTGAAACCTGAGTGTAGATTGGCTTCTCCACCTTCTTAAACTTCAACTTCTCATTGGCCTCTATCTCTTCTTGGCTTGGCAAGCGATTTTTTTTTCAAACTTCCTTGATCGTCTTGCCTTTCAGAGTTTGATCCAATAATTTCCTGAGATCAACACCGGGTCTTTCCCCCTTCTTGGATCCATACCCTGGTAGAAGCCTGGAGAGTGCTGTGTCCATGTGATATTGTTCTTTACTAACACTCCGCACCTCCCCTGCCAACTGATCCTGCTCCTCCTCGAGCCTTCTGAGGTGGTTCTTCATATTTGAGAATTCTTCGCACAGATGAGCAAATTGACTAGAGAGAGTTTCCTTGAACATGTCTGTCATCTTGGCCATGAGCATTGAGCTCATCTCCTCAACAACGTTCTTCACTAGCATCTCATTCTTCTCTGCCAATTTAGCTTCTAGAGATTCAGTGTGCTCCTGATGCCTTTGCTTCAGCTCTTCATTAAGTTCAGCTTTGACCCCCTCCATCTATTCTTCTAACTTTCCTTCCATGGAGGTCGACTTTCTCGATCATAGAGTTACGAAGTTGAACGATTCGAAGAAGAACTCAAACTTTCAATCTTCTTAACTTTGGTTGACCAATACCTCCTCGATCCGAGCAACTTTGGTCGGGGATTGACTCAACCTTCTCCAAATTTTTCCATCATAGGGTGAGATCAATCTCGAGAGCATATCTCGATTTGTATCTCTGAAATTTCATTTGTTCATCCCGAGTCTCGGTCTGAAGGCGGGGCTTCACCTCGAGCTTAGGTGTCAACTTCGAGCCTCGAGATGCATATCAGACATTATAGATTTAAAGATAGGTACTTCAGTAATCCTGGCATAATTGTTAATAGTGCCAAAAAGTTACGAAGGCTAGCTTGATCCCGAGGATGTTAAATGTAAGCCTCTTCAACATCAGTTTGGTCTTTCTCCTTTTGAGATTGACCCTCATCATCCCCTTGTTGCTCCCCATCCTGAGATTTGTCTTTGGAGCTCGGGGCACCAACTTCCGGATCCTTCCTCTCAGCCACTTTTCTCTTAACCAACTCATCAAAGTCAGACGTTTTTCATTCTCGAAGCTTGGTTTTTCCGAATCTCGAGAATTCGGTGAGAGTATTTTGTTTCCTCGTTCCACCAGTCTTCGCCTCTGAATGAAGCTATGTTGAGCATTTTTGGAAGAGTTTGGTTGAGGATGAAGACCGTTGACCTCAATCTGAAGAAGATGTCTTGGAGGTCAGGGAATGAGCTAAGCTCAGGGTAGCGGTCAAGAATGAACCGTTCCCCCTTGCTTCGCCATTCGGTCTCTTCAGCTTCACCCTTCTTGAGCATCGGGCTCTCGTGTTCAAGAGAGAAGTCTCCCATTCAAGGATCGAGTAAAAGATCACTCAGGAGCTCATCAAAGTTCATCGGCTCCTAAGGCTCAAAGAAATTTCGAGGGGTTGGGGCAACTCCTCGATCTGAATTTGACTTGGTTCTAAGGTGCGAGGCGCCTCGAAGGGGAAATTCGGTTTGCTCTCGAGGTCCGAGTGGGCATTTCTCGCCAGAATCGAGCATCTTCGCTTGTCTGAAGCCGACACTTCCTCAGAAGGAATCTGAACATTCTCTGAGGTCTGAGGTCCTAGGAATATTTCTTGAGAGAACTTTTCTGAACTTAGCGACGTCTCAAGAACCTCAGAGAAGACTTGCTCCTCAGTTTGATCTTGTGCCTTTGAGATAGCCTGAGCCAATACATGTAAGGGCGATTTTTGAGCAGTTTGACTCTCAGGTTGAATCTCCTCAGCCTCACTCTCCTCCTCATCATCAGTGAGAACCACCATTCTCTTGCGCTTTGGAGCCAGGGTCTTCTTCTTCAATTTTTCACCCTGCTCCTTCTTGGCCTCCAACAAAGCCTTCCCCCTGGCTTGTTGGGTTTCTTCAGTAGCAGCAGCAACTGGTGATTCCACTTTCTTCTCTTTCTTCCCTTTGATGGTCCTTTTTGCAGCAATGAGCTTGAACATTACTTTGGACTTAGGGAAAGGAGTAGAGTTGGCAAAGATATCCTCCTCCTCTCGACACATTTCCAAAATAAAAGCTATTTTGGTGGCATGGAGGATCTTGCCTTTGATAGAAATTGAGCCCTCCTCTTTTTTTATGACCTTGGCTTGCTCACTCACCACCTTGATCAGATACTTCAGCCAGTTGAAATCCTTGGTGGGTGAGTCCTCAATCGCTGCCATCAATCGGAGTTTGGGAGTGCTAATCTGTTCAAAACTCCCCGATCGACTCATTATGCACTTACTCACAATATCCATCAACACTCTGTATTTTGGCCTCAAATGCCGCTTATGTAAGGTCGCCTCAAATTTAACAGGATTCTCAGTAATCCTATCAAGATATTCTTGCTCTCGACCTAACATATACAAAGTGGGATCATCTCCCCTATCGCACAACTCAAAAACATCGTTTAAATTTTGAGGGACTATGTACAGCTCCCGAACAAAATCTATATACTTCGATGTATGCTCTAAATGCGAAACAGAAATCTTGGACTCAATATTATCATCCTCATATATTTCCATATTAGAGACGAACTCTATTACCTCTCGCGAATATTTCGCCTCCGGTCGGTTTGCGATGAGGTTTGTCAATTTCGCCAATCTGATCAAATGAAGCGCCTCTTCTTCATGTTTGGCGTTGTAAGTACTCTCCATAGATACAACGTACTCATACCAAGGTTTATTGGTTTCGGCCAATTTATCGAAAATGGTATAAGTCATTTTGAAGAGATTGAAGGTTAGGGTTTCGGAGTGATAGAGATTTTCTTGGCAAAGGGAATTTTATTTTGCAGAGGATTTTGGAAACAAAGGTTTAATAAAAGGGGCTTGAATTGGCTTCTCAAGGAATATATAGACCGATTCGTGGGAATTCGTATCGGTTTGGTGAGAATCAATGGTTAAGATTAATCCACGATTAATCAGGCATGTGAAAGGACTCTCACGAAAAGTAAGCCGCCATTTTAACCTCATTGGTGAATAAAAGCAACAGAGCATTTAATGACTGTTAACCTTCCTTGGAATTTCAAAGGTCCCGCCCAAAACATTCTTCAGGTGTTTTGTATTTATTGCAAATGATTACTGAGTTTCACTTAAGCAATAAATGAGTTGCATGAGTCATTACTTCTTCAGACTAATTTTCTTATCAGTCTTAATGAGTATTGACCTTGATAAAATGTCGATGATATCTTTAATCTTAAGGGTTCAAGTTGGTATCGATGTAAAATCTTGACCTTCAAGACATCGAGTTTCTGAGACTCGATTCATTATTTTATTTTATCCTCGTTTCTCAAGAGAATTCGAGAAAACTTCATGCATCTGAAAACCTTCGATTTTTCAGATTTACTCTATACACCTGGATCCAACATCCCTAATTCAACGGATAGTTCCTGAAATCTTGATTCAGCCAAAGGTTTAGTCAAGATATCAGCTCTCTGCTTATCAGTATGAATTTTCTCCATCCTGATGTCCTTTTTCTTGACATGATCTCTGATTAAGTGATAACAGATATCCACATGCTTGCATCTGGTGTGCAATATCGGATTTTGTGAAATAGCAATAACACTATTATTATCACAAAATATGGGTACTTCATTGGCTACAACTTTATAATCCCTTAATTGTTGTCTGAGCCAAAGAATCGAAGCACCGCAGCCTTCGGCCGCCCATGTATTCAAACTTTTCGTGAGTATTGGTTGCTATCGAGGTCCATTTCTTCGAAAACCAAGATATCAGCTTACTTCCAATAAATTGACAAGTTCCTGTAGTGGACTTCCTGTCAATTCTACAGCCTCCATAATCAACATCTGAATAACCAGTTAATTCAAGGTTATCATCAGCTGGATACCACAATCCTCTATTCACTGTGCCCTTAAGATACTTCAGTATCTTTTTGGCAGCCTCCATGTGACTAGCCTTAGGATTAGCTTGGTATCTTGCACATATCCCAACAAACAAATGTTATATCGTGCGTTTGCTTTGTGAGATAGAGCAATGATCCAATGATCCTCTATAATCGGTGTGACTTCATCGATTTGCCTTGAGATCGGGATCCATCTTGTAGTTAGTATTCATGGGAATCTAAGCGCATTGCAGTCAGACACCATATTTGGCAATCAGATCTCTGGTGTACTTTGCTTGGTTGATGAAGATTCCTCCCTTTGATTGTTTCACTTGAAGACCTAGAAAGAAATTCATCTCCCCCATCATAGACATCTCAAACTTGCCTTTCATCAGTGTAGAAAACTTTTCACACAACTGATGATTTGGAGATCCAAAGATGATGTCATCAACATATATCCGAACTAGTAAGATATCTTCCCCATCTTCTATCCCCGAACAAAGTTCTATCAACAGTTCCTTTGACAAAAAACCGTGGTCAGTAAGAAACTGAGAAAGAGTATCATACCATGCTCTTGGTGCTTGCTTAAGACCATACAAGGCTTTTGTGAGCCTGTAAACTTGGTCATTCTGTCTGAAACCATGAGGTTGTTCCACATAAACCTCTTCTTTAAGCACACCGTTCAGAAATGCACTTTTCACATCCATCGACAGATATGTGAACTTCATGTGGGCAAAGCATATGCAAGAAACAATCGATGGCTTCTAGTCTTGCAACAGTGCAAAGGTTTCATCATAATCAAGCCTTCTTCTTGGGAATAACCTTATGCAACTAAATTTTGCCTTGTTTCTTACAATGTTGTTGTTCTCATCTCTTTTATTCTTAAATACCCACTTGGTTCCAATAACATTGTGCCTTTCAGGTCTATCCACTAGTTCCCATACTTCATTCCTTGAGAATTGATTCAGCTCTTCTTGCATAGCAGTAATCCAAAAATAATCTTGTAGAGCTTCTTCAATCTCAGTAGGCTCTTTCTTTGATAGGAAGCAGCAGAATAGTGCACTCTCTCCATGGAACCTTCTTGTTTTAACACCTTCAGTTAGATCACCCACAATCTGACTTGTAGGATGACTATCTAACCAACTTCTTCTAGATGTTCCCCCTTCAATAGTATCCTCAACATTTGAAATGTTAGGTTCAGTTAGTTCAATAAACTCAGGGAACAACAGAAATGGAGAAAGGGAATCATCTTCCTCAGGGGAAATTCTATTCAGAACATTGTCAGTGACATTTGTTCCCCTTTGGTTGATAGATTCAGAATTTACCTCAGCTGTGACCACATCTTCATTGGCATCACATACCCGAGTCTCAAATGGTGTCTGCTCGATTGGTCACCTTTTGGTGTGTTGGCTTTCTGAGTCTCACCATCCCGAGTTCCATCTCGAACTTCTTTATGCGAGTCCGAGTCACTCCATTCATAGAAGGTGGTGACTTCTTATTTTCGAGTTCAATTGGATGATTTGTCATTCTTTTTCGGGCTTAATCTGGTGATTCTCTTGGTCATTTCTTTCGCATCATGTTCTTTTTCTTGAACACAAGTAGATTCATCAAAAACAACATGAGGTGTTTCCTCCACAATAAGAGTCCTACGGTTGTAAACTCGAAAGCTTTTTATCGACTTTAATATCCTAAGAATATTCCTTCATCAGCTTTGCTATCAAATGTTTTCAACTGATCTTTACCATTATTGTGTATGAAACACTTGCAACCAAACACACGAAAGAAAGAAACAAGAGGCTTCCTTTCATTCCAAAGCTCGTATGGTGTTTTGCCTTGACTCTTGGTCAAGATGGATCATTTTGTGAATAACATGCGGTGTTGTTGACTTGACCCAAAATCTTTTAGGGATCTAAAACCAAATTTATCATGGTCCTTGGTAAACTTCTTTTTTAAAGTCATGTTCCTTCTTTCAGCAACACCATTTTGTTGAGGGGTCCTTGCAGCTGATGTTTCATGAGTAATTCCATTTGCTACACAATAATCAGATATAATATGGTTTATAAATTCAGTTCCTTTGTTAGATCTGATTTTGACCACACTCAGATTTTTCTCAATACTGAGCCTTTTCAGTAACTCAAGCAGCTTTATCTAAGTCTCCTTCTTACTGAGTAAGAATATGACCCAAGTATATCTTGAGTAGTCATCAACTACTACGAGTGTATATTTCCTGCCATTAGTGCTCACTGGTGTTACTAGACCAAAAAGATCCATATGCAACAACTGAAGTATTCTCTCAGTAGAAACATCTACTTTGCTTGTAAATGATGCTTTAACTTGTTTTCCTTTTTGGCACGCATCACAAACATGTTCCTTACTGAACACTTCATTTGGCAACCCTCTCACAAGAGCTAATCTTGCAAGTTTATTCAGGGTTTTGAAATTCAGGTGATTCATTCTTTTATGCCATAACCAACTGGTATCTGTTGGGAAATTTAGAGTTTTGATGAAAGTTCTAAAACACATGTAATAGGACCAGTCAGACCTGTTAGCTGACTGATGTTTATATTACCGCTTATAGAATACCAGTTGATAATTACTGTATAGAACAACTGATGTAATAGATAGGTCACATATTGAGGGGGAACCTCAATATGTATAGGTCAGATCTGAAGACCCGAAGAATAGCTGATATCCGACAGGCCAGAATGCAAGAGAAGAACAGAAGATCAGATTGATCTGATCTTGTCAGATATCTCAGCTGAAGTCATGAAGCTCAAATTCAGAAGACGTGAAGATCAAATGACTTCCTGAAGATCAGACCAGAAGACCTACATCAGCCGAGTCTGCTAGTTGAAGCTAAGTCAACCGGCACCAGAAGACTCCATCAGGTAGACTGATCAGGTTTGACTGATCAGGTCAGCTCACCAGGTGAAAACTGATGTTTCACCTAATCATACGTCGATGATCTGAACAAGAAGAATGCCAACCTTATTTGGAAAAACAACACTGAAAAGTGCGTCTGTTAACCAATAAGAACAAGACACTTATGATCGGAGCCGGCAATTACGGGATTTGGTGCTGCTCTCTCTAACGGCTATAAAAGATACTATTAACGCTTTCGGCCATGCCATTCCTGAAGCACGTCACATCAATCCTGCAAGTCTACCAAATATAGCCTGAAATTCAAATTGCTCTCCAATGGCTCTTTGATCTCAAGGTCTATAAATATGGGATTACACTTCAGAGTGAAGATACGGAAACCCTGAAACGATCAAGAAGCTCAAGCTATAATCAGATTTCCGGACGACGAACACGAACTTGAAGATTACTTTCTATAGTGTTCAATCCCATAAGTTCTTAGCACAGAAATCTTTTCATCTAGCTGATAGACTACTTGTAAACTAGAAAAGATTTCATAGTTGGAACCAAAACAATCTTACCCAAACCCAAAGTTAGGTTAAGTTGCTTAGCAAGATTTCAGACTAGGGTTTCTAGTTCTGATCTCTGGGATCGGTTGAGTGAGAACTCTTTAAACATCTGTTGGTGTACTGTGTTTGGACTAACACAAAAATCTAAGTCCAGTTGGTTTAGTTGGTGCCCCTTGTGATAGGGAAGAGTGGGACGTGGGGATCTGGTTTGTCGAACCACTATAAATCTTGTGTGCCTTTACCGCTTTGATTAACTCATTTTACACAATCGCACACAACCTTTTAAGCAAAGATACATATTCTAAGTTAAGATCATTTAGCACCAAGCTTCGATTTGATCAAGCTTGACACTTTAGTCGGTGATTAAAAAGATCGACTTTGGAATCGATTTATCAAAACCGGTTTTTCACACGGGTAAAACTTAGCTTCAGACTCATCCGGTTAAACCGATAATTAACGAATCGATCCGCCCAGCGATTAGTAAGTTGGTTATCGATCCAAATGATTCACTCTCGCCTCTGATCGGGCTGCTTGCCATCACACGATCTGCACAAAAAGTTTTGTAAGTCTATTCACCCCCCCCTCTAGACTTACGCCTCACAAAACCCATTCGGGACCTACAAGTGGTATCAAAGCGGTGGTTCTACGGACCGGGCGGCTTTGAGTATCATCGATTCTTGAGGAAGAATCTTTGTGGTCATTTGACGAGATCTTGAAAAACCGTTTTAAAACTCATTCTTTTCCAAAATCACTTTCGGCATGGACAATACCTGCGGTATGTATCATGATCTGCCAAGTTCTCAATTGATGAGTATGTAGATTGGGCCATTTATATGTGCAACCATCTAGGTTCGATTAGTGGCGAGAATGATGGAAGTCATCGAAAGAGGACCCATCATCATATATTACGACAACCCTGCGGTTGGAGATCCGATTTTCCCGGGGAAGTCTTGTGCGAAAAAACCCGGCCTTGATGGATGCGAGAGGAAAGGAAGCGTATACTCTGGACACAATCGCGTGAGCATATTATCATGAAAACGATGGATAAGGTCACCAAGGAAAAGATTAAATATCTCAAAACTGTGAAAGCAATGTGGGATACTCTAGCTGAGATATGCGAGGGAAATGATCAGATCAAAGACAGCCGTCTACAAGCCGAACTGGTGAAGTTCGAAAAATCAAGAATCTTGCCTTCAATGAAACCATCAACGAACTCGATGGAAGGATTACTATGTCGATTGAATAAGCTACGAGAACTTGGTAGAGATGTCAGACAAGGATATCAACTACAAGATCTTAAGATCTCTTACCAAGAAATGGGATATGAAAGTCACGGTAATCAAGGATTGCCAAGACATTTCAAAGATGAAGCCGAGTAGCTTATTCTTAAGCCTTAAAGCTCACGAGTTTGATTTAATTGAAAGAGGACAAACAGATTAAGATGAGGTGCCCGCTGAAGCCTCAACTTCTAAATCAGTTGCGTTTAAGGCAACCAAACAAAGCAGATCGAAGGCCAATGTACTGTTGGAAACATCATAAGTCGGAAGGTAACAGATCGCTCTCGCTACTGCGAAACTAGAAAAAATCAAATATTCAACTTGGTAAGTATCGAAGATTCTATAAAGATTATCAACATAGCCGAGGAAGAGATAGGAGATCACCCAAGCGGATCTCCGGAAAGAACCAGATCGATGATCAAGAGATCGCGAGAGAAGAAAAGAAAAGAGATAATCTAAATGATGAGAGAAGAGATAACCGATCCGATGAAGGAGTTAAGACTACTATCGAAGGAAGTCACCGATAGATCATACAGGAGACGGAGTGATTCACCGGAAGAAAAGGTTACGTGGATCAAGGAGCGTGCTTCAACCGCGGAGAAGCCGTGTCACTACAACGAACCGCCCGCACCGACGCCAAAAAGAAGGGAAGAAAAAGAGGAACAAAAGAGAGCAACGTTACGAGGACGAAAAGCCATGGTTGTCGACATACATCCGGAATTCGACGATTCCTATCCGCCTCGAGGATTCTCGGATACTCCTCAGAGAAGATTTCGTCCGATAAAGCAAGTCTTTGTTGACTTCTATGAGAATGAAGATCGATATTCTCTTAGGATGATGATGAGATCGCTGATGGCCAAGGAGGACCAATCTGAGGTAACCTCCAAACCGCTTTTGTTCGCTTCTACACCGCTATCATTAGCACCACTATTTGGGAGATTGACACGAGCTCTACTCGAAAGCAATTGCTTGAGGATCTCTCCAATGCAGAGGCACCTTTTCCAAAGTGGAAGCCGAGAATGACAAGCCGAGGATCAGAAATAATCAGCTTGCTAAAGAGAACGATCTCAATAAAGCTACTAAACTGAAGTCCATTAAATCGCAGAAGGCAACTGAGGAACTTAACATTCTGAAAGTTAAGTCTTTTGATCAGGAGAAGCAGATCAAAGATCAGCTAGCAATTAACAAACAGCAAGCTGATGACTTCAAAATCCTTCAGGCTAAATTTGATGAGCTATTCCGACTGCATGAGAGTCTAAAATCTTCTGAGGATAATTTGAGCAAGAAAATAGAGGTTTTTTCAAAATCTTCTAAAACTGTTCAAGATATGAACACCTATTTTCGAACAACGATTAACAAGAAGGGATTTGGGTATGAGAACCCTTCCACATCCTCAAAAGCCCCGGTTGATTCACCTCAAAAAGGTGTAATCGTCACGAGTTTTTCGACAAAGATACACCAAAAGCCAAACTTGTATCTAATAAGGGAAAAAGACCGGTTGAGCAGGTAAGGCAGGTGCCTAACCAGAAGGGGAACAGAAATGGACCCCAACTGGTAAAGCATCAGCCGAGGAATCAACAGAAGAACCTAGTTCTTCTAAAGAGACCTCAACCTAATCAACAGACCAGGTATCAGAAAAGACAACCTGTAAAAGGGAAGTCTAATCTGAGACCCAATCAAGGTCAGCTGCCGAATAAGCACGCTTTAGGTAAACTGCAAAAACCACCTATGCCAAAAAGATATGAATCTTTTGATGGTAGCAGTCGTACCTACCCCTATAATCGTAAAACCTAGGGTCACTGACTTTTGAACCACACCTTTGGATGAAAAGAAGACAAACAAAAAGTTAAATCCCAAGTCTTCTAAGTCACCCAAGGTTCACACTAATAATCATACTAATCGAGAAAGCATATAAAAGAGACGTATGATTATGTTGATAGGTATGGGAGACAAATCGGGCCTTCGATCTAACCGATCTCAATAGAAGTGCTCTGTTTGTATGGATCCCCAAAACCAAACCTAACCCCTCAGGACCCAATCCAAAAGGGGTACCTAAAGCCTGATTTGGCTGCAGGATCGCGTGGGTCTGGCCAACAAAGGAGGTGTGCAAGCAACTATCTGGTACATCGATAGTGGATGCTCAAGGCACATGATCGGAAGCAAACACCTCCCTCGGCTCTTACATAGAAACGAGAAAGGCCCGCGTGTACTCTTCGGTGATGATAACTTTGGTTATACCAAAGGATTCTAAACTTAGAGAATGATGATGTACAAATAATGGAGTCTCAGTATGTCGAAGGTCCGAAGCACAACCTATTATCGGTTTCACAATTCTGCGACAGCGGATTGGTGTTGAGTTCTCGATCGATCAATGCACTATCAAGAATCGAGCCACTCAATGATTTTTTGCTTCTCGGTTCAAGGAAAGGGACGATCTACACAGCAGATTGGAACAATTGCCCAAGAAATGCATGCCTTATTGTTAAGAGTTCCAAAAGTAGCAGTTGGCTCTGGCATAAAAGAATGAGCCGTCTGAACTTTAAAACTCTTAATAAGATAGCAAGGATGTCTCTACCGGAAGGACTTCCGAATGAAGTATTTTCAAAGGATCGGACATGTCTTTGCATGTCGGAAGGGAAAACAGTCAAAGCTTCATTCAAAGGAATTCTCGGACCTAAGATCCAAAGCAGAATCTTGCGCGTACCGCTTCATATGGATCTATTTGGACCAGTTACACCAGTTAGTCTCAGCGGACTCAAATATACTCTGGTAATCGTGGATGATTATTCCAAGTTTACCTGGGTTATATTCTTACATAAGAAGAATGAGGCGACAACGAAGATGCAGATTTTGCTAAAAAGATTACAAAATGAGAAGGGTGTCGGTGTAGTAAAAATCGGATCGGATAAAGGTATGAAATTTCAACTCTTTTTATTCGATTTTTGCTCTAAGTTTCGTATACATCATGAGACATCGAGTTGGTGAAAGTGCCATGTATTCTTTGTTATTTGTCTTTGAAGGAACCAACAAGTGAGAGGAAGCTCTACAAGACACACATTTGGATTCTAGCCATGCGAGGAGGAGCTGGAAGCGATTCGAGAGAAATCAAGTTTGGGAACGGTGATGGAGACCAAACCATCAAGACGTAATTGGCACGAAGTGGGTTTTCAAGAACAAGAGATGATGAGAAAAATGTTATAACCGAGAATAAGGCAAGACTTGTTGCTAAGGGGTATTCACAATCGAAGGAATTGATTATGATGAGACCTTTGCACCCGATCGCTCGCCTAAAGCCATTAATTTTGTTTACGCCATATGCTTCCCACGAGAGGGTTCGTGTATCGGATGGATGTAAAGAGTGCATTCTTAAACGGGGTACTAGCAGAGGAAGTTTATGTCGAACAACCTCCAGGCTTCGAAAAGAGCAACCAAGTGTACGGTTTAAGAAAAGTTCTTTATGGCCCGAAACAAGCTCCTCGAGCTTGGTATGATACACTCTCTCAGTTCTTGACAGACAGTGGGTTCACTAAAGGGGACAATGGGCGTAACCCTATTCGAGAATAGAAGATGGAGAAGATATTACGATGGTTGATTTCGTGGATGACATCATCTTGGATCTCCCAACAAGAGTCTATGTGAAAGATTCAGCAAACTGATGCAAGGGAAGTTCGAGATGTCCATGATGGGTCAGATGAATTACTTTCTGGGTCTACAAGTGAAGCAGAGTACAGAAGGGATATTCATCTCGCCAAGCAAAAGTACACTAGGAATTTATTGGCTAAGTTTGGAGTTCAAAATTGCAAGGAAGCCAAAATTCCTATGATATTTGGATTCAAGATGGATCCAGATGAGGATGGTCGAAAACAAATCGAGAAAAGAATATAGGGCTCTCATTGGATCTCTATTATACCGACCGCCAAGAGACCCGGATATCACCTTTGCGGAGGGTGTATGTGCGATTCGAGCAAATCCAATGCAAAGCCACCTAGAAAAGCGACTAAGCGGATTCTTAAGTATCTGAAGGGACGATAAACCTTGGTTTATTTTACCCATCGATGATAATCTAGAACTTAGTGGGTATTTCGATTACGATTATGGAGGTTGCAAGATTGAAGAAAAATCAACCTCGAGAACATGTCGATTTTAGGAAATAAAACCGATCTTGTGGTTTTCAAAAGCGGACATCGAGACATCGACATGACATCTACTTGAAGGCAGAATATATGGTCTGGAAGGAAGTGTTGTTCCCAACTGCTCGGCTTAGTCGGCGGTGAGGATTATAACATTGTAGCTAAGAATGTACCTATATTCGTGGCCAATAATAGTGTTATTGCAATCACTCGTAATCTCGTTCTACATACAAGATGCAAGCATGTGGATGTCGAGACATCATTTTATAAGAGATCATGTTGAAAAGAAGAATATCGAATGGAAAAGATTCATCTTGATATCTGTAAAGTCGATATTCTAACCAAGCCACTAGCTGAGATCAGATTCAGAGAATTATGCAACGAGATAGGGCTTCTGGATCTCGGAGAAAAGGCACCTAAAATGCTTGATGGGATGATCTCCAGAACCAGCTGGTTAAGAGACTAACCAGGTTAAAAGGAATCAGTTGAGTTTGGTATCTCAACTGATCAAAAGATCAGTCAAGGAACTGATATGCGAAGACGATCAGACTTACGAATTATTTGATTAAAGGAACTGATCAGATTAAAGGATTATCTGATTAAATCAGTTGGGTTATTTCACACTTTGTAAGTCGATTAAGCTGATATTCAACAAGCAAGATTCACAGATTAAAGCCTACAATCGCATAAGAAAGCAGAAAATTTACACAACAATGGAATAATAGAGATTTTCATTGATAAAGACCCGAAGGTCAGGTTTACATTACAAGTTACAAGTACAAGAGGACTGGGAGGTCAAGACATAAGTCATAACCGAAAACCCTAAACCTATAACCCTAAACCCTCATCCTAACCCTAGAAGAGGGGGAGAGAGAGAGATTTTAAGATCTCATGCTCCCATTTTCCCCCACTTAACAGGGTGAGAAGGCTTTGAAATAATCCTAAAGCCTCTCGCTGAAGCTAAAACCAATGGAGCGAGAGAGGCTTTGATAGGATTTCTAAGCCATGAGCCCTTAGACCTGAAGTCAATGGGCTCTCCAGCTGTTAAATGGAGCACATGTGCCAAGAAATTGGTTCAAAGACCTTATGGGCACATGTGTAAAATGATGAAAAAAATAGAGTTGATATAACGAAGATCATTTGTTGTTCCGATCCAGACCGTATATCAAACTCATGTTTTATATCAGACTGGGTCTGTTGATGCTAGTTCCGTCATCTCGATAGACACACAAGGTGCATACGGTTAGGAGAAGTGTCTTCTCCGGTTTCTGTGACAGATCCCGCCTTGGTGGTAGAGAAGCTTGGCAACAATTGTATGTGAAATCTTTGATGACGACGAAATCAGTGATAATGGACACACATGGTTGATTTGAGAAGCTGAAATCATTGAAAAATGGGTAAAGGTGTTTGCCGGAAGTTTCACCGGAAATAAGGGTTCACCAGAGTGCATGATTCTACAAAGAAGATAAGTATGGTGAATGGGTTATGTTGTGTAAAACATTGGTCCAATTTATAGAGGCCAAGCAAGGGTGCAAATGCAAATTTGATTTCTCAAAACTTTTTAGAGAAATCTGCACCACAAGGACAGCGTGTAGGAATCTCGCGACTGATAATTGGATAAATTTACGGCGGATTGACATATCGAAATATTCAGACTATAATTACGCATGTCAAATCGTGCCAACTTAGGTAATAGAGACTACTATTCTAGACTAAGTTTTGGCGGTAACACTTATCCCAAGAATTGGCTTGATCTGAGAAGAATCAGATTAGGTCAACTGAAATCTGATTACATACGAAACTGATCAGATAAGGAAGATCAGTTGAGCTTGAAACCTCAACAAATCAGATATATCAGTCTATGAGAAAACAGAAATATCAGTTGAAGGGGGAACTTCAACTGATCAAGGAGGATCAGAAAAGGGAAATCAGACGCAAAGTGAAACGGATCAGTTGAAAAGGACAGTTGGGAAATTATAAGGATTAGGCAGAAAACTAAGATCAACTGATCAACAAGTGGAATCAACAATTACAAGTGGTATTGACTGATTACAATATCAGTCAACCAGATACTCATTTTTGTTTCCTTGTTTTTTGCTTATTTATCTGTTTTTATCTGATATTATTTGCCCTACTGTACTCATTACTTGTGTGACGTATTTCCTGCAAAATATTTAATGCGGACGTGGGGTACATGTATTAATTGCCACAAAATGTGCTTTTAAATCCAAAAGGAAATCGTACGTGTTTTTCCTGACCTTACAATCAAAACCGTTTAATCTGGATCGTCTAACCTTTTCAAACGGTTGATCTTCCGATCTCGTTTTTCCCTCCTCCTCCTTATAAGTTCATCAAAACCCTACCAGAGTTTTCTTATTCACAAACTTGCGATTTATTCTCTGAAAACTCCAGATTACTTTTCTGCGATTCAAAGTGTTTTTCTTGAGTTTCAAAATTATCTTTCCGAAAAACAGAATCTGGTAATTTCTGACTACTTGATGAATCTTTTTTCCTTAAATCCATTGATCTTAAAGATTTTGTCAATCGATGGTATCCTGTGTTATGCTTTATTGTTTCTTGGTATCCGCATGTGTTTATCGATTACTAGGCCTGAGTATAGGTCTGATAATCAATATATGATATCTTTATATATATGCACAACTTTAATCGAGTCTATCTTATTGTAGATGGCCACTCACGGAATGGGAAAAATAATGTGCAATTATGCGGAACTGGCAATGAAGATTGTCGATGACAAGTTCGTACAGTTTGATATCACTCGAGATCCGGAATCTATGGAGATTGAGCAAATTCTGCGAAAGGGAGGTCTTGAGAAATATTGCGCTGCTCACTGCAATCCAGTGATGCAGTATGAAGCACTCGAATTCCTAAGGAATTTAAGGGTTGATATGGATGCTCCGGGAGATGAACTACTTTCGACAACCAGCGGAGAAGAGATCGGGACCGATTTAATGCGGACATAACTCGTCTGCTCGGGATTGCCAAAGGACCGAATCTCTACTCACTCACGGGAGGAGAATGAAGATGAGCCGATCGAAAACGAACTCTTTGAGAGGTCGACAAACAATGAGATCGCAGGGTTTTGTCGACCGATCTTTAAGAAGGAAATACGATTGTTGTTTGACATACCGTCAAAAACAATCATGGGTATTTCATTAATTGAGATGCTCTAACATCCGTCAAACTGTACAACATGGCTGCGATAATTGATGAAGCCAAGAACATCAATTGGCATGGCTTCCTGAAGGCCATTCTTCTCCAAGAACATGAGAAATTTGGAGTCAATGAACTGAGGCAGGTCTATCTAAAGAAAAGGATCAGCAATCTCAACAAGGTTGCAGTTATTCTGAAAGACAAACTGCCAAATGCTGAATGGGACCAGAATGGACTAAAGCCCTATAAGGCCTTCCTCGCCACCACTTGACCATATATGGGCCACCGATGATGATGATATCGCCCACCCTCCAAAGTGAAGAAAGGAAAAAAAGGAAGCGACCTCGTCTACACACCAGATGCTCCCCAGAAGAAGAAAAGAAAACTGGTAAAGGCCCAGGAGAAGAGGCCGAAGAAGGCAAAGCAGGCCCCCATGACTCTAGTTCTGGAAGATGAGTCAGATGAAGAAGGAGCGCCAGATATTCGATCGCCACAAAATCGGGTGAAAAAATCGACAGCCGGGCCGTCGAGAGCTCGCCACAACATTCTCGAGGAAGAAAGCCACGAGTCGAACGATCTCTTTTCTCTCCAACTCGAGCTGATTCACCGCTTCCGACCACCGGGTCACGAAAGCATGTTTCTCCTTCTTCCCTTTGTCCATGAACACGAAACTTTATCGGTTCGCGAACCTGTAAAGCTTACTGTTGTTGTAGAACAAGGCGACTGCCTCTACAACAGTAACCTCTGCAGTCGAGCCAATCGCATAACTTCCGCCTACTCCAAGCACCACACGGAACCCTCCACATCTCATCAACCGGACCGGACAAACACCATTCGAGTCTAGGATCATCAAAGACCATCACAGGAAAATGGTCGTAATGCAAATCGAACGAGAAATTGATGAGATGTATCCAGAGTCGGTCGCCCATCCTCGTTTATCGAGAGGAAGTTATGGAGATCCTCACATGGAAAGATCTCCGGTTAAAAAGCTTCTCAGATTTTATAATGATTATAGAACAGATGGGCGGTGCTGATGAGTTTGCAGATTTTGATTTCGATATGAGGAAATCTGCTAAAGTAGGATCACCAAACCGAGTGATAACTCATGAATCTATCAAAGCTCGATCCCGTAAAGTTTGGGGTTGGTGATCAAAGGCTTAATCGGCTGTGAAGAAGCTCAGCGAGATGTTACTATGAAGGATGCAGGAGCTGCCGATGATAGTGGAACTGGTGCTGCAGTTCATGACCAACCACTGGAGGCGCAAACAACTGAAAGAGATCAGGTGACACAAGAAATTCCTACAACTCACATCATCCCGGGGATCAACTTGGGGAGATCAGATCATGTCTCAAAGATCTCCTGAAAGAAGAAGTTGAGGGAGTGACAGCTGATCAGAGGCAGATTGGCCTCAAAGAAATAGCAGATCAAAGGGAATTGGCTATTTCCCAGATTAAGGCAATCAAAGATCAGTTCTCCCAAACTGTGACCACCGTGTCTGCCGAACTTATAAATCAGTTGATGACAAACTAATTGGTGGATCAACAACAAGTTTTTTTTTACGATGCTCCTTCGACTAGCCTAGAATTGAGAAGAGAAACTTGACAAACTAATTCATACACTCTCTCGCCGCCATGGAATCTGTCAAGACTGAGCTGATCTCGAAGGTTCAAAATCTAACTGCTCAAGCTCAAGGTTTATCTGTTGAAGATCTCAACAGGGCAATATCAGTCAGCTTTGGATCCCTGACTTCCCACCTCACAACTCTTTTTGATCAAACCAAAAAGGGGGAAGGGCGGAGGAGAAACCAACCGACATGATCGAGAACAAATGAAGACCTAATTCGCATAGGTTGAAGCCTATGGACAAAGACTAGACCATCTGGATCTCTTTGCTAATGAAGTCTCTGAAAAGATAGAAAAGTCAAAGGCAAGAAAGTTAGCTGCTGCGGGTGCTGGGACATCACAACTTGTACCAGCCACTCAGACTAAGATAGTCACAAGAAGCACAATCTAGCGAGACAGCCGATAAAGAATCGGGCCGAGAAATCGTCCAAAGAGCAGAACAAGAAGCCTCAAAAGCGAAGAAGAAAGAAGGGCAGATAAATTGGCAGAGGCATAAAATCTGAAGAAGAAATTCAGATCGAGAGCGAAGAAAGGAAATTTGGAAAATCTGTGCAGAACCTCACCGCCAAAGAAGAGTTGATGAGATCATTCCATAAACTGCTGCACATGCTGAGAGGTTTGAGGAATGGAATAAGATCAGAAGTGAATGGCTTCTGGATGCCTTTGTTCTTGATCTTGTTCCACGAGAAGAATCTCCAGATGATGAATTCCTCAACTGGTTGGAAAACAAATATCCGGATTTTTTGAAGTATCTGGAAAATGAGGCCAAAATAATCAATGTAAAAATATCTCCCCAAGAGTATGATCTGTTGGATTACTCGAAGAAGGCAGATGGCTCATTTGACAGACTGGCATTTCAAAGATTCTATTTTGACATCCTGAGCAAAACGCACATAACTGATCCTCAGCAGACCAATGATGTCAAATGGAAACTATATCAGATTTTCAACGTACCTCAAGATCAAAGAGAGATGCCAGAAGGATACAAGCCTAGAGAGTGAAGAATCAGAAGACTTTTCAGGATCAACTGCTTTTAAATTCAAACTTTTCTGATGTAACATGTAATCGACAAATCTAATGAGAAAAGTTTATTTTTCTGATCCTAAGACAAAATCTCATTGTCTTCTGATTATGTGCTCTTTACTGTTCTATATTTATCAACTGTGTTTGGTTTCTCAAAGTGTTTTGGTTTCATCAAAAAAGGGGAAATTGTTGGGAAATTTAGAGTTTTGATTAAAGTTCTAAAACACATGTAATAGGACCAGTCAGACCTGTTAGCTGACTGATGTTTATATTACCGCTTATAGAATACCAGTTGATAATTACTGTATAGAACAACTGATGTAATAGATAGGTCACATATTGAGGGGGAACCTCAATATGTATAGGTCGAATCCGAAGACAGAAGAATAGGCGCATCAAGCGGAGGCGAGAATGTAAGAGAAGAACGGAAGATCAGATTGATCTGATCTTGTCAGATATCTCAGCTGAAGTCATGAAGCTCAAATTCAGAAGACATGAAGATCAGATGACTTCCTGAAGATTAGACCAGAAGACCTACATCAGCCGAGTCTGCTAGTTGAAGCTAAGTCAACCGGCACCAGAAGACTCCATCAGGTAGACCGATCGACTTTGGATCGATCGAATTAATTTCACCAGTGAAAAACTGATGTTTCACCTAATCATACGTCGATGATCTGAACAAGAAGAATCCCAACCTTATTTGGAAAAACAACACTGAAAAGTGCATCTGTTAACCAATAAGAACAAGACACGTATGATCGGAGCCGGCAATTACGGGATTTGGTGCTGCTCTCTCTAACGGCTATAAAAGATACTATTCACGCTTTCAGCCATGCCGTTCCTGAAGCACGTCACATCAATCCTGCAAGTCTACCAAATATAGCCTGAAATTCAAATTGCTCTCCAACGGCTCTTTGATCTCAAGGTCTATAAATATGGGATTACACTTCAGAGTGAAGATACGGAAACCCTGAAATGATCAAGAAGCTCAAGCTATAATCAGATTTCCGCACGACGAACACAAACTTGAAGATTACTTTCTATAGTGTTCAATCCCATAAGTTCTTAAAGACGTAAATCTTTTCATCTAGGTGATAGGCTACTTGTAAACTAGAAAAGATTTCATAGTTGGAAAAAACAATCTTACCCAAACCCAAAGTTAGGTTAAGTTGTTTAGCAAGATTTCGACTAGGGTTTCTAGTTCGATCTACGGGATCGGGTGAGTGAGAACTCTTTAAACATCTGTTGGTGTACTGTGTTTGGACTAACACAAAAATCTAAGTCCAGTTGGTTTAGTTGGTGCCCCTTGTGATAGGGAAGAGTGGACGTAGGACTAGTTTGTCCGAACCACTATAAATCTTGTGTGCCTTTACCGCTTTGATTCTTTGTTTACAATCGCACACAACCTTTAAAGCAAAGATACATATTCTAAGTTAAGATCAGCTAGCACCAAGCTTCTGATCTGATCAAGCTTGACACTTTAGTCAACTGATTAAAAGACTGACTTTGGAATCTGATTTATCAAAATTGGTTTTTCACACGGGTAAAACTTAGCTTCCGCACTCATCAGTTAAACTGATAATTAACGAACTGATCTGCCTTCAGGCGATTAGTAAGTTGGTTATCAGTCCAAACTAATTCACTCGCACTCGATCGGGGCTAAGCGCCATCACACGATCTGACAAAAAGTTTTTTAAGTCTATTCACCCCTCCCCTCTAGACTTCTGCCTCACAAAACCCATTCGGGACCTACAAGTGGTATCAGAGCAGTGGTTCTACAGACCACTAGCTTTGAGTATCATCGATTCTTGAGGAAGAATCTTTGTGGTCATTTGACCAGATCTTGAAAAACCGTTTTTAAAACTCATTCTTTTTCCAAAATCACTCAGCATGGACAATACCTCTGGTATGTATCATGATCTGCCGAAGTTCTTAATTGATGAGTATGTAGATTGGGCCATTTATATGTGCAACCATCTAGGTTCGATTAGTGGCAGAATGATGGAAGTCATCGAAAGAGGACCCATCATCATATATTACGACAACCCTGCAGTTGGAGGAGATCCAGACTGATTCACTCGCACTCTGATCAGGCTAACTGCCATCACACCTGATCTGCACAAAAAGTTTTCAGAAGTCTATTCACCCCTCCCCTCTAGACTTTTGCCCTCACAAAACCCGTTCGGGACCTATAATATCTTTCACATAACATAAGTTCTTAAAGAACTCAACATTAAATCCCTTATCACAGAATTGGCTTATTGAAAGCAGATTATGCTTCAATCCAGATACATATGAAACACCATGGATATGAACTGAGTCGATTTGCAAAGTTCCATATCCTTTAGTCTGTCCCTTGGAGTTATCTCCAAATGTGATCACGAGGGCCTCTTTGTTCAACATAGTCCTTTGAGTATCTTCTTGAATCTGTCATATGTCTTGAGAATCCTTTGTCAAGATACCATACATCTGGGCCATTTCATCTCCACTCATCGGTCTTTATGTGATCTTCAATCATTTCGGTGCCCTTGTTTTCCTCCAAAAAGCAGATCAATTCTTAGGTACCCAATTTGTGTAGGGTCCTACAAGGTTATTTGTACCTTTAGGAATCCAAATCGCACGACAACTCTAATTACTTTAGAGTGGTCGATCTGTCTTCCATAAACATCTACATACACATTTACTACTCTCTGGGTGCCTTAGCGGTTTCCTGTATATGAGGGCTTGCCTTAGCATGAACATGAGCCTTAGAGTTTTTCTTTGGTACATGCCTTTTGTTCATTTGCTTTGGCTTCTGTACAGCCGGTTTGAATCTTTGCTGACTCGGGTTCAGGTAACCTTTACCCTTAGGCAAGTGGGGTTCGGGTTACTTCAGATTTGAAATTTGGGTCTTCATTATCTTGAGGACTTGGTCTCTTCGATTGAGAATGTCTCTGCCGAGTGTTTCTCTTCTGAAGATTCCTCCGATGGTTGGTCTGAGATCCTTTTCTGGTTTTGCATTCTTAGGTCGAGGCTTAGAAGTACTTGTTCGAATTTTTCTCTCGAGTGCTCGGGTTTTCTAGCCTTCACCGAGGTTTGGGCTTTTTCTTACGATCATTGATTTCTTTGGAACCATAGGTCCTTTTCCCTTGTCTAACACCTTGGGCATTTCTTCAGTTTGAAGTGTAGGTGCCACTGGTTTAACAAAGATTGTCTTTTTGCTACTTGATGCTACATTCAGATGACCTTGTGAGGTTCCCCCTCGAATGTATCCCAATCCAGATTTTATAGTAGCAGGTCTCTGATAACTCTGAATTTCATCTATTACTTTAGATGCAGTATTCAATAGAGTTAGCTTCTTCTGCGCACTATCCTCACAGTTCTGTAAAGTCTCATGCTTCTCAGAGAGGTCATTGTACTTAGTTCTGATCAGTTGAATCTCTTCAGTGGATTTCTCTAGCTTTTCATTCAGGGTCACTATCAACTTCTCTTTTTCTGAGAGTTGTACTTTCAGAACATCCAGTTCATCAGTAGCTCCCATTAATTGAGAAGTGATTTCAGTATTGCTAGATTCTTTCCATTTAAGATTTTCAGCTTTCAGTTCCTTATTCTGCTCTTGAGTTTCATTTAGCAGTTCTTGTAAAACAACATAGTCCTTCATCAGACTCTCAAAAGAATCCATCAGTTCAAATTGACTGTTTACAGTTGAACTTGACAACTCTTGTGCTAGTGTAGGAGCAACAACAGAGAAAGAAGAGTTTACCTCCTCAACAACCATTAGACAGAGGTCATCACTTTCACTGTCTGAGAATATTTCATCTGAAGAGCTAGATCTTTCCTCAGAATGTTCTTCTTCTGCAACCATGGCCTTTTTGCTAGAGAACTTCTTGTCTCTTTTAGCTTGCCTTTCTCTTCTCTCCTTAGCACTCAGGTCAGGACAATCATACTGAAAGTGACCTTTCTTTTGGCAATTGTAGCATCTGTTGGCATCATCATCCTGATCACTTTCTTCTTTGGACTTGGAGTCCTTCCTTTTGGATGAAGATCCTTCAGCTTTCAGGTCCTTCTTCTTCTCGGTTGATTTGTCCTCGCCTTTCTTCGGTAACTGTGATTCTGTAATAGTTTTCCGTATTTTCCATATCGACTATTAAGTCTTTCAAACCTCCTTGCCATCGGTCTTAGCTTATCCTCAAGCTCATCCCGATTCTTAGCAAGGAGTTCTCGAACTCTCTAGTTTTCTGGGTTTTATCCTTGGCTTTGAAAGCCACATTTTTACTAGATGATGAATCATCTTTGCTGTCAGCCTTTTTAGATTTCTTATCAATTACAAACTCATAGGCCTTCAGCTCAGAGAAGACTTGTTGATATGGCATTGAATCAATGTTTTTGGTGTTTTCAATCACCACAGCATGAATATCCCATTTCTTAGAAAGACCTCTAAGAATTTTCAATGCCACTTCTCTCTGTGGATATCTCTTTCCAAGTGCATTCAGATCATTCATAATGCTAGTGAATCTGACTTCCAATTTGTCTATAGATTCACCATCTTCCATTTCAAAACTATCAAACTTTCCAATTGCTGTTGAAAAGTTTATTTTCCTTGATATGATCTGTGCCTTGGCACATTATGCCTAGTGTATCCCAAATTTCTTTTGCGGTATTCAAAGGAGAAATCATTCCCATCACACCATCATCAATTGTACTGTATAGTGTGTCTTTAGCAATATAGTCTAGATTGACTAACTTCCTCTCCTCAGGAGTCAGTTGGTCATCAGACTTAGGAAATTCTATTCGGGGATCATTTCTCTCATTTTCTGTTCCTCTGGGATTCACCACAGTAAATTGGAATGGCCCTTCAGAGACCACTCTCCACATACGTTCATGTTTGGAATACAGGTGAGCCTGCATTCTCAGTCTCAATAAATCATAGTTCTCTACTGAGAACATGGGAAGTTTCTTAGAAGACATTTTGTCTGAGTCTTTAAAGAAATCAGCAAATAAGATCTGTTCAGATAGACCACAAGTATTTTAGCAAATAAGACTTTGGTCAACAAGTGAAGTGGTCAAGTTGAACCCTTTGCTCGATACCACTTGTTGGTCCCGGTGTAAATGAGTCTTACACGTGTATGGGGGGGGGGATAGACGTGTTCAGTGTTTTTAAACCTTTTATTTACTGAGGTCAGCTTGGGTCATATTGTCCTGATGATTTGGTCCTGAGAAGCACAAATCGCTCTGAGTCAAAGTCTACGATCTGATGATCTGAGTCGCTTTCGGATACCTCGAGATAATCCCCAATCGATCTGAGTTTTGAGAGATCTGGCTGCTTGGATCAGATAACTAACTTACTGAACCCTCAAAAGAGTAAGTTCAGTTTGGTAACTATCTATTCTAGCTACTCAGATGTGCGGAATGGTTGGCCCTTAGTTTATACTCGTTTTTAAGCTTTTGCTGAAAACCTTCCTTTTTAATGGAACAGTGATTAGGATGTGATTCAGTTTAGATGCAACTTCAGTGGATTGATTCCAACTGAATATCAGTGAAAATATGCTTTCAGTTTAAAGATATGCAACAGTTAATCAAAGTAAAGCAGAAAGCAAAGAACACAACAAGTTATAGTGGTTCAGAGACTCAAGCTCCTACGTCCACTCTCCCTGATCACTTCAGAGAAATTCACTAATCACTTCCTAAGGCTTTCTGACTACCTCTTGTAGTTTACTAACCTTTCTATTTTGAGATTTTTGACTACCTCTGTAGTTTACTAACTCAAAACACACACAAGTTTTCTGTCTATCCAAGATAGATTACTCACTTCTTCTCTAGAGCTTTCTGACTACCTCCTTGTAGTTTACTAACTCTTTACAACTCAATTTCACCAACAATCACACTCAAACTACCTTAACAAAGGGTTTGGGGTTTCTTGGTTGGTTTCAACTAGGATGAGATATCCTTTACAATTAAGAACAATGCAAAGGCTAGGATATCTCGACTAAGCTTTGGATATATCTTATCAAGCTAGGCTTAGTGGAATGAGCTCTCTTCGAAATAAAGCACTTGAGAAATTCTTGGTTTTTCGAGTGCTTCAACTTGCAATAATAAGTTTGAGCTCTTGAGTTGCTTACAAATTTCCCATAACCTTCAATGTAGAGGGTCACAAGTATTTATAGGCAAACACCAAGGTCACTCTTGAAAAACTATCCGTTGGAAGAGATAGCTTCGTGAGTTTCCTCTTATGGTGTGTAATGAACGACTATATTTAGGGTTTGAGACTCCCTAGCACGTTTTAGGTAAGCTGCTTTTCATGTAGCTGGTCATCACTTTTTGCAGTCGGGAACTTAGTACTTCTGACATCTTTTCAGTGACCTGGAACTTAGTACTCCCTAGCACGTTTTAGGTAAGCTGCTTTTCATGTAGCTGGTCATCACTTTTTGCAGTCTGGAACTTAGTACTTACGACATCTTTTCAAATTGACTGTCATTTGTCGATTGTCGATAATGTCTGATCTTTGTCTTCTTCTTTTTGACTTTTGTCTCGGTTAAAGGTAGACAACCTCAGCTCTTTTTTGGTTACATCTCGAGTGATATAACCTTAACAACACTTTGTCTTAGTTCCTTTTATGCGCATGAGAATGTCTTGGACAATATCTATTTTTCTAAGGAATCGCATTTTTTCTCGATATTGAATCCTTCGGATAGATATTTTTGATTGCCTCGTAACATTGGTGTATCTTGAGCATTCAATACATTTCTTGAGTCTTGATAATTACTTGTTGCCTTCGGTATCCTTGATCTTGATCTTACGTCTTCTGCGTCTTGAGGGTCTTTTGAGTCTTGAGTCTTACGAGTCTTGATGTCTTCGAGTCTTGAGGGTCTACGAGTCTTCACGGATATCTTGGCCCGATATCTTGAGTCTTCATCTTTGAGTCTTGATTTCTCTTTGAGTCTTGATATCTCGATTTCTCATCGAGTCTTGATATCTCGATTTCTCCTTGAGTCTTGATTTCTTAGTTTCATCTTGAAACTTGAAACTTCGGATTTCATCTTGAAACTTGGTTTCTTGAAACTTCTTGAGTCTTTGAACCTATATCGATCTATGTCTGCTGACTATACATTTTGCAGATAACATCCTGAACACTCTAAAACTGAATCCTGACTCAACTATCAAGATTATCCTGAACATGTCATACTCAGGGGTTTTGGGATCTAATCAAAATCTCTCTTTATTAAATTCATCTCCCAACAGGTATTATGAGTAGATCGGGGAGCTTTGAGTAAATTAGCACTCCCAAACTCCGATTGATGGCGGCAATAGAGGATTCACCCACCAAGAATTTCAACTGGCTGAGATATTTGATTAAGGTGGTGAGTGACCAAGCCAAGCTCATAAAAAAGGAGGATGGATCTATCACGATCAAAGGCAAGATACTCCATGCCACCAAAATAGCCTTTATTTTGGAGATGTGTCGAGATGAGGAGGATATCTTTGCCAACACCACTCCATTCCCAAAGTCTAAGGTGATGTTCAACCCTGTTGCCACCAAGAAGACTATCAAAGGGAAGAAAGTGAAGAAGGTGGAATCACCTGCTACTGCTACTGAAGAAGCCCAAAAAGCCAGGGGGAAGGCTTTGTTGGAGATCAAGAGGGAGAAAGGTGAAACTTTGAAGATGAAGACTCTTGCTCCAAAGCGCAAAAGAATGGTGATTCTCACTGATGAGGAGGAGAGTGAGACTAAGGAGATACAAATTGAGAGCCAAAAAGCTCAGAAATCGCCTTTGCATGTATTGGCTCAGGCTATCTCAACGGCACAGGAGCAAACTGAGGAGCAAGTCTTCTCTGAGGTTCTTGAGACGTCACTAAGCTCTGACAAGTTCTCTCAAGAAATTTTCCAAGGACCTCAGACCTCAGAGCAAGTTTAGATTCCTGCTGAGGAAGTGCACCTTTCCGGACCTCGAGTGGCTTCAGATTCTGGCGAGGAAGTGCCGGCTCGGACCTCGAGAACCAATTGATTGGATCGAGGAGCTGCACGCCCAATCCTCGGAATCTGCGAGACTCAGGAGATGCCGAACCTTGATGAGCTCTTGAGTGATCCATTCCTAGATCCTTCAGCAGATTTTCCTATTGGACCTGAGAGCCCGAAGCTCAAGAAGGGAAATTTGAAGAGAGCCAGTGGCGAAGCAACCACGAGCTTAGCTTCATTCCACGACTTTCAAGACATCTTCTTGATTGAGGTCAGGTCTACATCCTCAACCGGACTCTTCCCGAAATGCTCAACATAGCTTCATTCAGAGGTGGTGGTGGAGCGAGGGAACTTGACTCGCTCACTGAATTCTCAGATTCGTGAAAACCAAGCTTCGAGGATGAAAATTTCTGACTTTGATGAGCTGGTTAAGAAGAAAATTGCTGAGAGGAAGGATGCTGAAGTTGGTGCCCCAAGCTCCAAAGACAAATCTCAAGATGGGGACCAACAAGGGGATGATGAGAGTCAATCTCAGAAGGAGAAAGACCAAGCCCGATCTTTGAAGAGCTCGGCTGTCAACACATCCTCGATCGAAGTTAGCCTTCCGGTAACCTTTGCACTATTAAAAATTATGCGGGATTCTTTGAAGTACCTATCTTTAATTCTGTAATGTCTGATATGCAGACTGAGGCTCAGGTGGACACCCAAGCTCAGGGTGAAACCCAGACTCAGACTGAGTCTGAAGCCCAAGTTCAGACTAAAGCTCAGGCTCAGACTGAGACTCAGGCTGAACAGCCAGCTCAGGAGAAACAACAGATCTTATATGCTCCGGAGATTGATCTCACCCCAATAATGGAGAAACTGGAGATGGTTGAGCCAATCATGAACAAAGTTGCTCAGATTGAGGAGGTATTGGCCAACCAAGATCAGAAGTTGGAAAGTATGAGTTCTTCTTCAGAACTGTTGCAACTTCAGAACACTCTGACTGAGAAGCTGACCTCCATAGAAGGAAAGATGGAAGAGAAAATGGAAGGGGTCAAAGCTGAGATAAGTGCAGAGCTGAAGCAGAAGCATCAGGAAAGAACTGAATTTCTTGAAGTAAAATTGGTGGAGAAGAATGAGATGCTGGTGAAGAATGCTGTTGAGGAGATGAGCTCAATGCTCATGGCCAAAATGACAGACATGTTCAAGGAAGCTCTCTCCAGCCAATTTGCTCATATGTCTGAAGAGTTCTCCGTGGCGAAGAACCACCTAAGAAGGCTCGAAGAGGAGCAAGATCAGTTGGTAGGGGAAGTGCGTAGTGTCAGCAAGGAGAAGTATCATATGGACACAACACTCTCTAGACTTCTGCCCAAGTATGGTTCTAAGAAGGGGGAAAGACCCGGAGCTGAACTGAGAAAGTTATTGGAACATACTTTGGAAAGAAAGGCTGTCAAAGATGCAGAAAAGAAATTCATTGCTGAAGCCATGCAAGAAGTCGAGGCCACTGAAAAGCTGTAGTTCAAAAAGGTGGAGAAGCCAGTCTACACTCAGGTTTCAGAAGAAACAATGCAAGAAGTAGCTGCAGAGAAACTGAGTGATAGAAGAAGAGTTGGGACAAGCCAAGCTGGAGCTGAATTAAAAGAAAGGTTGTGGCTTTTGTTGAGCCTGAGGGAAAAAGAGCTAAGGCTTCTAAGCCAACCCAAAGGAAGTTGATTCTGGATATTGAAGAGTCTGAGGGAGAGCCTCAAAAGAAAGTCTTCAATACAAGAAGTGCTCTGAAAACACTCCAAGTTGAGCAAGCCAAGAAAACTGCTGCTTCTGTTTCTGGTGTACCCGTGATCAGAAAGAAGATGGAAGAAGAGCAGAAGAGAAGGAGTGGTTTCAAGAAGTTCGCGAGCAAGAGGAGAGGGACTGCAAAAGCACAAAAATGGCCGCATGTTGACAAGTGGATGCCAATCCAGTTCAACGATGCGTGGGAAGAGATCAAGAGAACATTTTGGTTCTACTATGATGTGCTAAGAGAATGGAGAGGGGAGAGCTCAGATTCTAATGAGGCTTTCATAGACTATCTCCTGACCTTTTATCCGAAGTATCTTCAAGGCTGGATCAATCTTCCGGATGAAGGAAATGTTCAGATAACAGCCCCTGGTCCATACTCATACCCTCCTCCTAGGCTGGAGAATGGTTGGTGAATGAAAAAGTCATTTCTCAGGAGATTGCTCAGTACGCCATTCAGTTGGGCCTGACAGGGAACAATCTTGATATCATCAAAGAGAGAGATTCACTGAAGAGAAGATATTATGGAATGTTCAACCTTGAAGTGCCTGCTGATGAGGTGGAAGAACAGAACTGAAGAGCCCGAGCTGAAGAGCAAAAGAAGACTGAAGATCAAGACTCAGAAGACTCTTGTAATCCTTTATATTTTTGTCTTTTTGATTTTTGTTTTTTCGGATAAGTTCATTGTAATTTTATGGTGTCTACCATTCATCAATGAAACCTTATCATTTATGCTCAAAAGATAATATCTCATTATCTTACTTTACATGTCTTTACTTTTGATATGCCTGAATGTTGTCTCTGAGGAAATTGTTGGGAGACTTATTGTTTACAAAATTGTTGGGAAATTGTTTGTTAATAGATATACCATTCTTGTAATAGAAAAACTGAAACCTGAGTATAGGTTAAGTGTTTTGTAACAAGATGGTTTTGGCATCATCAAAAAGGGGGAAATTGTTGGGAGATGAATTTAATAAAGAAGATTTTGATTAGATCCAAAAACCCCGAGTATGACATGTTCGGGATAATCTTGATAGTTGAGTCAGGATTCAGTTTTAGAGTATTCAGGATGTTATCTGCACAATGTATAGTCAGCAGATATAGATCGAGATAGATTACGAAGACTCGGTAAGTTTAAGAAAACCGAAGTTTCGAAGAAATCAAGTTTCAAGATGAAACCGAGAAATCAAGACTCAAGCAGAAATCGAGATATCAAGACTCAATTGTGAAATTGAGATATCAAGACTCGGTGAAATCGAGATATCAAGACTCAGTAGAAATCGAGAAATCAAGACTCAGAGAGAAACCGAGAAATCAAGACTCAAGATGAAGACTCAAGATATCACCAAGATATTTGTGAAGACTCAAGACAGAGAGAAGTAAGATCAACACCAAGGATATGAAGGCACGAAGAATTATAAAGACTCAAGAATGTAATCAATGCTCAAGATAAACCCCTAATGTTCCGAGGCAATCGAAAATATCTATCTCAAGGATACAATATCGAAAAACGCGATTGCTTAGAAAAATAGATATTGCCCAAGACATTCTCATGCAGACAAAAGGAACTAAGACAAAGTGTTGTTAAGGTTATATCACTCAGAGATATTGACCAAAGAGCCATTGAGCTTGTCTACATTTAACTGGAGACAAAAGTCAAAAAGAAGAAGACAACATCAGCATTTCATCGACATCGACAATGATGACAGTCATCAAACATGTCGATAGTACTATGTTCGCATCGCAAAAAAGTGATGACCAGCTACATGAAAAGCAGTTTGCCTAAAACGTGCTAGGGAGTTTCAAACCCTAAATATAGCCGTTCATCACACACCATAAGAGTAAACTCATGGAGCTATCTCTTCCAACGGATAGTTTTTCAAGAGTGACCTTGGTGCCTGCCTATAAATACTTGTGACCATCTACATTGAAGGTTACGGGAAATTTGTAAGCAACTCAAGAGCTCAAACTTATTATTGCAAGTTGAAGCACTCGAAAACCCAAGAATTTTCCAAGTGCTTTATATCGAAGAGAGCTCATTTCACTAAGCCTAGCTTGATAAGATATATCCAAAGCTTAGTCGAGATATCCTAGCATTTGCATTGTTCTTAATTGTAAAGGATATCTCATCCTAGTTGGAAACCAACCAAGAAACCCCAAACTCTTTGTAAGGTAGTTTGAGTGTGATTGTTGGTGAGATTGGAGTTGTAAAGAGTTAGTAAACTACATTGAGGTAGTCAGAAAGCTCTAGAGAAGAAGTGAGTAAACTATCTTGGATAGTCAGAAAGCTTGTGTGTGTTTTGAATAAGTAAACTACAGAGGTAGTCAGAAAGCTCAAAATAGAAAGGTTAGTAAACTACAGAGGTAGTCAGAAAACCTTAGGAAGTGATTAGTGAATTTCTCTGAAGAGATCAGAGAGAGTGGACGTAGGAACTTGAGTCTCTGAACCACTATAACTTGCTGTGTTATTTGCTTTCTGTTTTGCTTTGATTAACTGTTGCATTACTTTGAATTGAAAGTATATTTTCACTGATATTCAGTTGGAATCAATCCACTGAAGTTGCATCTAACTGAATCACAGCCTAATCACTATTCCATTAAAAAGAAGTTTTCAGCAAAGCATAAAACGAGTATAAACTTAGGGCCAACCATTCCGCACATCTGAGTGGCTATTGAAGCAACTCAGTATCTCTGAAAACTCAGGAACAATTGGGATTATCTGAGGTATCTGAAAGCAGCTCAGGATCACTGTCTCAGGTAGACTTTGACTCAGGGCGATCTGTGCTTCTCAGGACCAAATCATCAGGACAACCTGACCCAAGCTGACCTCAGTAAAGAAAAGTTTTAAAATCACTGAACACGTGTATTCCCCCCCCATACATGTGTAAGACTCGTTTGCACCGGGACCAACAAAATATATTATAATTTCAAGTAAAACCTAAATAAATCTGAAAAATATTAAAAAATAAACAAAATATTGATAGTATCATGAATATTATAAAATCTAAATTTTAAACAGTTAATAAAAATAAATTAAAAATCTGACAATAAAGAAATTTAAAATCTGAAAATATTCAAAAAATGATAAATAAAGTCTGAAAGTTATGATTCTAAAACTTAAAAAACTTTAAATTTTACCCAAAAAATATGAATAACTAAAAAAATCTATAAGTTTAATTTCAAGAAAATAATAAATTTAATAAAAAAATATAAAATACATACTCCATCCTATTAAAAAATATATGTCATTTTGACAAGTTGGTCTTGTGTGAAAATTTCTACATATAAAAATTATACAATCTAGGCAAATAAGCAAATCTCGTGGGTTTCTATACGACAAATTAGGCGGGCAACCTCGCGGATCTATGTATGACCCGACAAATTAGGCGGGCAAACTCACGGATCTCAACAAATGTCACATCTCGATTTTTCGTAGGCTAAATATGCATAAATTTTATAAGATTTTGTAGCGGAAAGTGGAAAATAAATAAATTTTCTCTCAAAGATTCAAAGTTTTTCTAAAAGTGATGTGACTAATATTAAATGAACCACTTCAAATACCATAACTTGTAATTTTTTTAAAATGTAAAATGACATGAATAGTAACATAAATTAAATATTCTAACATGAAATAATACTCAAATGCTTGAGACAATCCACCGTCCCTCCACCACACTCCTTTCTTAATCTGAAAAATATTAATGAGATTGGAATGAGCGAAACAACTAGCTCAGTAGGATTCCCTCACTTTATCACAATCAAACATAACATGTTAATAATATTATCAACTCACACACATACATAAAATTTCATAAGTTTGTTGGCAAGGCCAACCATATGCTGTTGGATAAACCAACCATAATAACATAGTGTAGGTCCCGAACGGGTTTTGTGAGGGCAGAAGTCTAGAGGGGAGGGGTGAATAGACTTCTGAAAACTTTTTGTGCAGATCAGGTGTGAAAGCAGTTAGCCTGATCAGAGTGCAAGTGAATCAGTTTGGACTGATATCTAACTTACTAATCGCCTGATGGCAGATCATTTCGGTATCTATCAGTTTAACTGATTGTGCGGAAGCTAAGTTTTACCCGTGTGAAAAACAAGTTTTAATAAATCAGATTCCAAAGTCAGTCTTTCAACCAATTGACTAAAGTGTCAAACTTGATCAGATCAGAAGCTTGGTGCTAGCTGATCTTAACTTAGAATATGTATGCAGCTTTAAAAAGTTGAGTGCGATTGTGTAAAACAGTTAATCAAAGCAGGTAAAAGCACACAAGATTTATAGTGGTTCGGACAAACCAGTCTTACGTCCACTCTTCCCTATCACAAGGGGCACCAACTAAACAACCTGGACTTAGATTTTTGTGTTAGTCCAACACAGTACACCAATAGATATTTAAAGAGTTCTCACTCAACCGATCCCAGAAATCAGAACTAGAAACCCTAGTCTGAAATCTTGCTAAACAACTTAACCTAACTTTGGGTTTGGGTTAGATTGTTTTGGTTCCAACTTTGAAATCTTTTCTAGTTTTTAAGTAGCCTTTCAGCTAGATGAAAAGATTTCTGTGCTAAGAAATTATGGGATGAACACTTAGAAAATAATCTTCAAGTTCGTGTTCTTCGTGCGGAAATCTGATTATAGCTTGAGCTTCTTGATAGTTTCCGTGTCTTCACTCTGAAGTGTAATCCCATATTTATAGACCTCGAAATCAAAGAGCCGTTGGAGAGCAATTTGAATTTCAGGCTATATTTGGTAGACTTACAGGATTGATGTGACGTGCTTCAGGAACGGCATGGCCCAAAGCGTGAATAGTGTCTTTTATAGCCGTTAGAGAAAGCAGCACCAAATCCCGTAATTGTCGGCTCCGATCATACGTGTCTTGTTCTTATTGATTAACAGAAGCACTTTTCAGTGTTGTTCTACCAACTAAGCTTGACATTCTTCTTGTTCAGATCATCATCGTATGATTTGGTGAAATATCAGTTTTTCACCTGGTGAGCTGACTTGATCAGTCACAACTGATCAGTCTACCTGATAGAGTCTTCTGGTGCCAGTTGTCTTAGCTTCAACTAGCAGACTCGACTGATGTAGGTCTTCTGGTCTGATCTTCTGGAAGACATCTGATCTTCAAGTCTTCTGAGTTTGAACTTCATGACTTCAGCTGAGATATCTGACTTGATCAGATCGATCTGATCTTCTGTCCTTCTCTTGCCTTCTGGCCTGTCGGATATCAGTTGTTCTTCATATCTTCAGATCTGACCTATACATATTGAGGTCCCCCCTCAATATGTGACCTATCTTCTACATCAGTTGTTCTATACAATAATTATCAACTGGTATTCTATGAACGATAATAAAAACATCGGTTAAATAACAGTGTCCGATGGTCCTATTACATGTGTTTTAGAACTTTCATCAAAACTCTAAATTTCCCAACAATTTTTTTTGATGAAAACCAAAACACTTTGAGAAACCAATCACAGTTGATAAATATAGAACAGTAAAGAGCACATAATCAGAAGACAATGAGATTTTGTCTTAGGATCAGAAAATAAACTTTTCTTTCATTAGATTTGTCGATTACATATTACATCAGAAAAGTTTGAATTTAAAAAACAAAAGTGATCCCGAGAAGTCTTCGATTCTTGATCTCTGAAGCTTGTATCCTTCCGCATTTCTCTTTGATCTTGAGGATGTTGAAAATCTGGTATAGTTTTCATTTGACATCATTGATCTGCTGAGGATCAGTTATGCGCGCTTTGCTCAGGATGTCAAAATAGAACCTCTGAAATGCCAGTCTGTCAAATGAGCCGTCTGCCTTCTTCGAGTAATCCAACACATCATACTCTTGGAGAGATATTTTTACATTGATTATTTTGGCCTCATTTTCCAGATACTTCAGAAAATCTGGATATTTGTTTTCCAACCAGTTGAGGAATTCTGCATTTGGAGATTCTTCGTGTGGAACAAGATCTAGAACAAAAGCATCCAGAAGACATTCACTTCTGATCTTATTCCATTCCTCAAACCTATCGGTGATGTGCAAATTTGTTTTTGAATGATCTCATCAACTCTTCTTTCATAAACCGAGGTTCCGTCCAGATTTTCCAACTTTTCCTTTCTTCGCCCTCGACCGTATTTCTTTTTGGATCTTACGCCTCTGCCCTTCTTTTCTTCTTCACTTATTTGGGCTTCTTCAAAGAATCTGCTCTCGGACATTTCACCTAGTTTCTTATCGGCCCAATTTGGCTAGTCAGGCTTCTTGTGGCTTTCTTAGTCGAGTGGTGGTACAAGTTGTGATGTCCCAGCACCCGCAGCAGCTATCTTTCTTACCTTTGACTTTTCCATCTTTTCAGAAATTTCGTTAGCAAAGAGATCCAGATGGTCTAGTCTTTGTCCATAGGATTCAACTGTCTGAATCAGGTCTTCTGTTGTTTTGATAGTGTCAGTTGGTTTCTCACTCTTGTCCTTCCCCTTTTTGGTTTGATCAAAAGAGCAAGGGGGTGGGAAGTCGAGATTCAAAGTCGATCGATATCGCCTTTGTTGAGATCCATATGAGATAAACCTTGAGCTTGGAAAGCGAGTTAGACTTTGAATCTTCGAGACAATTTCGGTCTTTGATTCCACGGCAAAGAGAGAGGGTAAGAATTAGTTTGTCAAGTTTCTCTTCATTCAATTCTAGCTTTTCAGTGAGCATCAGAAAAGAAACTTGTTGTTGATCAACCTGAACTAGCTTGTCATCAACTCGATTTTTATAAGCTAAGTGATCAAGGTTGGTCCGGTTTGAGAGAAGCCCGATCTTTGATTGCCTCAATCTGGGAAATAGCCAATTCCCGTTGATCCGTTATTTCTTTGAGGCCAATCTGCCTCTGATCAGTTATTGTGTTGCTAAGTTGATTAGCCAACACTCCCTCAACTTCTTCTTTCAGGAGATCTTTGAAACATGATCTGATCTCCTGAAGTTGATCAGCGGTGATGTGAGTTGTAGGAATGTTTTGCGTCACCTGATCTCTTTCAGTTGTTTGCGCCTCCAGTGGTTGGTCATGAACTGCAGCACCAGTTCCACTATCATCGGCAGCCTCCGCGATCCTTCATAGGAACATCCGCTTCAGAGCTTCTTGTGAGCTCGATTCACCTTGTTCAGTCAATCCTAGCTTCCTGTGGATCAGAGCCTTGATTGATTCACCAGTTATCAGCTCAGCTGGTGATCCTACTTGAGCAGATTTCTTCATATCGAAATCAAAATCTGCAAATTCATCAGCACCTCCCATCCATTTCTATAATCATCATAAAATCGAGAAGCTCTTTAATAGGAGATCTTTCCGGTGAGGATCTCCATAACTTCCTCTCTAATAACTAGGATGGGCTACCAGCTCTGGATACATCTCATCAATATCTCGTTCAATTTGCATTCTGACCATTTTCTCGGTGATGGTCTTGGATGATCTGGACTCAGGAATTATTTGTTCAGATCGACCAGATTCCGGTTGATGAGATGTATAGGATTCTGGTGGTGCTTGAGTAGGCGGAAGTTGGCTGATTGGCTGAACCTGCAGAGGTTCTGTTGTTGAAGCAATTACGGCCGGCTCTGCAGCAGGTGATCTTTCCGGTTTCTTGGTGATGAATCGGGGTTCGGGCAAGTGGAAGAGAAGGAGAAATATGCTCGGCGAGCCAAGTAAGTCCGAAAGCGGTGAATCTATTTTCGAGATTGAGGAGAAGGAGATCGTTCGTCTCTTGCTCTTCCCTCAGAATGTTCTGGCGAGCTCTCAACTTGAGAAGCCTGCCTGTCTGATTTTTCGGCTGATTTATGTGGCTCATCAGGTTGCTCTGGCACTCCTTCTTCATCTGACTCGTCTTCTAGAAATAGAGTCATGGAGGCCTGTTTTGCCTTCTTCGGCCTCTTCTCCTGAGCTTTCACCAGTTTTCTTTTCTTCTTTTGGGGAGCATCTGGTGTAGACGTGGCTGCCTCCTTGGTCTTTCCTTTCTTCACCTTTGGAGGAGTGGGCCGCATATCATCATCAGGTGGCCCATATATAGCTGAAGTGGTTGTGAGGAAGGCCTTGTAGGACTTCAGTCCATTCTGATCCCATTCAGCATTTGGTAGTTTGTCCTTCAGAATAACTGCAACCTTGTTGAGATTGCTGATTCTCTTCTTCAAATAGACCTGCCTACGTTCATTAACTCCAAATTTTTCATGTTCTTGGAGCAGAATGGCCTTCAGGAAGCCATGCCAATTGATATTCTTGGCTTCATCGATTATCGCAGCCATGCTGTACAATTTTACGGATGTTAGAGCATCTGGGCTGAATGAAATACCCATGATTGTTTTTGACAGTATGTCAAACAACAGTCGGTATTTCCTTTTTAACATAGGTCTGACAAAACCTGCGGTTTGTTGTTTGTCAACCTCTCTGAAGAGTTCATTTCTGATCAGCTCATCTTCATTCTCCCTGTAGTGAGCAGGCGAGATTCTTCCTTTGGGCAAAAGTGAGCAGGCGTGTTATAAACCAGATTCGACAGTCTGATCTCCTCTCCATTAACTGAAGAAATTAGTTCATCTCTAGGAGTGTCCATATCCACCTTCAAATTCCTTAAGAATTCGAGTGCTTCATCTTTGCATCACTTTGGATTGCGTTGAAAGATGAAATTTTCAAGACCTCCTTTCTTCAGAATTTGTTCAACTTCCATGGATTCTGGATCCCGCGTAATACCAAACTATACAAATTTTTCATCGACAATTTTTGTTGCCAGTTCCGCATAGTTGCACATAATCTTTCCCATTCCGTGAGTGGCCATCTTCAACAAGATAGACTCGATTAAAATTGTGCATAAACATAAAAATATCATATATTGATTATCAGACCTATTCTCAGGCCTAGTAATCGATAAACACATACGGATATCAAGAAAAGATAAAGCATATCGCAGGATAATATATATAGACATAATCTATGTGATCAATGGATTTTGGAAAAGAAATTCATCAAATAACCAGAAATTACCAGATTCTGTTTGTCAGAAGATAAGTTTGAATCGCAAGAAAACACTTTGAATCACAGAAATGTAATTTTGAGTTTTCAGAGAATAAATCGCAAGTTTTTTGAGAATAAGAAAACTCTGGAAGATCAACCGTTTGAAAAGGTTAAACGATCCAGATTGAGCGGTTTTGATCGTGTGGTCAGGAAAAGCACGTACGATTGCCTTTTGGATTTAAAAGCACATTTTGTGGCAATTAATACAAGTACCCCACGTCCGCATTAAATATTTTGCAGGAAATACGTCACAAAAGTAATGTGTACAGTAAGGCAAATATTATCAGATAAAATCAGATAAGTAAGCAATAAACAAGGAAACAGAGATCAGATTCGGTTGGTGATATTTATGTCGATCAATACCACTCGTAGATGTTGATTCCACTTGTTGATCTTAGTTTTTCGCCTAATCCTTATAATTTCCCAACTGTTCTTTTCAACTGATCCGCTTCACTTTTGCTTTGATTTCCTTTTTTCGATCGTCCTCGATGGGTTGAAGTTCCCCTTCAAGCTGTATTTCGATTTCTTATAGAGTCGATATATCCGATTTGTTGAGGTATCATACTCAACTGATCTTTTCTCATCCGATCGATCTCTTATCTTATCGATTTTTAGTTGACCTAATCTCGATTCTACTCAGACCAAGCCAATTCTTGGGATAAGTGTTACCGCCAAAACTTAGTTCTTGAAGAATTGAATAGTAATCTCGATTCCCTAAGTCGGCACGATTTGACATGTGTAATAATAATCTGGATACTTCGTAATGTCAAATAACCGTAAATTTATCCAATTATCGGTCGCGTGTTTCCTACATGTTGTTGTTCTTGTGATGCAAATTTCTCTAAAAGGTTTTGAGAAATCAAATTTGCATTTGCACCCTTGCTTGGCCTCTATAAATTGGACCAATGATTTACACAACATAACCCATTCACCATGCTTATCTTCTTTGTAAATCATGCATTCTGGTGAACCCTTATTTCCGTGAAACTTTAAGAAAAAACCTTTACCCTTTTTTTCAATGATTTCAACTTCTCAAATCAACCCCTGTGTGTCCCTTTATTCTTTGTTTTAAATGCGTCATCAAAGATTACACATACAATTATTGTCAAGCTTCTCTACCACAGAGGCGGCGGATCTCTGTCATCGGCCGAGAAGACACTTCTCCTAACCGTATGCACCTTGTGTGTCTATCGAGATGAGGATTAGCATCAACAGACTCAGTCTGATATAAAACATGAGTTTGATAAACGGTCTAGATCAGACAATAGCTGATCTTCGTATATCAACTCTATTTTTGCATGTGACACATGTGCCCATATGATCTTTGTATCACTTTCTTGGCACTTGTGTCCCATTTAACAGCTGGAGAGCCCATTGATTTCAGGTCTAAGGGATCCTGGCTTAGAAATCCTTTCAACGCCGCTCTCGCTCCTAACTCCGAAGCTCTGAGGGTGGCTTTAGGATTATTTCAAAGCCTTCACACACCTGTTAAGTGGGGGAAAATGGGAGCATCAGATCTTAAAATCTCTCTCTCTCCCCTCTTCTAGGGTTTGGCTTAGGGTTTTTCGGTTTAGGGTTTAGGGTTTATGTCTTGACCTCTCGGGTGCAGAGGTCCCTAACCGGGTTTAGTGAGGGCGAAGTCTAGAGGGGGGGGTGAATAGACTTTGAAAACTTTTTGTACAGACCAGTGTGAGGGCGATTAGCCCCGATCAGTCGCGAAGTGAATCGGTTTAATGATAATCAACTTACTTGATCGCTCAAGGCAGATCAGTCGGTAACCATCGGTTTAATCGATGTGTGCGGAAGCTTAAGTTTTACCCGTGTGAAAAACCAGTTTTGATAAATCAGATTCCAAGGTTAATCTTTTAATCAGTTGACTGAAGTGTCAGGTTTGATCAGATCAGAAGCTTGGTGCTAGCTGATCTCAACTTGGAATATGTATGCGCTTTTAAAGATTGTGTGTGCGATTGTGTAAGCGATTAATCAAAGCGGTAAAGGCACACAAGATTTATAGTGGTTCGGACAAACCGATCCCCACGCCCACTCTTCCCTATCACAAGGGGCACCTACTTAACCAACTGGACTTAGTTTTATGTGTTAGTCCAACACAGTACACCGACTAGATATTTAAAGAGTTCACACTCAACCGATCCCAGAGATCAGAACTAGAAACCCTAGTCTGAAATCTTGCTAAACAACTTATCCTAACTTGGGGGTTTGGGTAAGATTGTTGAGGTTCCAACTATGAAATCTTTTCTTGCGTATAAGCGACCCTAACAAACTAGATGAAAAGATTTCTATGCTAAGAACTTATGGGATGAACACTTAATAAAAATAATCTTCTTGATCGTGTTCTTCGTATGAAATCGATATTAGCTTGAGCTTCTTGATTGTTCAGTGTTTCCGTTTTTTCGCGTGTATCTTCACTCTAAAGTGAAATCCCATATATATAGACCTTGAAAACAAAGAGCCGTTGGAGAGCAATTTGAATTTCAGGCTATACTTGGTAGACTTGCAGGCTTGATGTGACTAACCAGAACGACATGGCCGAAAAGCGTGAATTTGTACTTTGTAGCCGTTTCTGAGAGGTAGCATCAAATCCGCAATTTGCGGCTCCGATCATACGTGTCTTGTTCTTATTGGATGGCAGACTCACTTTTCAGTGTTGTTCTTCCAACTAAGCTTGACATTCTTCTTGTTCAAATAATCGACGTATGATTAGGTGAAACATCAGATTTCACCCGTGGTCGACCGATCGACCGAATCGATCACCAATCTCCGATAGAGTCTTCGTCTTTGGTTGACTTAGCTTCAACTAGCGGACTTTACCGATGTAGGTCTTTCCGTCCGATCATCCGAAGTCATTTGATCTTCGAAAGTATTTCGAGTTTGAGCTTCATGACTTCAAATTGAAGTTATCCGACTAGATCAGATCGATCTGATCTTCTGTTCTTCTTTAGCATTCCGTCTGTCGGATATCAGCTGTCCTTTGAGTCTTCAGATCTGACCTATACATATTGAGTTTCCCCCTCAATATGTGACCTATCTATTACATCGCTTGTTCTATACAAAGAATTATCAACCTGGTCTCCTATAAAGGTGTAATATAAACATCACCACCAATGTGTCCGACCGGGTCCTATTACATGTGTTTTTGAACTTTCATCAAAACTATAAATTTCCCAACAATTTCCCCTTTTGATGAAACCAAAACACTTTGAGAAACCAAAAACAGTTGATAAAAAATAGAACAGTTAAGAGCATATAATCAGAAGATAATGAGACTTTGTCTTAGGATCAGAAAAATAAACTTTTCTCATTAAAGAATGATGATTACATGTTACATCAGAAAAGTTTGAAAATAAGAGCAGCTGATCCTGAGTAGTCTTCTGATTCTTCACTCTTTTGGGCTTGTATCCTTCCGCATCTCTCTTTGATCTTGAGGTGCGTTGAAAATCGATAAAGTTTCCATTTGACATCATCATCCACGAGGATCGGTTATTTTATGTTCATGCGAGGATGTCAAAGTAGAATCTTTGAAATGCAAATCTGTCAAATGAGCCATCTGCCTTCTTCGAGTATTCCAACAGATCATACTCTTGGCGAATTATTTTTACATTGATCAGCTTGGCCTCATTTTCCAGATACTTCAGAAAATCCGGGTATTTATTTTGTAGCCAGTTGAGGAATTCTTCATCAGGCGATTCTTCTTGTGGAACAAGATTGAGAACAAAGGCATCCAGAAGCCATTCACTCCTGATCTTATTCCATTCCTCAAATTTCTTGGCATGCGCAGCAGTTTTTGGGATGATCTCATCAACTCTTCTTTGGCGGCTTAGGTTTTAAATCGCACGGATTTCCAAATTCTTCCTTTCTTCACTCTCAAATTGAATTTCTTCTTTGATTTTTTTCCTCATTTTTTTTCGCCCTTCTTTCTTCTTGGCATTTTCGGCTTCTTATCGCTTATCTGCTCTTTGGACATCTTTTTCACCAAGATCTTATCTATCAGATTCGGGTCGGGTCAGTTTCTTCTTGTGACTCTCTCGATCCGAGTTTGTGATGTCCCTCAAGATTCGTTGTGTCATTGGTTTCTCATTCTGTCCTTCCCTTTTTTTGGTTTGATCAAAAAGAGTAGTGAGGTGGGAGGTCGAGAACCAAAAGTTGATCGCGATCGTTTTGTTGAGATCTCGCAATGAATATGCCTTGAGTTTGAGTGATTAGATTTTGAATCGTTGATATCACTCTGTCTTGGCGATTCCATGGCGAGAGAGAGTGTTTTAATCGGCTTGTCAAGTTTTCTTTCATCAATTCTAGCTTGTCATTGAGCATCGAAAAAGAAACTTGTTGTTTATCCACCGAGTCGATTTGGCATCAACGGTCTTTTATCGATTCGGTGACGAGGGACACTGATTTGGGAGAAGCGATCTTTGATTACCCCAATCTGGGAAATAGCCATTTCCTTTCATCTTTTATTTCCTTGATGGCAATCCGCTTTTGATCGCCTATCGCTCCCTCAACTTCTTCTTTCGGGAGATCTTTGAGACAAGATTTGATCTCTCCGGTTGATCGATGGTGACATGTGGTGTTGGAATGTTGAGTGTCACTTGATCCGTTCGATTGTTTGTGCCTCCGGTGGTTGGTCATGAATCGCAAAGACCGGCTCCACTATCATCGGCAGCCTCTGTATCCTTCATGATGACATCTCGCCTTGAGAGTCTTGTCGCTAGATCTCGATTCGTCCTATTCCGTCAACCCTAGCTTCCGTGGATCGAGCTTTTTGTGATTTAGCGAATATCGGCCATTTGGTGATCCCACTTTAGCAGATTTCCTCATGTCGAAATCGAAGTCTCGCAAACTCATCCGCACCGCCCATCCATTCAATAATGATTATAAAGTCCGAGAAGCTTTTTCAATGGAGATCTCTCCGGTGAGGATCTCCATAACTTCTTCTCTTATGGCGAGGTTGGGCGACCGGTTCGGATACAACTCATCAATTTCTTTTCGATCCGCATTTCGATCAATTTCGGATTATGATCTTTGTTGATCTGGACTTAGGAATTGTCTGTCATTCAATTTGATGAGATGTGGAAGGTTCTGGTTGTGCTTGAGTAGGCGGGTTGTCGATCGGTTTGACTGCGAGAGAGGTTCTGCTTGTGAAGCAGTTATACGTTTCCAACTAAGCTCGTTCACGAATCGACATATTTCGGGTTCAAGCGGGGTGGAAGAATAGGAGAAATATGCTTTCGGTGAATTAAAATAGTGAGTGGTGAATCATTTGGAGCTTGAGGAGAAGGAGATTGATAAACTTGTGCTTCATCCTCGAGAATGTTGGCGAGCTCTCGGCTTGAGAAGCCTCGCCTGTCGATGCTTCACCCGATTTTTGTGGTCAACAGAATGTTGATACAGCGCTCCTTCTTCATCTCGACTCATCCTCAAAAGATCGTAGAGTCATGGGGCTTGCTTCGCCTTCTTGGCCTCTTCTCCCGGTCTTCACCAGTTTTCTTTTCTTCTTCTTGGGGGCATCTGGTGGGCCTTCAGGGGTCCTTCACCGGCTTTGAGCCGATTCGCCTCAAGATCCGTGCGAGAATGAGTTGCCTTCTTTTTTTTTCCTTTCTTTGACTTTGGGGGTTGGCGATATCATCGTCTGGTGGCCCAAAAATGACCCAAGTGGTCAAGGAGAAAACCTTTATAGGACTTCACCCATTATTTCCCATTTGGCCTTTGGCAATTTATCTTGAAGGATAATCGTAACCTTGTTGAGATTGCCGATCTTCTTCTTGAGATATACCGCCTCCACTCATCAACTCCAAATTTCTCATGTTCTTGGAGCGAGAATGGCCTTCAGAACCCGTGCCAATTGATGTTCTTTTCGCTTCATCAATTAAATCAGCCATCTTTACCGGTTTGGGTTGGATGTAAAGATCTGGGCTGAATGCAATACCCATAATTGTTTTTGACAATATGTCAAATAACAATCGGTATTTCCTTTGAGCATTGGCCCCGACAAAACACAAGTATGATGTTTGTCGGCCTCTCTGAAAAACTCTTTTTCGATCGGCTAGTCTTCGTTCTCCTGTAATGAGCAAAGAGATCAAATCCTTTGGGTAGGTCAAGCAGACGGGTTATGTCCGCATTCGTCAGTCTGATTTCTTCGCCGGTGACTGTTGAAAGCAGTTCTTCTCCTGGAGCATCCGTATCCACTCTTAAATTCCTTAGGAATTCTAGTGCTTCATTTCTTCGCATCACTTTGGATTGCAAACGGGAGCAACAAGTATAAAATTTCTCAAGGCCTACTTTTCGAAGAATTTGCTCGACCTCCATGGATTCCGGATCCCGAGTGATATTGAACTGTACGAACTTATCATCCACAATCTTTGTCGCCAGTTCCGTATAGTTGCACATTATTTTGCCCATTCCGTGAGTGATCATCTACAGATAAGATAGATTCGATTAAAGGGTTGTGCATTAATACAAAGAATATCACACAATCGGAAACTGAGAAACAATGAAGCATAACACAGTATAGAAACATTTAAGATCAATGGATTTTAAAAAGCTACATCAAATAAACATAAATTACCAGATTCTGTTTTTCGAAAAGATGATTTTGAAACTTAGGAAAACACTTTGAATCTGAGAGAAGTAATCTGGAGTTTTCAGAGAATAAATCGCAAGTTTGTGAAATGGAAAACTCTAGTATGGTTTTTGATGAACTTTATAAAGGCGAGGAGGGAAAGAGAAGACACGATTTGGAAGATCAATCGTTTGAAAAGATTAAACGCTCCAGATTAAGCGGTTTTGATCGTAGGGTCAGGAGAAGCACGTACGAAAACCTTTTGGATTTAAAAGCACGTTTAATAGCAGTTAATACATGTTCCCCACGTCCGCATTAAATAATTTGCAGGGAATACGTCACGAGGATAATGGGTACAGTAAGGCAAATAATATCAGATAAGATCCGATAAATAAGCAAAGAACAAGAGAAAAAAAACAGATGTCGATTGGTCGATATTGTAATCAGTCAATACCACTTGTCCATGTTGATTTCACTTGTTGATCTTAGTATTTTGCCTAAGCCTTAGAATTTCCCAACAGATCCTTTTAGCTGATCTTCTTCACTTGCATCTGATCTGTTGAAGTTCCAAACTTAACTGATCCTTCCTTAAATATGTCTGATTTCCCTTCTGTTCCTCCTTGATCAGTTGAAGTTCCCCCTTCAACTGATATTTCTGTTTTTCCCATAGACTGATGTATCTGATTTAGAGTTTCAAGCTTAGCTGATCTTCCTCATCTGATCAGCTTCATATGTATCAGATTTTGGTTGACCTAATCTGATTCTTCTCAAGTCAATCCAATTCTTGGAATAAGTGTTACCGCCAAAACATAGTCTAGAATAGTAGGCTCTATTCCCTAAGTTTAGGCGCGATTTTTTATCTTGTAATTATCGCCCTGCAATCTTTTCGATATGTCAATCCGCCGTAAATTTATCCAATTATCGATCGCGTGATTCCTACATATTTTGTCCTTTTTTGGTGCATTTCTCTAAAAGGTTTTGAGAACTTGTATTTGCATTTGCACCCTTGCTTGGCCTCTATAAATTGGACCAATTGTTTTACACAACATAACCCATTCACCATACTTATCTTCTTTGTAGAATCATGTATCCTGGTGAACCCTTATTTCCGGTTAAACTTCCGGCAAACACCTTTACCCTTTTTTCAATGATTTCAGCTTCTCAAATCAACCCTTTCGTCCTTATTCTTTGTTTTTTTTGTTATCGCCAAAGATTTCACATAATGATTGTTGCACTGATTCTCTACCACCATGGCGACGGGCTCTTTCTTTGTAACCGAGAAGACACTTCTCCTAACCGTATGCACCCTGTGTGTCTATCGTTATGACGTAACTACCATCAATGACTTAGTCTGAAAATGAACGTGAGTTTGATATGCGATCTTGATCAGTCAACAACTGATCTTTGTATATCACCTCACCATTTAACAGCTGGAGAGCCCACTGACTCTTTCTTAGGGCTCCTGGCTTAAAAATCCTATCAAGGCCTCTCTCGCTCCATTTTTCTTGACCTTCAAACTTCTCGGCGCCTTTTTTTTTTTTTTTAAAGCCCCTTTCACCCTTGTTAAGTGGGGGAAAATGAGAGTATCAGATTTAAAATCTCTCTCTCTCCCTGCTCCACTTGGGTTAGGATGAGGGTTTAGGGTTATAGGTTTAGGGTTTTTGGTTATGACTTATGTACTGACCTCCGGGTCCTTTGTACTTGTATCTTGTAATGTAATCCGACCTTTGGTCTTTATCAATGAAAAGTTCTATTATTCCATTGTTGTGTAAAATTCCTGTATCCTTATGCGATTTTAAGCTTTAATCTTGTGAATACCACTTGTGAATCTTACTTGTTGAATATCAGCTTAATCGACTTACAAAGATGTAAAATAAGCCAACTGATTTAATCAGGTATTCCTTTTAAATTGAGCGTTTCCTTTAATCTGATAAACCTTTAATCGATCGATTCCTTTAACTCGATAATTTTGTAATCTGATCGATTTCTCACATCAGTTCCATGACTGATCTTCTGATCAGTTGAGATACCAAACTCAACTGATTCCTTTCAATCTGGTTAGTCTCTTAACCGGTTGGTTTCGAGATCATTCCATCAAACATTTTAAAGATTTTCTCCAAGATCCGTAAGCCCTAGCTTCATTGCACAATTCTTAAATCGATCTCAACTAGTGGCTTGGTTAGAATATCACTTTTCTCGTATATCAAGATGAATCTTTTCCATTCGATATTCTTCTTTTCAACATGATCTCTTATAAAATGGTGTCTGACATCCACATGCTTGCATCTTGTATGTAGAACGGGATTCTGAGTGATTGCAATAGCACTATTACTGTCACAGAAAATAGGTACATTCTTAGCTTCAATGTTATAATCCCTCACCGCCGACTAAGCCAGAGCAGCTTGGGAACAAATGTTTTCCGCACCATATATTACCTTGATGAGTAGATGTTGCAACCGATGTTCCGCTTTGAAAACCACGAGATGGGCTTTTTACTTCCTAAGAACCGACAAGTTCTCGAGGTGGACTTTTCATCAATCTTGCAACCTCCATAATCGTAATCGTAATACCCACTAAGCACTAGATTATCATCTCGATGGGTAAAATAAACCAAGGTTTATCGTCCCTTCAGATACTTAAGAATCCGCTTTTAGCTTTTAGGTGGCTTATCATTGATTTGCTCGAAATCGCACATACACCCCGCTGAAAGGTTATATCCGGTTCACAAGCATCGGTATAGTAGAGATCCAATGAGAGCCCTATATTCTTCCGATTTGTTTTTTCGACCATCCTCATACGGATCCATCTTGAATCCAAATCATCATAGGAATTTTGGCTTCCTTACAATTTTGAACTCCAAACTTAGCCAAGAAATTCTAGTGTATTTTGCTTAGCGAGATGAATATCCCTTCGCACTTTGCTTTACTTGTAGACCCGTAAAGTAATTCATCCGACCCATCATGGACATCTCGAATTTCCCTTGCATCAATTTGTCAATCTTTCACATAGACTCTTGTTAGGAGATCAAGAAGATGATGTCGCCCACGAGATCCGAACCATCGTAATATCTTCTCCATCTTCTATTACGAATAAGGTTCGTCCTTCATTCCTTTAGTGAACCCCTTCCCGAGCAAGAACCGAGAGAGTGTATCATACCAAGCTCGAGGAGAGCTGTTTTCGTGCCATAAAGAGCTTTTAAATAACGGTACACTTGGTTGCCCTTTTCAAAGCCCGGAGGTTGTTCGACATAAACTTCCTCCTGCTAGTACCCCGTTTAAGAAAGCACTTTTCGTCCATCCGATACACAAAGTGAACCCCTCGTGGGAAGATATGCCGTAAACAAACGAATGGCTTTTAGGCGAGCGATCGTGCAAAGGTCTCATCATAATCAATTCTTCCGACAGAATACCCCTTAGCAACAAGTCTTGCCTTATTTCGGTGATGACGTTTTTCATCTCTCTTGTTCTTGAATACCCGCCGCGCCAATAACGTCTTGATTACTTGGTCCCGCCTACCGGTTCCCCAAACTTGATTTATCGAATTGTTCCGACTCTTCCGCATGGCTAGAATCCAACCAAGGTCTTGTAGAGCTTCCTCTATTGTTGTTGGTTCCTTCATAGACGGATAATGAAAGAATACATGGCACTTTCACCAATCGATATCTAGTTTTAACTTTATCGATGGGTCTCCGATTATCGATCGGGTTGGATGATTTGGTTATCCGTGTCCTTCTCGCTCGATTTGCATCGGTTTGGAGAACATCGTCCGCTTTCGATAAAATTTTATTACTAGCGATTGGGAGTGTAAAAGAGTTATGATCCACTTGATAAGAACAAGTCTCGGTGATGTTGGACTCATCATGTGTCGATGTCCGCTCGCGGGAACTTCAGATGTTCCCCTCGAACCGGTGGTTCGGCTTGATACCGCCTCAACCAGACGCCTTCTTTCATCGAGTTTTTTTCGTACCTTAGGATCTGAATGATCTGGTGAATCAGCTAGATCTGGAATGTATATTGTTACAGTTTCTGATTCTTTTTCCTTGATCGTTAGCTGATCCATTTTCTGAACATCAGGTTCTTGTTGATCAGGTACTTCTTGTTCTGCGGCAGATTTCTCTTGTTCAGAAAATGCTTCATCAAAGACTACATGGGGTGTTTCTTCCACAAGTAGGGTTCGTCTGTTGTAAACCCTGAAAGCCTTGCTAGATGACGAATATCCTAGAAATATACCCTCATCTGACTTGGCCTCAAAAGTCTTCAACTGACTCTTCCCATTGTTGTGTATGAAACACTTACACCCAAAAACATGGAAGTAAGAGACACGAGGTTTTCGTCCTTCCTTCCACAGTTCATAGGGTGTTTTGTAGTGAGCCTTAGTCGTAAGACATCCGCTCGAGTATGGCATGCGGTGTTGATTGCTTTCTTTTAAAAACGGCTTGGTATCGCATGTTCTAACATTGTGCGAAAGCAAATTTTTTTTGAGAGTTCTCATTCTCCGCTCATTTTACTCCATTTTGTTGTATTCTCGCGGTGATGTTTCATGTCAGATACCAAACTTAGAGCAAAAAATCAAGAATAAAAGAGTTCGTAAATTTCGCGACCTTTATCTCGACCGATTTTTTACACTAATCGACACCCTTCTCATTTTGTAATCTTTTTAGCATTTCGGGTATCTTCGTAGTCGCCTCATTCTTCTTGTGTAAGAATATAACCCGTAAACTTGGAATAGTCATCCACGACACAGAGTGTATTTGCGTCCGTTGAGATCGACCGGTGTAATCGGTCCAAATAGATCCATATGGAGCAACAAGAAGATCTCCGATGATCTTGGTCCGGAATTCCCTTGAATGAAGCTTTGGCCTGTTTTTCCTTTCGACATGCAAAGACATGTCCGATCCTTTGAAAATACTTCATTCGGAAGTCCTTCCACTAGAGACATCCTTGCAATCTTATTAAGAGTTTTAAAGTTCGGGGATGGCTCATTCTTTTTGTGCGAGCCATTCGCTACTTTTGGAACTCTTGACAATCGCATGCATTTCTTGGGCAACTATTCCAATCATTTGTGTAGATCGTCCCTTTCTTGAACAGCTCTTAAAAAATCTGTTGAGTGGCTCGATTCTTGATAGTGCATTAATCGATCGAGAACTCAACAGATGAATCCGTTAATTGTCGAGAATTGTGAAACCGATAATAGGTTGTGCTCGGACCTTTGACATCTGAGACTCCGGTTATTTGTACATCATCATTCTCTAGGGTTAGAATCCTTTGGTATAACCAAAGTTATCATCACCAAAGAGTACACGCGGGCCTTTCGTTTCTATGTAAGAGTTGAGGAGATGTTTGCTTCAAATATGTGCCTTGAGCATCCACTATCGATGTATGAGATAGTTGCTTGCACACCTCCTTTGTTGGCCGGACCCGCGATCCTCGCAATCGGATCAAAGCTTTGGGTACCCCTTTTGGATTGGGTCCCGAGGGGTTAGGATTAGTTTTGGGAATCCATACAAACAGAGCACTTCTATTGTGATCGAGTTAGATCGAAGGCCTGATTTGTCTCCCATAACCCGCCAACATAATCATATGTCTCTTTATATGCTTTTCTGTTTTTTGTATGATTTTTTAGTGTGAACCTTGGATGAATTAGAAGATTTGGGATTTATCTTTTTCGTTTTGTCTTCTTCTTATCCAAAGGTGGTTGGTTCAAAGATAGCCCTAGATTTCGATTATAGGGGTAGGTACGATCGCTACCATCAAAAGATTCATATCTTTTCGGCATAGGTGGTTTTGCGGTTTACGAAGCATGCTTATTAGGCAAAGGTGACCTTGATTGGGTCTCGATCATTGTACTTCCTTTTTGTGAGTTGTTTTTTTTCGATTCCCGATCTGTTGATTAGGTTGAGGTTTCTTCGTAAGAACCGGGTTCTTCTGTTGATTCCTCGGCTGATGCTTTACCAGTTGGGGTCCATTTATGTTCCCCTTCTGGTTAGGCACCGCCTTTACACCTTTCAATGGTCATTTTCCTTATTAGATACATATTTGGCTTTTGGTGTATCTTTGTTAAAACTCGTCGATTACACCTTTTTGAGATGAATCGGTAGGGCTTTTGAGGATGTGGAAGGGTTGTCATAGCCAAGTCCCATCTTATCAATCGTTGTTCGAAAATAGGCGTTCATGTCTTGAACGGTTTTATATGATTTTGAAAAAACCTCTATTTTCTTACGCAGATTATCCTCAGATGATTTTAGACTTTCATGCTTTTGGAACGACTCATCGAATTTTGCTTGTAGGATTTTGAAGTCATCGAACTTGTCGTTTGTTAATTGCCGGTGATCTTTGATTCGCTTCTCCCGATCGTAAGCTTTAACTTCGAGAATTTTAAATTTCCTCGATTTCTACGGCGATTTCAAATGATCTAAGTTCGGGAGGCTTTACATAGATCATTTTCTTTATGGTGATTATTTCGGTCCTCGACTTATCATTTTTAGCTTCCACTATAGCATAAGTGTCTACTGCATTGGAGAGATCCTCAAGCAATTGCTCAGAGTAGAGCTGCAGGTCAATATCCCCAGCAGGTGTGCTAATGATAGCAGTGTGTAAAGCGAACGCAAGTAGGTTTGGAGGTTACCTCAGATTGGTCCTCCTCGCCATCAAAGAGATCTCATCATCGCCTCAAGAGAATATCGATCTTCATTTTCGTGAGAAGTCAACAAACTGGCCGACAAAGGTAAGTCTTCTACAGAGGAGTATCCAGAGTCCTCAGAGGGCGATAGGAATCGTCAATTTCTGTCGACAAGAACCATGGCTCTTTTCCGGTCCCTATAACGTTGCTCTCTCGCTTCTCTTTCTTCCCTTTTCTTGGCATCACGTCAGGGGCAACGAGACTATAGTGACCGCTTCTCCTACGGTTGAAAACACGCCCTGATCCACCGAACCTTTCCTTCCGGGTGAATCCTCCGTCTGAATGACCCATCGGTGACTTCCCTTCGATAGTAGTCCGAGCCTCTTCGCTCCGATTGATTATCTCTTCCTTCCTCCGCTCGACTATCTCTTTTCCTTTCATCTCTATGATCCCTCCGATCATCGATCCGGGTTCTTTCAGAGATCTGTTGGCTGATCTCCTATCTCGCCCTCATTATGTTTATAGTCCTTATAAAATCTTCGATACTTACCAAGTTGGGACGTTTGACTTCTCAAGCTTCCCAGTAAGCGAAGCGATCTGCTCGGCCCGACTCATTATATTCCCAATGAGTTCGTTGGCCTTCGTTTCTCTTCTTTGGTTGCCTTAAAAGCAACCGATTTTTGAAGTTGAGGCTTGGGCGGGCACTTCATCTTCATCGAACTTTGTCCTCTCTCAATCAAATCGAACTCGTGAGCTTTAAGGCTCAAGAACAAGCTACTTGGCTTCATTTTTGAAATGTCTTGGCAATCCTTGATTACCGTGACCTTCATATCCCACTTCTTGGTGAGAGACCTTAGGATTTTGTAGTTGATATCTTTATCAGACATCTCTCTACCAAGTTCTCGAAGCTTGTTTATAGACATTGTAATTCTTCCATCGAGTTCGTTGATGGTTTCGTTGGGCAGCATCTTCAGTTTCTCGAACTTCACCGGTTAAACTTGTAGACTATTTGTCTTTTATCCTTCATTTCCTCAAGATATCTCAAATTTAGTATCCCACATTGCTTTCGCAGATTTGAGATACTTAATCTTTTCCTTGGTGACCTTATCCATTGTTTTCATGATAATATGCCTTGCGATAGTATCTAGAGTATGTAGTTTCCTTTCCTCTGCATCCATCAAGGCTGGGCTTTTTCGTACAAGACTTCCCGGGGCAAAGTCTGGATCTCCTCCGACTGCAGGGTTGTCGTAATAAATGATGATGGGTCCTCTTTCGATGACTTCCATCATTCTGCCACTGATCGAGCCTAGATGGTTGGACATATATATGGCCCAATCTGCATACTCATCGATTGAGAACTTCGGCAGATCATGATACATACCTGAGGTGTTATCCATGCTGAGTGATTTTGGAAAATGAATGAGTTTTAAAAACGGTTTTTCAGATCAGTTCAGTTGACCACAAAGATTCTTCCTCAAGAATCGATGATACACAGAGTCAGTGGTCTGTAGAACCAACCGCTTTGATACCACTTGTAGGTCCCGAACGAGTTTAGTGAGGGCAGAAGTCTAGAGGGGAGGGGTGAATAGACTTCAAAACTTTTTGTGCAGAACCAGTGTGAGGGCGATTAGCTTTGATCGAGGCGAAGTGAATCGGTTGGGTCGATAACCAACTTCTATCGGGTCGCTTTGAAGGCCAGATCGATTCGGTAACTATCGGGTTTAAGCGATGTGTGCGGAAGCTTAAGTTTTACCCGTGTGAAAAACCGCTTTTGATAAATCGATTCCAAGGTTAATCTTTTTAATCAGTTTGATCAAGTGTCAGGTTTGATCGGATCGTAAGCTTGGTGCTATGATCTCAACTTGGAATATGTATGCGCTTTTAAAGGTTGTGTGCGATTGTGTAAGCAAGTTAATCAAAGCGATAAAGGCACACAAGATTTATAGTGGTTCGGACAAACCAGGTCCCTACGTCCACTCTTCCCTATCACAAAGGGCACCTACTTAACCAATGGACTTAGTTTTTATGTGTTAGTCCAACACAAGACAACCGACTAGATGTTTAAAGAGTTCACACTCAACCGATCCCAGAGATCAGAACTAGAAACCCTAGTCTAAAATCTTGCTAAACAACTTATCCTAACTTGGGGGTTTGGGTAAGATTGTTGAGGTTCCAACTATGAAATCTTTTTTATGCGATATAAATGACCTAATTTAGATGAAAAGATTTCTATGCTAAGAAACTTATGGGATGAACACTTAATAAAAATAATCTTCTTGATCGTGTTCTTCGTGCGGAAATCTGATATTAGCTTGAGCTTCTTGATTGTTCAGTGTTTCCGTTTTTCGTGTGTATATTCACTCTAAAGTGAAATCCCATATATATAGACCTTGAAAACAAAGAGCCGTTGGAGAGCAATTTGAATTTCAGGCTATACTTAGTAGACTTGCAGGCTTGATGACTAGCTTTCGGTGAACGGCATGGCGAAAAAGTGAATTTGTACTTTGTAGTCAATTCAGAGAGAGGTAGCATCAAATCCCAAGAATTGCCGGCTCCGATCATACGTGTCTTGTTCTTATTGGATGGCAGACTCACTTTTCAAGTGTTGTTCTTCCAACTAAGCTTGACATTCTTCTTGTTCAAGATAATCGACGATGATTAGGTGAAACATCGATTTCACTGGTGGTGACCGATCGGTCCGAATCGATCACTACCGATAGAGTCTTCGCGTCGGGTTGACTTAGCTTCAACTAGCAGACTTGGCTGATGTAGGTCTTCTGGTCTGATCATCTGGAAGTCATCTGATCTTCGAGTATTCTGAGTTTGAGCTTCATGACTTTAGCTGAGTTATCTGACTAGATCAGATCGATCTGATCTTCTGTTCTTCTTTAGCATTCTGGCCTGTCGGATATCAGCTGTCCTTTGAGTCTTCAGATCTGACCTATACATATTGAGTTTCCCCCTCAATATGTGACATATCTATTACATCAGTTGTTCTATACAGTAATTATCAACTGGTCTCCTATAGCAGGTAATATAAACATCAGTCAGCTAACAGGTATGACTGGTCCTATTACATGTGTTTTTGGAACTTTCATCAAAACTATAAATTTCCCAACAGGGTCCTTTTGTACTTGTAACTTGTAATGTAAATCTGACCTTCGGGTCTTTATCAATGAAAATTTCTATTATTCCATTGTTGTGTAAATTTCTTGTTTTCATATGCGATGTAAGCTTTAATCTTGTGAATCCTTACTTGTTGAATATCAGCTTAATCGACTTACAGAGTGTGAAATAACCAAATTGATGTAATCAGATAATCCTTTAATCTGATCAGTTTCTTTAATCTGATCAGTTCCTTTAATCTGATAATCTGTAAATCTGATCGCTTTCTCATATTAGTTCCTTGACTGATCTTCTGATCAGTTAAGATACCAAACTCAACTGATTCCTCTTAACCTGGTTAGTCTCTTAACCAGCTGGTTCTGGAGATCAGTCCATCAAACATTTTAGGTGTTTTTTCTCCAAGATCCAGAAGCCCTAGCTCATTGCATAATTCTCTGGATCTGATCTCAACTAGTGGCTTGGTTAGAATATCAGCTTTCTGTATATCAGTATGAATCTTTTCCATTATGATATTCTTCTTTTCAACATGATCTCTTATAAAATGGTGTCTGACATCCACATGCTTGCATCTTGTATGTAGAACAGGATTCTGAGTGATTGCAATAGCACTATTACTGTCACAGAATATAGGTACATTCTTAGTTACAATGTTATAATCCCTCAGCTGCTGACTAAGCCAGAGCAGTTGGGAACAACAGCTTCCTGCAGCCATATATTCTGCTTCAGTAGTAGATGTCGCAACTGATGTCTGCTTCTTTGAAAACCACGAGATCAGTTTACTTCCTAAAAACTGACATGTTCCTGAGGTTGACTTCCTGTCAATTTTGCAACCTCTATAATCAGAATCAGAATACCCACTAAGCTCTAGATTATCATCTGATGGGTAAAATAAACCAAGGTTTACTGTCCCCTTCAGATACTTAAGAATCCGCTTAGCTGCTTCTAGGTGGCTTTGCATTGGATTTGCCTGAAATCTGGCACATACACCTACTGCAAAAGTGATATCTAGTCTGCTGGCAGTCAGGTATAGTAACGATCCAATGAGAGCCCTATATTCTTTCAGATTGGTTTTCTGACCAACCTCATCTGGATCCATCTTGAATCCAGTCAACATAGGAATTCTGGCTTCCTTACAGTTTTGAACTCCAAACTTAGCCAATAAACTCCTAGTATACTTTGCTTGGTAGATGAATATCCCTTCTGTACTTTGTTTAACTTGTAGACCCAGAAAGTAACTCATCTGCCCCATCATGGACATCTCGAACTTCCCTTGCATCAGCTTGCTGAATCTTTCACATAGACTCTTGTTGGGAGATCCGAAGATGATGTCGTCCACTTAAATCTGAACCATCAGAATATCTTCTCCATCTTCTATTCTCGAATAAGGTTCTATCCACTATTCCTTTAGTGAACCAACCGCTCTATCAAGAACTGAGAGAGTGTATCATACCAAGCTCGAGGAGCTTGTTTCAGGCCATAAAGAGCTTTTCTTAAACGGTACACTTGGTTGCCCTTTTCAAAGCCTGGAGGTTGTTCGACATAAACTTCCTCTACTAGTACCCCATTTAAGAATGCACTCTTTACGTCCATCTGATACACAGTGAACCCTCTGTGGGAAGCTTATGCCAGAAACAGCCGAATGGCTTCTAGGCGAGCGACTGGTACAAAGGTCTCATCATAATCAATTCCTTCTGATTGTGAATACCCCTTAGCAACAAGTCTTGCCTTATTCACGGTTATGACATTTTTCTCATCTCTCTTGTTCTTGAATACCCACTTTGTGCCAATTACGTCTTGATGAGTTGGTGCATCCACCGGTTCCCAAACTTGATTTTTCTCGAACTGTTCCAGTTCCTCCCGCATGGCTAGAATCCGACTTCAAGGTCTTGTAGAGCTTCCTCTCTTGTTGTTGGTTCCTTCATAGGCCGATAACAAAGAATACATGGCACTTTCACCTGTCGATGTCTAGTTTTAACTCTATCGGATGGGTCTCCGATGATCGATCGGTTGGATGGTGGTTATCCGGATCCTTACATTCGATTTGCGCGATTGGTGTGGAGAACATCATCCATTTTCGATAAAGGTTCATTACTAGCGATTGGGAGTGGTGCGATTTATGATCCACTTGATAAGAACATGTCTCGGTGATGTTGGACTCATCATGTGTCGATGTCCGTTCGTGGGAACTTCAGTGTTCCCCCGAACCGGATGGGTTCGATTGATCTTGTCTCAGCTATACCAAACTTCTTCATCGACGGTTGTTCGTACCTTAGGATCTTTTGACTGGTGAATCGGCTAGATCTGGAATGTATCTTTATTACATTTTCGATCCTTTTTCCTTGATCGTTAGTGATCCATTTTTCGAGCATCGTCTTGGTTGATCGGTACTTCTTGTTACGAGGCGATTTATCTTGTTGAAGATGTTTCATCAAAGACTACATGGGGTGTTTCTTCCACAACTAGGGTTTCTTTGTTGTAAACCCCCGAAAGTCTTGCTAGATGAGGAATATCCTAAGAATATACCCTCATCCGACTTGGCCTCAAAGGTCTTCAACTGACTCTTCCCATTGTTGTGTATGAAACACTTACACCCAAAAACATGGAAGTAAGAAACACGAGGTTTTCTGCCCTTCCACAGTTCATAGGGTGTTTTGTAGTGAGCCTTAGTCGAAGACATACATTTCGAGGTGTGGCATGCAAGATTGATAGCTTCTCGTAAAACGGCTTGGTATTGCATGTTCAAAACTAACATAGTCTTGAGCAAACTTCTTTGAGTGTTCTGTTTCTCGATTCGCTACTCCATTCTTTATCTGATCTGATTTTTACTACACTGACACCCTTTTCATTTTGTAATCTCTTTAGCAGCTCGGGTATCTTTGTTGTCGTCTCATTCTTCTTATGTAAGAATATAACCCAAGTAAACTTGGAATAGTCATCCACGATTACCAGAGTATATTTGCGTCCGTTGAGACTGACTGGTGTAACTGGTCCAAATAGGTCCATATGAAGCAAATTGCGAATACTCTTTGGATGCTTGGTCCAGGATTTCCTTGAATGAAGCTTTGACTGTTTTCCCTTCCGGACATGCGACACATGTCCGATCCTTAGAAAATACTTCATTTGGAAGTCCTTCCACTAAAGACATCCTTGTTATCTTATTAAGAGTTTTAAAGTTGGGGATGACTCATTCTTTTGTGCGAGCCAATCGCTACTTTTGGAACTCTTAAAAATCAGGCATGCATTTCTTGGGCAACTGTTCCAATCTGTTGTGTATATAGTCCCTTTCCTTGAACCAGTTAGCAAGATCTGTTGAGTGGCTCGATTTTTGATAGTGCATTGATCAGTCGAGAACTCAACATTGAATCATTGTCGCAGAAATTGTGAAACAAATAACGAGGTTATGCTTTAGACCTTCGACATACGAGACTCCAATGGACTCAGACATCATCATTCTCTAAGGTTCAATCCTTTGGTAAAACCAAAGTTATCATCACCAAGAGTACACGCGGGCCCTTTTTGTTCTATGTAGGAGCTAAGGAGATGTTTACCTCCAGTCATGTGCCTTGAGCATCCACTATCGATGTACCAGATAGTTGCTTGCACACCTCCTTTGTTGGCCAGACCCACGTGAACCTGCAACCAAATCAGGCTTTAGGTACCCCTTTTGGATTGGGTCCTGAGGGGTTAAAGTTGGTTTTGGGGATCCATACAAACAAAGGGCACTTCTATTAAGATCGGTTAGATCAGAAGGCCTGATTTGTCTCCCATACCTATCAACATAATCATACGTCTCTTTATATGCTTCTCGATTAGTATGATTATTAGTGTGAACTTGGGTGACTTAGAAGACTTGGGATTTATCTTTCTTTGTTTGTCTTCTTTTCATCCAAAGGTGGCTCAGTCCCAGACCCTAGATAGATTCGATTATAGGGGTAGGTACGACTGCTACCATCAAAAGATTCATATCTTTTTGGCATAGGTGGTTTTTGCAGTTTACCTATAGCTTGCTTATTCGGCAGATGACCTTGATTGGGTCTCAGATTAGACTTCCCTTTACTGTGTTGTCTTTTTCCGATACCTAATTTGTTGATCGAGTTGAGGTCTCTTCGAAGAACCGGGTTCTTCTGTTGATTCCTGTTGATGCTTTACCAAATTGGGGTCCATTTATGTTCCCTTTTCGATTAGGCACCCGCCTTTATATTCTCAACAGTCTTTTTTCCCTTACCAGATACAAGTTTAGCTTTCAGTGTATCTTTGTCAGAAACTCGTTTGATTACACCTTTTTGAAGTGAATCAAATGGGGCTTTTGAGGATGTGGAAGGGTTCTCATACCCAAGTCCCTTCTTGTTAGTCGTTGTTCGAAAATAGGTGTTCATATCTTGAGCAGGTTTTAGATGATTTTGTGAAAACTTCTATTTTCAAGCAAACTATCCTCAAAAGATTTTTAGACTCTCATGTAGTCGGAATAGCTCATCAAATTTAGCTTGAAGGATTTTGAAGTCATCGACTTTGTCATTTTGTTGATTGCTAGTCGATCTTTGATCCGCTTCTCCGATCGTAAGATTTAACTTTCGAATGTTAAGTTCCTCGATTTACCTTCGAAAGCGGTTTTCAAAGCAGATTTCGATTCAAAGAACTTTATCGAGATCGTCCTCTTTAACAAGCTGATTATTTCTGATCCTTAGCTTGTCATTCTCAGCTTCCACTATAGCATAAGTGTCTACTGCATTAGAGAGATCATCAAGCAATTGCTCAGAGTAGAGCTGCAGGTCAATCTCTCCAGCAGGTGTGCTAATAATAGCAGGTGTGAAAGCAGACAAAGCAGAAGGTTTGGAGGTTACCTCAGATTGGTCCTCCTTGGCCATCAGGCAGATCTCATCGTCATCTGAAGAGAATATCAGATCTTCATTCTCATAGAAGTCAACAACACTGCTTATCAGACAGAAATCTTCTACAGATGAGTACCCAGAATCCTCAGAGGGCAGATAGGAATCCCTATAATGTTGCTCTCTTCTGTTCCGCTTTTCTTCCCTTTCTTTTGGCGTCAGGTCTGGGCAGTCTGCGTTGTAGTGACCCGGTTTCTCACAGTTGAAACACGCTCCATGATCCACGGAACCTTTTCTTCCAAGGTGAGTCATTTAAATTCATGATGATCTATCGGTGACTTCCTTTTCGATAGTAATCAACTCCTTCTGTCGGATCTGTTATCTCTTCTCTCATCGGTCGATTATCTCTTTTCTTTTTCTTCTCTCAGGATCTCTTCGATCATCGATCGGGTTCTTTCGGAGATCATTGGTGATCTCCTATCTGATCCTCGGCTATGTTGATAATCTTTATAGAATCTTCGATACTTACCAAGTTGAATATTTGATTTTTCAAGTTTCCTCGTAAACAGAGCGACCGTTACTTCGACTTATTATGTTTCCAACAGTTGTTGGCCTTCGACCGCTGCTTTGGTTGCTTTAAACGAATCGATTTAGACGTTGAGGCTTTTAGCGCCCTCGTCTTCATCTGCTTGTCCTCTTTCGATTAAATCGAACTCGTGAGCTATAAGGCTTAGGAACAAGCTACTCGGCTTCATCTTTGAAATGTCTTGGCAATCCTTGATTACCGTGACTTTCATGTCCCATTTTGGTGAGAGATCTTAAGATCTTGTAGTTGATATCTTTGTCCGACATCTCTACCAAGTTCTCGTAGCTTATTCATCGACATAGTAATCCTTCCATCGAGCTCGTTGATGGTCGTTGGGCAGCATCTTGCTTTTTCAAACTTCACGGGCTAAACATCACAATTTGTCTTTGATCCGATCATTTCCTTCAGATATCTCGGCCTAGAGTATCCCACATTGCTAGCGTAGTTTTGAGATATTTAATCTTCTCCTTGGTGACTTTATCCATCGTCTTCATGATTATATGCCCTGGCGATTGTATCTAGAGTATCTGACTTCTTTTCCTCTCGTGATCCATCAGAACGGGCTTTTTCGCACAAGACTTCCTGCGGGCAAAAACCGGATCTCCTCCAACCGGGGGTTGTCGTGATATATGATGATGGGTCCTCTTTCAATGACTTTCATCATTACGCCGCTTAATCGAACCTAGATGGTTGCACATATATATGGCCCAATCGTGCATACTCATCAATTGAGAACTTCGCAAATCATGATACATACCGTAGGTATTATCCATGCTGAGTGATTTTGGAAAAACGAATGAGTTTTAAAAATGGTTTTTCAAGATCTGTTCAAATGACCACAAAGATTCTTCCTCAAGAATCGATGATACTCAAAGCCGATTGGTCTCAGAGAACCACCGCTCGATACCACTTGTAGGTCCCGAACGGGTTTTGTGAGGGCGTAAGTCTAGGGGGGGGGTGAATAGACTTCGAAAAAACTTTTTTGTGCAGATCAAAGTGTGAAAGCGGTTAGCCCCCGAGTGCAATTAAACAGATTTGGATCGATATCTAACTTACTAATCGCCTGATGGCATCGATTCAGATTCATCAGTTTAACCGACAGCGGAAGCTAAGTTTTACCCGTGAAAACCAGCTTTTAATAAATCGATTCCAAAGTCATTTTTCAACCAGTTGACTAAAGTGTCAACTTGATCGATCGAGAAGCTTGGTGCTAATGATCTTAACTTAGAATATGTATGCAAACTTTAAAAAGTTGAGTGCGATTGTGTAAAGCGCTTAATCAAAGCAGTAAAAACACACAAGATTTATAGTGGTTCGGACAAACCACCCCCCAATCCCTCTTCCCTATCACAAGGGGCACCAACTAAACCAACTGGACTTAGATTTTTGTGTTAGTCCAACACAAAGACACCAACAGATATTTAAAGAGTTCTCACTCAACCGATCCTGTAAATCGTAACTAGAAACCCTAGTCCGAATCTTGCTAAACAACTTAACCTAACTTTGGGTTTGGGTAAGATTGTTTTGGTTCCAACTTTGAAATCTTTTCTAGTTTTTAAGTAATTTTTTCAATTTAGATGAAAAGATTTATGTGCTAAGAACTTATGGGATGAACACTTAGAAAATAATCTTCAAGTTCGTGTTCTTCGTATGCGGAAATCGATTATAGCTTGAGCTTCTTGATAGTTTCCGTGTCTTCACTCAAGTGTAATCCCATATTTATAGACCTCGAAATCAAAGAGCCGTTGGAGAGCAATTTGAATTTCGTGCTATATTTGGCAGACTTGCGTAATTGATGTGACGTCTTGAGAACCGCATGGCCGAAAAGCGTGAATAGTGTCTTTTATAGCCGTTAGAGAAAGCAAAGACCAAATCCCGTGAATTGCCGGGCTCCGATCATACGTGTCTTGTTCTTATTGGTTAACAGAAGCACTTTTCAGTGTTGTTCTACCAACTAAGCTTGACATTCTTCTTGTTCAAATCATCGTCGTATGATTTGGTGAAACATCGATTTTTCTGGTGGTGGTGACGACCGATCCACAACCGATCTACCGATAGAGTCTTCTGGTGCCAGTTGTCTTAGCTTCAACTAGCAGACTAGGCTGATGTAGGTCTTCTGGTCTGATCTTCTGGAAGACATCTGATCTTCAAGTCTTCTGAGTTTGAAACTTCATGACTTCAGCTGAGATATCTGACTTGATCAGTCGATCTGATCTTCTGTCCTTCTCTTGCCTTCTGGCCTGTCGGATATCAGTTGTTCTTCATATCTTCAGATCTGACCTATACATATTGAGGTTCCCCCTCAATATGTGACCTATCTTCTACATCAGTTGTTCTTTACAATAATTATCAACTGGTATTCTATGAACGGTAATAAAAACATCAGTCAGCTAACAGGTCTGACTGGTCCTATTACACGTGTTTTAGAACTTTCATCAAAACTCTAAATTTCCCAACACATAGGCTTGTTGACTAGGTCAACCATTGACTTGTTGGATAAACCAACCGTAATAACATAAGCTGTAAGATGTAGCAAGCAATAATAACACTCACACGAATATTTAAAAGTGATAAAGCAAGTAAAAAAACCCACCTCAAATTAATGTCGTGGATGCAAACGATACAATGAAATAACTTTACTCCTTGTTGCGAAAATTCATGAGTTGCAAATTAATGTCGTGGATGCAAAAGATGCAATGAAATAACTTTACTACTTGTTGTGAAAAACCATGAGTTGTGAAAAATATGAAAATATATTTTTTTATATTTTCTAGTGAAGTTGAAATTTGAATTTATCCTGAAAATGTTGAAGTTTAATTTCTGCAGATAGAGATTCGATGAAAAGTGTCTTTTATTTTGTTACCTAAAAATTATATAAAGAAACTGTTGTGCACATATCGCGCGAGGTCGGATTCGACCAGGAAAGGGCCTCGGGGAGGGAAGATCAAATTTTCAATAAGTATAACACCTCGCGGATCATAACAAGTTAAAGGCGGATCGAATAGAGAACGCGCGACCTGGGAGGACCTCGCTGACCTCGGACTGACACAAATGCAGAACATTAATTATGATTTGACCAGTATCAGACAGGCGGCGCCGAGGAACTTACCTAAAGTAAGCCTTAATCAGAGATAAGTCAGTGAAGGACAGTTATGAATGATTGCTAGGAGTGCTTAAACCGCTGATACCCTGCAAATCTGGGATTATCTTGAGCGACGTCCCAGCGAGGTGCCCGAGGTCTCAATATCTCGAGCGACCTCCCAACGACCTCCGACTTAAGTCATATCAGTCTTGTAGCATTTAATGCATTGTAGAGTCACTTTCAGCTCCTAGTACTTGTAATCCGGGAGAGTGAGCTCCACTCTCCCAAACTCTATAAATATGGGTCATTTATGACCAAGAAAGAAGGAGAATTCAACACCTTACCAAACCTCTTGCAAATTTATTACTCGAACACTTATACTCTCAAACAATCATAAGTCATAAATGCAATCCACTTCACACATTTATTGTATGTGTCATTAGGATCATTTAAGCCACATCTTAATCCCTAATCCATATATTTTAGTACACAATAATTGGCGTTAGAAGAAGGGTACTCTTTAAGAAAAAATAGTGCTAAAGTAATAGTGTTTTCTCATTGGAGTATTCCTCACGAATCTTCGACAAAATTCCCCTCACTCACTCGAGATCCTTTTCAACATTCCCTAAGTATGTCTCAAGCTACTTTGATCTCCAAGAAGAAAGTCGGTTCAGCCTCATGCCGCTCCGGCGGAACGGGGGTTAGTGGCCTAGCCACTAGCAACCGTAATACTGGGGGACCTCTCACCGGAATCGCTCAGAAGCTCGAACAAATCCGCACCCCTAGAGACATTGATGAGGCCATCGTGGAGTTACGCCATAAAGAAAAATCTCGACCACGAGGGACCTCACCACGAGGTAAGCCGAAGCCAACTCCCGCAGGACCAAATGCACCCCAGTCTATCGGTGTAATCCGAATGAAGGACCAAACCCATCCACAGGCATTTGTTCTCAGAAGGTTTCAGTTACGGCCAGCACCGAGGTCACGGACCTCAGCGAGATCAGCTCAGGCAGATGCAGCACGACCATGCTGAACCCGAAAGATCTTATTCGGGGTTAGTAGCCCAAGGCAAGTGGATATCGATGAAGGATCGACTCGATCGAAGTTCCTCACCCCGCAGGTCAAAAAGAACCCCATCACCCTACAGACGTCATCGGACTCCATCACCTTGCAGACAGGAGAGAAATACTCCACCACGCCCTCATCGCGATGAGGTCGCAGGGCAGGATAACTCTCCACAATTAGCCTCCATCTTCTAAAATATCAAAGATCTCCAAGAACAGTTGGCAAACAAGGGTGGAATACCCCTTACCACCAAGATCCCCATCTCGCCACTATCATCCACAGTCATGCTCACCCGGTACAAGTCAAGATCAACGCGATCTCCATCGCACAGTACAATGGTGATTCCGATCCAATCAATCATGTGAGCAAATACACCTTCTACATGAACTCAATGGGAGCGACGGATTCCACCCAATGCCGACTTTTCTCACTCACTCTAGGTGACCAAGCCTATAGTTGGTTCAACACCCTACCTCCGACCTCCATGGAATCGTTCCACCAGATGGCCCAACTGTTCCTCACTCATTTTGCTTCGTTGACCTCGCACAAAGGAACTAAACAACGTCTGGCAAACATCTACCAGCTCGACGATGAATCAGATCGAACGTACATCAATTGCATAGATAAGCTCATCATGGAAGGCGAGCTACTGGGGGATGAAGCTAAAGTCTTAGGGGTGATTCACGGCCTGAAGAAAGGAACTAAACTCTGGAAGATGATGAATAAGGACTACCCGTCGAGTTACGTTGATTTTCGATATCGGGCGGGCATTGTGATTACCAATGCTGAAATACTCGCATCTAGATTGGGTGAACAACGACCAAGCGAGGTGTCATTCAAGCCAATCGACAATGCGCTCGAGGTAAAGCTCCTCGAGACTATGACAATGAACGCAACCCAGATTTTCTAAGAGATTAAGGGCGGACAACAACTCCCACTGGCCAGAGAAATGATCCAAGACACTTCCAAGCTTAACCCAAAGAAGTTCTGCAACTATCACAACACCATCGGGTACACCACTGAACACTGCCGCGACCTGCAGAGGGAACTCTGGAAGTTGTACGAAGAAGGAAAATTGGACAGGTTTGTTAAAGCAAGGCAACAACAGAATTAGCAATAGGCACCTCCCCCAAGGAAACAGATCGACCAAGGTAGGCGAGGCCCGTAAATCCCAGCAGGTGCAGAAAATAAAGTCATCCACATGATTTGTCCAACAGGAGGCACCCTCAGGGGGTTTCTTCCAGTGATCTCCCTATCTAATCGACGTAAAAAAGTCGAGATACGAGCTCTCGACAATGTCGTGCTAAGCTATCTCCCGGTCAACACCATCGCCCCAAGTCAGAAGCAGCTCACCTTCACCAAAGAGGATAAGGACGGGGTGGTCTACCCGAACTGGGACCCACTCATGATCTCAGCCAGAATAATGGGGGCTCTAGTTCATTGCATCATGATCGACAATGGGGCTTTCTGCAACATCCTATTAAAAAAGACACTGGACCGCTTCGGCAATTTCCACTCTTACGTCAAACCTTGCGAAAGTCGAGAATCCAAGAATTTGGAAGCCAACCTGTCGAAGCCTATGGGATGATTCGTCTATCACTGGAAATCACCTCGACTTTGGACGCCGAAGTGAAGGCAACTAGGAAGCTGGACTTTGTGATCATCGACATCCCCTCAAACTTCAACGCTTTCTTCGGCAGGCCTTTCGAGCATGAATTCGGGGCTGCCACCTCTTCCTATTTCTATTGTATTAAGTTCCCGAATTTGACGGGAAAATCGGCACCATTAAGGGTGACCAGATTGCGACAAGAAAATGTTTGACTTACACTTGTGTCAATTTAAATTTTGCTTTTTATTTCGGTAGAAAATCCGAGGTGGGGCTAGGTTGTACGAGCCGAGCACCACCCCGGAAGAAAAAAGAAAATGAAGAAATGGAAATTGATAATGTAGTAGAAGAGCAGAGAAAACACCCTCACAAGAATTACCAGATTTAGAACCTCGCCTTGGTTTTGAGCCAATGGAGGTCGAGTCCAAGCAACAAGAATCCAGCCTTGATCCAAGAACGGAAAGAAATGATCAGCGAGCAATACCTATCGAAGAGCTCGAGATAATCCTGGTCAACCTCGCTCGGCCAAAATTAATTGTGACTATCAGAACACAAATTCCTGCCAACCTGCGAACCCAATTAATAGAGTTCCTCAAGCAGAACGTGTTCGCATGGTCGCACGAAGACATGATCGGCATCGACCCCGAGGTCGCATGCCACAAGATAAACATTGATCCGACAAAGAAGCCAGTATCCCAAAAGAGAAGAAAGTTCAGCCCGAGAAGTACGCAGCCTTGGGCGAAGAAGTGAAAAAGCTATTGGATAACAAGTTAATTGAGCAAGCGGGCCATCCACAATGGGTGGCCAATGCGGTCTTAGTGAAAAAAGCAAACAACTCTTGGCATCTTTGTATTGACTTCACCTACCTCAATGAAGCATGCCCAAAAGATTATTTTTCTATGCCTCACATCGATCACCTCGTGGACAGCACTGTTGGGCACGAGATGATGACTTGTATGGATGCCTTTGCCGGGTACCATCAGATCGCCATGGACAAAGATGATCAGCAACACACTTCTTTTCTAATGAAGAATAATGTGTATTATTGGAAAAGGATGCCTTTTGGATTGAAGAATGTAAGAGCGACCTACCAGCGTCTAGTAAATCGAATGTTCATCGATGAAATAGGAAAAACCATGGAAGTATATATCAACGACATCGTGGTAAAAAACGAGAGAAAGGAAGACCATCTGAGTCACCTCATCCGAACTTTCGACATCTTAAGAAAGTATAACATGCGGCTAAACCCAAAGAAGTGCAGTTTCGGAGTCGGTTCAGGCAAGTTCTTAGGTCACGTCATCAGCCAGCAAGGTATTGAAGCAAATCCAACAAAGATCAAAGCCATCAAGGACATGAAGCCACCCCTCATCTGACTTAGCTTCAAAGGTTTTCAACTAACTCTTCCCATTGTTGTGAATAAAGCACTTGCACCCAAAAACATGGAAGTAAGAAACACGAGGTTTTCTGCCCTTCCACAGTTCATAAGGTGTTTTGAAGTGAGTCTTAGTCAGAGAACATCTGTTCTGAGTGTGAAATGTTGTGTTGATAGCTACGGCCCAGAAACAGTTTGGAGTTGCATGTTCAGCCAACATTGTGCGAGCAGCTTCTTTCAGTGTTCTGTTTCTCTGTTCTACTACACCATTCTGTTGTGGTGTTCTGACGGCTGATGTTTCATGCAGTATACCAAACTTAGTGCAAAAACCAGTTATAAAATAGTTCAGAAATTATGTACCTTTATCTGATCTGATTTTTACAATGCTGACACCCTTTTCATTTTGCAATTTCTTGAGCAGCTCAGGTATCTTTGTTGTAGTTTCATTCTTCTTATACAAGAATACATCCCAGGTAAACTTGGAATAATCATCCACAATTACTAGAGTGTATTTGCGTCCACTGAAACTAAGTGGTGTAACTGGTCCAAACAAATCCATGTGGAGCAGTTGCAGTACTCTGCTGGATGCTAGTCCTGGGATCCCTTTGAATGAGATTTTTAACCTATTTTCCCTTTTGACATACGACACATATCTGATCCTTAGAGAAAACCTCATTCGAGAGACCCTCAACCAGGGATATGCTTGATATCTTGTTAAGAGTCTTAAAGTTCAGATGGCTCATTATCTTTACCAGAGCCAACTATTGCTTTTTGAACTCTTAACAATCAGGCATGCATTTCTTGGACAACTGTTCCAATCTGTAGTGTAGATCGTTCCTTTTCTGGAACTAGTTAACAAAATCTGTTGAGTAGCTCGATTCTTGATAGTGCATTAATCAGTTGAGAACTCAACACTGAATACGTTGTCGTAGAATTGTGAAATCGATAACAGGTTGTGCTTTAAACCATCGACATACGAGACTCTAGTAACTTGTACATCATCATTCACTAAGGTGACAAACCCTCTGGTAAAACCAAAGTTATCGTCACCAAAGAGTACATGTGGGCCTTCTTGTTCAATGTATGAACTGAGGAGATGTTTGTTGCCTGTCATGTGCCTTGAGCATCCACTATCGATGTACCAGATAGTTGCTTGTACACCTCCTTTATTGGTCAAACCCACGTGAACCTGCAATCAGATCAGGCTTTAGGTACCCCTATAGGATTGGATCCTGAGGGGTTAGTGTTACCTTTCGGGATCCAAACAAACAGGGCACTTCTATGATAATCATCAAGATCAGAAGGCCTGTTTTGTCTCCCATAAACATCTACATAATCATACATCTCTTCATGTGCATTCTGATAAGTATGGTGTTAGTGTTAGTGTCCTAGAGACAATCCATTGTAAGGACATAATGCTCAGATAATATTCAGTATTGATTTAATATTATTATTTATTTAATATTAAATATATAGCGTTGCACATATTAAAATATTATGTTTGACTTTCCCTTATGAGATTGTTCTTTCTGATTCCTAATCTGTTGATCAGGTTGAGGTCTCTTCAGAAGAACAGGGTTTGTTGGGAGATGAATTTAATAAAGATATGATTTTGATTAGATCCCAAAACCCCTGAGTATGACATGTTCAAAATAATCTTGATAGTTGAGTCAGGATTCAGTTTTAAAGTATTCAGGATGATATCTGCAAAATGTATAGTCAGCAGATATAGATCAGGTTAGGATCTGAAGATTCTAAAGAACTCAGTAAGTTTCTGAAGAAACCAAAGTTTCAAAGATGAAACCGAAGTTTCAAGACTCAAGATGAAATCGAGAATCAAGACTTCCGAGAAACCGAGAATCAAGACTAAAGTGAGAAACCGAGAATCAAGACTTCGGTGAGAAATCGAGATATCAAGACTCAAGATGAAATCAAGAATCAAGACTCAAAGATGAAGACTCGAAGATATCGGGCCAAGATACATCTAAAGACTCAGAAGACTCTGAAGACTCTGAAGACGATGAGGACTCAGAAGACTCTAAAGACTCAGAAGACGCAGAAGACTCAAGACTCAAGACCTCAAGACTCGAAGACTCAAGACGCTCAAGACGTAAGATCAAGAATCGAGGATCAAGAATATCAAGGCACAGAATTACTAAAGACTTCAAGAATGTCTTGAATGCTCAAGATAAACCGAATGATCCGAGGTAATCGAAAATATCTATCCAAGGATACAACACTGAAGAAAAACGCGATTACTCAGAAAAATAGATATTTGCCAAGACATTCAATGCAGACAAAAGGAACTAAGACAAAGTGTTGTTAAGGTTATATCAACTCAGAGATTGTAACCAAAAGAGCCGTTGAAGGTGTCTACCTTTAATTGGAGACAAAAGTAAAAAAAAAAAAAAAGATCGCACTATACCCATAATCGACAAAGGATGTGTCATAAAAAAAGATGTCAGATGTACGAAGTTCAAGACTGCAAAAAGTGAATACCGGCTACACGAAAAGGCTATTACCTAAAACGTGTTAGGGAGTGTCAAACCCTAAATATAGCCGTTCCTCACACACCATAAGAGGAAACTCACGGAGCTATCTCTCCAACGGATAGTTTTTCAAGAGTGGCCTTGGTGTACGCCTATAAATACTTGTGACCCTCTACATTGTAAGGTTACGGGAAATTTGTAAGCAACTCAAGAGCTCAAACTTATTATTTCAAGTTGAAGCACTCGAAAAACCGAGAATTTCCCAAGTGCTTTATTTCGAAGAGAGCTCACTAAACTAAGCCTAGCTTGATAAGATTTATCCAAAGCTTAGTCGAGATATCCTAGCCTTTGCATTGTACTTCATTGTAAAGGATATCTCATCCTAGTTGGTAACCAACCAAGAAACCCCAAACCCTTGAGAAGGTAGTTTGAGTGTGATTGTTGTTGAGAAGAATTGTAAAGAGTGAGTAAACTACGCGGAGTAGTCAGAAAGCTCTAAGAGGTGAAGTTAGTAAGCTACAGAGGTAGTCGAAAAAGCTTGTTTGTGTTTGAGTAAGTAAACTACGGAGGTAGTCGAAAGCTCAAGGTCGGGTTGAGTAAGTAAACTACGGGAGTAGTGTAAAAGCTCAGGGCGAAGTTGAGTAAGTAAACCACGCGAGGTAGTCGTAAAAGCTCAGAAGTGATTAGTGAATTTCTCTGAGGATCAGAGAGAGTGGACGTAGGAGCTTGAGTCTCTGAACCACTATAAATTGTTGTGTTGTTTATTACTTTCTTTAAATGTGCTTAACTGTTGCATTGACTTGAATTTGAAAGCATACTTTTCACTGATATTCAGTTGGAATCAATCCACTGAAGTTGCATAACTGAATCACAGCTTAATCACTATTCCATTCAGGAAGGTTTTCAGCAAAGCTTAAAACGAGTATAAACTAAGGGCCAACCATTCCGCACATCTGAGTAGCTAGAACAGATAGTTACCAAACTGAAATTACTCTTCTGAGGGTTCAGTAAGTTAGTTATCTGATCCAAGCAACTCAGATCTCTCAAACTCAGACTCGGTTGGGATTATCTCGAGGTTTTCGAAAAATTTCAGATCATCGCCTCAAGAGACTTTGACTCAGAGCTATTTGTGCTTCTCAGGATCAAATCATCAGGAAAGCCTGACCCAAGCTGATCTCAATAAGAAAAAGTTTTAAAAACACTGAACACGTGTATTCCCCCCCCCCATACACGTGTAAGACTCGTTTGCATCGGGACCAACAAGTGGTATCAGAGCAGTGGTTCAACTTGACCACCTACTTTGTTGACCAAAGTTTTATTTTCTAAAAATACTTGTGGTCTATCTGAACTGGTCTTATTTGCTGAATTCTTAAAAGACTCAGATAAAATGTCTTCTAAGAAACTTCCCATGTTCTCAGTGGAGAACTATGATCTATGGAGATTGAGAATGCAGGCTCATCTGTATTCCAAACATGAACGAATGTGGAGAGTGGTCTCTGAAGGACCATTCCAATTTCATCGTGGTGAATCGGAGGAGAAATGTAAAATGAGAGAAATGATCCTAGAGCAGAATTTCCTAAGTCTGATGACCAACTGACTCCTGAGGAGAGAAAGTTAGTTAATTTAGACTATATTGCAAAGGACACACTATACAGTACAATTGATGATGGTGTGATGGGAATGATTTCTCACTGCAATACTGCAAAAGAAATTTGGGATACACTAATCAGAATGTGCCAAGGCACAGATCATATCAAGGAAAACAAACTTTCAGTTGCAATTGGAAAGTTTGATAGTTTTGAAATGGATGAAGGTGAATCTATTGACAAAATGGAAGTCAGATTCACTAGCATTATGAATGATCTAAATGCACTTGGAAAGAAATATCCACAGAGAGAAGTTGCATTGAAAATTCTTAGAGGTCTTTCTAAGAAATGGGATATACATGCAGTGGTGATTGAAAACACCAAAAACATTAATTCAATGCCATATCAACAAGTCTTCTCTGAGCTGAAGGCCTATGAGTTTGTAATTGATAAGAAATCCAAAAAGGCTGACAGCAAAGTTGATTCATCATCTAGTAAGAATGTGGCTTTTAAGGCCAAAGATAAAACCTGTAAAACTAGAGAGTCTGAGAACTCCCATGCCAAAAATCAGGATGAGCTTGAGGAAAAGCTAGCACTGATGGCAAGGAGGTTTGAAAGACTTAATAGTAGACTTGGAAAATACAAAAACTATTACAGGAACCACAGGTACCAGAAGAAACCTGAGGACAGATCAACTGAGAAGAAGAAAGACCGAAAGTCGAGGAATCTTCATCCAAAAAGGAAGGACTCCAAGTCCAAAGAAGAAAATGATCGGGATGATGATGCCAACAGATGCTATAATTGCAAAAAAGAAAGGTCACTTCCAAAGATGATTGTCCAGATCGAAAAGCTAAGGAGAGAAGAGAAAGGCAAGCTAAAAGAGACAAGAAGTTCTCTAGCAAAAAGGCCATGGTTGCAGAAGAAGAACATTCTGAGAAGGGATCTAGCTCTTCAGATGAAATATTCTCAGACAGTGAAAGTGATGACATCTGTCTGATGGCCATTGAGGAGGTAAACTCTTCTTTTCTCGTTGTTGCTCCTACACTAGCACAAGAGTTGTCAAGTTCAACGTAAACAAATCAATTTGACCCGATGGATTCTTTTGAGAGTCTAATGAAGGACTATCTTTGCTTTTACAAGAACTGCTAAATGAAACTCAAGAGCAGAATAAGGAACTGAAGGCTGGAAATCTTAAATGGAAAGACTCTAGCAAAACTGAAATCACTTCTCAATTGAAGGGAGCTACTGATGAACTGGATGTTCTGAAAGTACAACTCTCAGAGAAAGAGAAGTTGATAGTGACCCAAAATGAAAAGCTAGAGAAATCCACTGAAGAGATTCAGCTTATCAGAACCAAATTCAATGACCTCTCTGAGAAGCATGAAACTCTACAGAACTGTGAGGATAGTGCACGAGAAGAAGTTAACTCTATTGAATAGTGCATCTAACGTAATAGATGAAATTCAGAGTTACCAGAGAGATCATCACTATAAAAACTGGATTGAGATACATTCCGTGGGGAACCTCACAAGGTCATCTGAATGCTGCATCAAGTAGCAAGAAGACAATCTTTGTAAAACCAGTGGCACCCACACTTCAAAATGAAGAAATGCCCAAGGTTGTAGACAAGGAAAAAGGACCCATGGTTTCAAAGAAACCGAATGATCGTAGGGAAAGCCCAAAACCTCGGTGAAGGCTAGAAAACCCGAAAGCACTCATTGGAAAATTTCAGTAAGTACTTCAAAGCCTCAGCTAAGAATGCAAAACCCGAAAGGATTCAAGACTAAACCATCAGAGGAATCTTGAGAAGAGAAACACTCAAGCAGAGACATTCTCAATCGAAGAGACCAAGTCCTCAAGATATCTTGAAGACCCATATTTCAAGATGCATAACCTAAGCCCCACTTGCCTAAGGGTAAAGGTTATCCAACCCAAGTCAACAAAAGATTCGCATCACCGCACGTAAGCCAAAGCAAATGAACAAAAGGCCCGAACCAAAGAAAAAACTCAAAAGCCCATGTTCATGCTAAGGCTAGCACTCATACACGTAAAAACCGCTAAGGCACCCAAGAGTAGTAAATGTGTATGTTGATGTTTATGGAAGACAAATTAGCCACTCTAAAGTGATTAGAGTTGTCGCAGATTTGGATTCCAAAGGTACAAATTTAACCTTGTAGGACCCTACACAAATTGGGTACCTAAGAATTGATCTGTTTTTCAGGAGGAAAACAAGGGCACTAAGCTGATTAAAGATCACATATCACTGATGAGCAGAGATGAAAAAGCCCCTGATGTATGGTATCTTGACAGTGGATGCTCAAGACATATGACAGATTCAAGAAGATACTCAAATTGACTATGTTGAACAAAGAGGCCCGCAGATCACTTTTTGGAGATAACTCAAGGGACAGATCAAGGATATGGAACTTTGAAATCGATTTCCATATCATATCCATGGTGTTTCATATTTATCTCGATTGAAGCATAACTTGCTTTCAATAAGCCAATTCTGTGATAAAGGTTTTAATGTTGAGTTCTCTAAGAACTTATGTTATGTGAAAGATGATATCTCACAGAAAATATTACTGACTGGTACAAGAAAAGGAAATGTGTATCTTGCTGATTGGAGTTCAACTCCTAAAGATACATGTTTGGTTGCAAAAAGTTCCACAGATACCCGGTTGGTTATGACATAAAAAAGAATGAATCACACGAATTTCAAAAACCCGAATAAGCTTGCAAGATTAGCTCTTGTGAGAGGGTTTCCTAATGAAGTGTTCAAGAAGGAACATATTTGTGATGCATGCCAAAAAAGGAAAACAAATTAGGGCATCATTTAAAAGCAAAGTAGATGTTTCTACCGAAAAGAATACTTAAGTTATCAGATATGGATCTCTTTGGTCCTATAACACCAAAGGAGCACTAATGTCGAAATACACACTAGTAGTAGTTGATGACTACTCAAGATATATTTTGGGTCATATTCTTACTCAAGAAGAAAGAGACTCGAGATAAATCGCCATAATTATCGAGAAGGCTCAAGATTGAGAAAAATCTGAGTGTGGTCAAAATCGATCGACAAAGGAACCGGAATTTATAAATCATATTATATCTCGATTATTATTAAAAAGAAATGGAATTTCTCATGAAACATCAGCTGCAAGGACCCCTCAACAAAATGGTGTTACTGAAAGAAGGAACAGGACTCTAAAAGAAAGTCAGAAGAACTATGATAGTCAAGTCGATATTCCTAAAAGGTTTTGGGAAAGTCACAATATCGCATGCTACTCACAGAAACGCATCCATCCGACAAAGAGTCAAGGCAAAACGCCTTATGAGCTTTGGAATGAAAGGAAGCCTCTTGTTTCTTTCTTTCGTGTGTTTGGTTGCAAGTGTTTCATACACAATAATGGTAAAGATCAGTTGAAAACATTTGATAGTAAAGTTGATGAAGGAATATTCTTAGGATATTCTGAAGTCAGTAAAGCTTTCAGAGTTTACAACTATAGGACTCTTATTGTGGAAGAAACACCTCATGTTGTTTTTGATGAATCTACTTGTGTTCAGAAGAAACAGGGACATGATGCAGATGAACTGACCAAGAGGATCACCAGATTAAGCCTGAAAAAGAATGACAAATCATCCACTGAACCTGAAAAGAAGAAGTCAGTCACATTCTATGATTGGAGTGACTCAGACTCAGATAAAGAAGTTCAGGATGAAACTCAAGATGGTGAGACTCAGGAAAGCCAACACACCAAAGGTGACCAATCTGAACAGACACCAGTTCAGACTCAGGTATGTGATGCCAATGAAGATGTGGTCACAGCTGAGGCAAATTCTGAATCTATCAACCAAAGGCGAACAAATGTCTCTAACAATGTTCTGAATAGAATTTCCCCTGAGGAAGATGATTCCCTTTCTCCTTTCTCGTTGTTCCCGAAGCCATTGAATTAATCGAACCTAACATTTCAAATGTTGAGGATACTATTGAAGGGGGAACATCTAGAAGAAGATGGTTAGATAGTCATCCTACAAGTCAGATTGTGGGTGATCTAACTGATGGTGTCAAAACAAGAAGGTTCCATGGTGAGAGTGCACTATTCTCACGCTTCCTATCGAGAAAGAAACTCATCGAGATTGGTGAAGCTCTACAAGATTCTCTCATGGATTATTGCTATGCAAGATGAGCTGAATCAATTCTCAAGAAATGAAGTATGGGAGCTAGTGGATAGACTGAAAAGGCACAATGTCATTGGAACCAAGTAGGTTTTTAAGAATAAAAGAGATGAAAACAACAACATTGTAAGAAACAAGGCAAGGCTAGTTGCACAAGGTTATTCCCAAGAAGAAGGCTTGGATTATGATGAAACCTTTGCACCTGTTGCAAAGACTAGAAGCCATCGATTGTTTCTTGCATATGCCGCCCACATGAAGTTCGGTCTATCAAATGGATGTGAAAAGTGCATTTTCGAAAAGCGGTGTGCTTAAAGAAGAGGTTTATGTAGAACAACCTCCCGGTTTCAAACAGAATGACCAAGTTTATGTGCTCGTAAAAGCTTTGTATGGTCTTAAGCAAGCACCCAGAAGAGCATGGTATGATACTCTTTCTCGTTTCTTCGACCATGGTTTTGTCAAAGGAACTGTTGATAGAACTCTGTTTGGGGATAGATGATGGGGAAGATATCATAATGGTTCGGGGATATATGTTGATGATATCATTTTTTGGATCCCCAAATCATCAGTTGTGTGAAAAGTTTTCTACACTGATGAAAGGCAAATTTGAGATGTCTATGATGGGGGAGATGAATTTCTTTCTAGGTCTTCAAGTGAAACAATCAAAGGAAGGAATCTTCATCAACCGTGCAAAAGTACACCGAGATCCGATTGCCAAATATGGTGTATAGATTGCAATGCGATTAGAATTCCCATGAATACTAACTACAAGATGGATCCTCGATTTTGAAGGCAAATCGCTGAGTCATAATCGATTATAGAGGAATCATTGGATCATTGCTCTATCTCACACAAGTAGGCCGTGATATAACATTTCTTTGTTGGGATATGTGCAAGATACCAAGCTAATCCTAAGGCTAGTCACATGGAGGTCGCCAAAAAAGATTCAAGTATCTCAAGGGCACAAATGAATAGAGGATTATGGTATCCAAATTGATGATAACCTTGAATTAACCGGGTTACTCGATCTTTGATTTTGGAGGTTGCAGAATTGAAATGTGAAGTCCACTACAGAACTTGTCAATTTCTTGGAAGTAAGTCGATATCTTGGTTTTGAAGAAGAAACGGACCTCGAGAGCAACCAAGATTATCGGAAATTTGAATACATGGCTGCGCAGGAAGTCAGTTGTGCTCAGATTCTTTCGCTCGCAGACAACAATTAAGGGATTATAAAGTTGTAGCTTAATGAAGTACCAATATTTTGTGACAATAATAGTGCCATTGCTCTTTCACAAAATCTGGTATTGCACGCCAGATGCAAGCATGTGGATATCAGACATCACTTCATCAGAGATCATGTCGAGAAAAAGGACATAAGGATGGAGAAAATTCATACTGACAAGCAGAGAGCTGATATCTTGACTAAACCTTTGGCTGAATCAAGATTTCAGGAACTATCAGTTGAATTAGGGATGTTGGATCCAGGTGTATAGAGTAAAATCTGAAAAATTGAAGGTTTTCAGATGCATGAAGTTTTCTCATAATTCTACTGAGAAGCTCAGGATAAAATGGAAATACTGAACTGAGTCTCAGGAAACTCAGATTTACTGAAGGTCAAGAGTCAAGAAGATACTAAACCCATTCAAGATTTTCAAGATCATCATCGACATTTTATCAAGGTCAATACCCAGTAAGACTGATAGAGAGAAATTAGTCTGAAGAAGTAATGACTCATGCGACTTATTTATTGCTTAAGTGAAACTCAGTAATCATTCGCAATAAATACAAAACACCGAGGAATGTTTTTGGGCGGATCTTTGAAATTAGAAGAAGGTCAACAAGTCATTAAATGCTCTGTTACATTTAATCACCAATCAAGTTAAAATGGCGGCTTACTTTTCGAGGATCGACCTTTCACATACCCGATTAATCAAGGATTAATCTTAACCGTTGCTTTTCACCTAACCGGTACAATTTCCCACGATCTCAAAGCTATTTAATACTTTGAAAGCTATACAAGCCAAATATTTTATCAAACCCTTCGTTCTCAAAAATCCTCTGCAAAATAAAACCCTTTGCCCAGAAAGCTTCAAACCCTATTATCTCTAAAAATCTTTCAAAATGGTTCTATCTATCTTTGAACGTTTAGCCAAATCCAATAAACCTTGGTACGAGTTCGTTGTCTCGCTCGATAGCACAACCAACTCTAAACCAGAAGAGGAGGCTCTGCATATGATTCGATTAGCCAAGCTCACCAATCTTGTCGCAAATCGACCGGACCAAGAATACGCGAAAGAGGTAATCGAGTTCATCTGTAATATGACGATAGATGAAGAGAATGGTGTAAACTCTAAAATTACTGTATCACATTTAGAGCACTCGTCTAAATACATCGATTTTGAGAGGGAATTGTATATAATTCCGAAGAATTTAAACGATGTTTTTGAGCTTTGTGATAGAGGAGAGGATCCTGCGGTGTATATGTTGGGTAAAGAGCAGGAGTATTTAGATAGGATTGCTGAGAATCCTGTAAAATTTGAGGCTACACTACATAAGAGGCATTTGAAGCCACAATATAGAGTTTTGTTAGATATTGTGAGCAAATGCATCATGAGCCATTCGGGGAGTTTTGAGCAGATCAGTACCCCGAAGCTTAGATTGATGGCGGCGATCGAGGCTTCACCCACCATCGACTTCAACTGGCTCAGATTCTTGATTCAGGTGGTGACGGAGCAAGCCAAGGTCATAAAGAGGGTTGACGGGGCAATTTCGATCAAAGGCAAGATCCACCATGCCACCAAAATAGCATTTATTTTGGAGATGTGCAGAGAGGAGGAGGACATCTTTGCCAATTCGACCCCATTCCCTAAGACCAAGGTGCTATTCAAGCCCATTGTTGTGAAGAAGCAGGCCATCAGAGGAAAGAAAGAGAAGAAAGTGGAATCACCGATTGCGGCTGCTGAAAAGGAAACCCAACAAGCCAGGGGGAAGGTGCTGTTGGAAGCTAAGAAGGAGCAGGGTGAGAAGTTGAAGAAGAAAACCCTCGCTCCCAAGCGCAAAAGAATGGTGGTTCTCACAAATGATGATGGCAGTGATTCTGAAGAGATTCAACCTGAGAGCCAAACCGCTCAGACATCGCCATTGGAAGTTTTGGCTCAGGTTATCTCTAAGGCACAGAACAGAGCCGAGGAGCCGGGTCTTCTCTGAGGTGCTTGAGACATCGCTCAGTTCAGATAAAATTTCTCAGGAAATTTTTAAAGGAGCTCAGCCTCGAGATTCCTATCGGAAGAAGTGTCGCTCGCATGCATGCCAGAAGAGCCAACTCTGAGTCGGGCCCGAGATCATGCCAACTCAGCCTCGTAACCCACTCAGATGCAAACTGAGGACCTGACTGAACAACATTCAGAGGTTGCTGAGACTCAGGAGCAGCTTAACATTGATGAGCTCCTGAGTGATCTACTTCTTGATCCCTCAGCTGATGCTTCAACTGAACCTAATAGCCCGAGAATGAAGAAGGGCAAAGCTGAAGAAACCGAGTGGAGGAGCAAGGGGGAACGGTTCATCCTTGACCGCTACTCCCTCGAGCTCGGGCTCATTCCCCTCGATCCGCAAGATATCTTCTTGATTAAGGTCGACGGTTTTCATCCTCAATCGACTCTTAGGGAGATGCTTAACATTCTGATTCAGAGGAGAAGACTGGTGGAATGAGGAAACAGCTATCCTGACTGAGTTCTCAGGATTCAGGAAGACAAAGCTCAGGATGAAAAATTCCGATTTTGATGAGCTGGTTCAGAAGAAGATAGTTGAGAGGAGAGCTACTGAAGTTGGTGCCCCTAGCAGCGGAGACAAATTTCAAGATGGGGACCAACAGGGAGATGCTGAGGATCAGTCTCGGATGGAGAAGGAAACTTCTGGTGCTGATCAACTCCGAATCATTCAACCTCGATCGGAAGTTAGCACTCTTCAGGTACCTTTTGGCACTATTCACAATTATGCCAAAGTTACTGAAGTTTCTATCTTTAACTCAATTTTTCGATAAACATGATCGAGGCTCGGATGGAGATCGAGCTCGGATGAAGCCGATGCTCAAAAGACCGACCCTCAGGTTGTGTCTGAACCCCAGGATGATCAATCAGCACAGAAGGTGCATAATGTTCTTGAGATCAACCTCACTCCCATAATGGAGAAGCTTGAGAAGGTTGAGCCAATGATGATCAAGATCACTCAGATAGAAGAGACATTGGCCAGCCAAGCTCAGAAAATGGAGAATCTGAGTACATCTTCAGAGTTGATGCAACTTAAAGACACTCTGACCTCAAAGATGACCTCCATGGAAGACAAGCTGAATGAAAAGCTGGAGGGAGTCAAGGCTGAGCTGAATGCTGAACTAAAACAGAAGCACCAGGAGACAACTGAATTTCTAGAGGTGAAATTGGCAGAGAAGAACGAAGTGCTGATCAAGTCTGCTGTTGAGGAAATGAGCTCAATGCTCAAGACCAAGATGACAGAGATGTTTAAAGAAGCTCTCTCTGGCCAGTTTGCCCATCTTTCTGAAGAGTTCTCTGTGGCAAAGAACCACCTCAGGAGGCTTGAAGATGAACAGGGATTAGTTAGCAGGAGAGGTGCGCTGTGTGAGCAAAGAGCAATACCATATGGACACAGCACTCTCCAGACTTCTTCCAAATTACGGTGCCAAGAAGGGGGAAAGGCCAGATGAAGACCTGAGGAAGTTATTGGCACGTACTTTGGAGAAAAAGGCACAAAAGGAAGCTGAGAAGGAAATCTTATCTGAAGCCTTAAAGGAAGTCGATGCTACTGAGAAACTGAAGTTCAGTGAGGTGGAGAAGCCGATCTACACTCAGGTTTCTGAGGAAACCATGCTTGAAGTTGCAAAAGAGAAACTGAGTGGTAGAACTAAGGTTGGAACAAGCCAGGCTGCTGCTGAATTGCCTATGAAGAGGAAAGCCTTAGGCATTGTTGAACCTGAAAGTAAGCGTGATAAGGCTTCTAAGCCAGTCCAGAGGAAGTTGATTGAAGATTTAGAAGAGTCTGAAAGTCAGGCTCGGAGAAAAGTCTTCAATACAAGGAATGCTCTGAAGACACTTCAGATAGAACAAGCAAAGAAAACTGTTGCTTCGGTCTCAGGCGTCCCTGTGATCAGAAAGAAATTATAAGAAGAGCAGAAGCGAAGGAGTGGATTCAAGAAGTTTACGAGCAAGAGGAAAGGGACTTCAAGAGCACATAAATGGCCCCACGTTGATAAATGGATGCCTATCAAATTCAACGATAGCTGGGAAGAGGTCAAGAGAACCTTCTGGTTCTATTATGATGTGCTCAGGGAATGGAGAGGGGAAAGCTCAGATCAGAATGAAACGTTCATTGAATATCTCCTAACCTTCTATTCTAAATTTCTCCAAAGCTGGATGAATCTTGCAGATGAAGGAAAGGCACAGATTGTAGCCCCCGGTCCATATACCTACCCTCCTCCAAGACTTGATAGTGGTCTGGTGAATGAGAAAGCCATTATTCAAGAGATTGCTCAATATGCTGCTCAGTTGGGTTTGACAGGAAACAGTCCGGATATCATTAAGGAAAGAGATGCTCTGAAGAAAAGGTATTTCGGAATGTTCAACCCGAAGTGCCCAATCGATGAAATCAAGAAGAAGCAAATCAAGAGCGAAGATCAAGAGCAAAAAGATCAAGAGCCAAATCAAGATCGAGCTCAAGACTTACCTGAAGACTCTTGTAATCTTTCAATATTTTTGTCTTTTATTTTTTTTTTCTTTGATAAACTCATTGTAAACTGTAAACTCAAAATCATCATCAATGAAGATTTATCATTCTTGCTCAAAAGATAATATCTCATTATATTATTTACATGTCTTTTAAATTTGATATGCCTGAATGAATGTCTCTGAAGTAATTGTTTGAATATGGGGGAAATTGATTAAAAAATTAAGTATTTAGTGATGAATCCTTTGAGAGATTCATTACTGAAGAAATTGTTGAAAAATTCTCTGTATGGAAATTGTTGGGAGACTCATTATTTAAGGGGGAAATTGTTGAAAATATAACCAATCTTGTAATAGGATAAACTGAAACCTGAGCTTAGGTTAAATGTTTGTAACAAGATAGGTTTTGGCATCATCAAAAAGGGGGAAATTGTTGGGAGATGAATTTAATAAAGATATGATTTTGATTAGATCCCAAAACCCCTGAGTATGACATGTTCGTAATAATCTTGATAGTCGAGTCGATTCTGCTTTTAAAGATTCAGGATGATATCTCGCAAAATGTATAGTCGCCAGACATAGATCAAAGTTACGACCAAGATTCTCAAGAACTCAAGAAGTTTTCAAGAAAAGAAGTTTCAAGATGAAACCGAAATTTCAAGACTCAAGATGAAACCGAGAATCAAGACTCAAAGGAGAAACCGAGAATCAAAGGAGAAATCGAGAATCAAGACTCAAGTGAGAAACAGAGATATCAAGACTCAAAGATGAAATCAAGAATCAAGACTCAAAGATGAAGACTCAAAGATATCACCAAGATACATCTAAATACTCAGAAGACGCTAAAGACTCAGAAGACGCCGAGGACTCGAAGACGCAGAAGACTCGAAGACTCAAGACTCGAAGACTCAAGACTCGTAAGACTCAAGACGCCAAGACATAAGATCAAGAATCAAGATCAAGAATATCAAGGCACAAAAGAATTATCAAGACTCAAGAATGTAATCAATGCTCAAAGATAAACCCGAATGATCCGAGGCAATCAAAAAATATCTATCTCAAGGATACAACATCAAGAAAAACGCGATTACTTTCGAAAAAATAGATATTTGCCAAGACATTCAATGCAGACAAAAGGAACTAAGACAAAGTGTTGTTAAGGTTATATCAACTCAGAGATTGTAACCAAAAGAGCCGTTGAAGGTGTCTACCTTTAACTGGAGACAAAAGTAAAAATAAAGGAAGACAGCACTGTACCATACTGACACTGACAATGATAGGTCGCTGAAAAAGATGTCAGATGTACGAAGTTCCAGACTGCAAAAAGTGAAGACCGGCTACACGAAAAGGCTATTACCTAAAACGTGTTAGGGAGTGTCAAACCCTAAATATAGTCGTTCCTCACACACCATAAGAGGAAACTCACGAAGCTATCTCTCCAACGGATAGTTTTTCAAGAGTGACCTTGGTGTATGCCTATAAATACTTGTGACCCTCTACATTGTAAGGTTATGGGAAATTTTAAGCAACTCAAGAGCTCAAACTTATTATTGCAAGTTGAAGCACTCGAAAAACCGAGAATTTCCCAAGATCTTTATTTCGAAGAGAGCTCACTAAACTAAGCCTAGCTTGATTAGATTTATCCAAAGCTTAGTCGAGATATCTTAGCCTTTGCATTGTACTTAATTGTAAAGGATATCTCATCCTAGTTGGTAACCAACCAAGAAACCCCAAACCCTTGAGAAGGTAGTTTGAGTGTGATTGTTGGTGAGAAGAGTTGTAAAGAGTGAGTAAACTACGCAGAGTAGTCAGAAAGCTCTAAGAGTTGAAGTTAGTAAGCTACAGAGGTAGTCTGAAAGCTTGTTTGTGTTTGAGTAAGTAAACTACGGAGGTAGTCAGAAAGCTCAAGGTCGGGTTGAGTAAGTAAACTACGTGGAGTAGTTAGAAAGCTCAGGGCCGAGTTGAGTAAGTAAACTACGTGAGGTAGTCAGAAAGCTCAGAAGTGATTAGTGAATTTCTCTGAGGATCAGAGAGAGTGGACATAGGAGCTTGAGTCTCTGAACCACTATAAATTGCTGTGTTGTTTATTACTTTCTTTATCTGTGCTTAACTGTTGCATTGACTTGAATTTGAAAGCATACTTTTCACTGATATTCAGTTGGAATCAATCCACTGAAGTTGCATAACTGAATCACAGCTTAATCACTATTCCATTCAGGAAGGTTTTCAGCAAAGCTTAAAATGAGTATAAACTAAGGGCCAACCATTCCGCACATCTGAGTAGCTAGAACAGATAGTTACCAAACTGAAATTACTCTTCTGAGGGTTCAGTAAGTTAGTTATCTGATCCAAGCAACTCAGGATCTCTGAAACTCAGGACTCAGTTGGGATTATCTGAGGTTTCTGAAAGCAGCTCAGGATCACTGTCTCAGTAGACTTTGACTCAGAGCGATTTGTGCTTCTCAGGACCAAATCATCAGGAAAGCCTGACCCAAGCTGATCTCAGTAAGAAAAAGTTTTAAAAACACTGAACACGTGTATTCCCCCCCATACACGTGTAAGACTCGTTTGCACCGGGACCAACAGGGTTCTTCTGTTGATTCCTCAACTGATGCTGGATCAGGTGGGGGCCATTTATGTTCCCTTTCTGATCAGGCCCTCACCTTCCTAGATTCACTTTTGAAATATGAACCAGGTTGGACATATGAGGATCCAGAAGGGCTATCATACCCAATACCCTTCTTATCAGTTGGCTTCCGAAAGTAGCTTGTTATTTCATCAACATTTTTAGAGGCTTTTCCAAAAATCTCTACTTTCTTTCGCAAATTGTCCTCGTTTTGTTTTAGACTCTCATGCAGTCGGAAGAGTTCATCAAACTTAGCTTGAAGGATTTTGAGATCATCAGCTTGCTGCTTGTTTATAGTTTGTTGTTCCTTAACAAGTTTACCCTGATCAGAAGAGTTGACTTTCAGAAACTCCAGTTCTTTGGTCATCTTCTGAACAGTCTCAACTGCTTCCAGTTCACCAACTTTACTTACAGCATTATCCTTAACAAGCTGAATGTTCTCATCCCTTAGCTTATCGTTCTCAGCTTCCACTATTGTATAAGTGTCTATTGCATTAGAGAGATCATCAAACAATTGCTCATTGTAGAGTTGCAGGTCAATCTCTCCAGCAGGTGTGCTCAGCACAACAGGTGTGGAAACAGAAAACACAGAATGTTAAGAAGTTACCTGTTGGGATATTTTAGTTTTGATGAATTATGCCAAAACATTATCAACTTGTGTTATTGAAGCTAATTTATAGATAACAAGTTGAGGGGGAACGAAAGAACAAGTTGAGGGGGAACTCACGAAATCAGATGAAGATGATCGAGATCAGATGAGGTCAAGAGATTTAGACCGATCGAGATCGGATGAGTTAGATGAGTTCGAGTTAATCGATGAAATGCAAAATCGGAAGATAAGAAAAGCTGCCCGGTGATCGTAAGATCAGAGGACCGTAATTGCACTGATTAGATGATCGTAAGAACTGAAATGATATGGTGATCGAAGAGTCGAAGCCGATCAGAAAGTTAACCCACTCGTAAGGTCGTAAGAGAAGGTTGCGTAGACGTAAGAGGTGAGGATGGAGACCGACGAGATCGACGCGGATCGAGATCAGATATGAAGATGAGCAGATGATCAAGATCAGACGTGATTGAGATCGAAAAGCTAAACCGATATGCTAAACCTAATGTAATCGACCGATGCTATCCCCGAGACGTTGATCTCGAAGATGGGTTGATCCGATCAACGAAATGATCGACGCATAAAGAAGAAATCGATAAACCGAGTCAAAGTGACTGGCGAAGGTCGATGTCCGATTCAGAGAATCAACTCGCCAAACTCGAAAGTGTCAAGATGCCCGGATCGCATGCGTCCGGCCAAGAGAAGTCGTTCGGGGTCGCATGCACTCAAGGCTCGGGATAGACCAAGACTCGGATGTCTCTCAAGACACCGAGACTCAGAGAATCTGAATGATTCCAAGGCGAGGAATCCGAGGAATATAGCCCGTTAGAATCACCGACGTGGACTAATGAGAGGAAGACAACCGGCAAGAAGTCATTGCAGATGACTTACAAGAATAGTATGGATTTGAATGTGATTCTCTCCAACGGTAACATTCAAATCCAAACTATAAATACAAGGTCTTTCATCATTCTAATGTGTGGAAGTGTGTGAAAAACACCATTGAAGTTTCTGAGCCAAATCATCTAGCATTTCCACCATAGAACACGAGAGAAAGAAATAGACGATATATTCAAGAGTGTTCTAGAACCCAATCTAAGCAACCCACGATGTATCCTAAGCTTAGAGAGATTTTTCCCATCCTTAGCATTGAGGCTAAACAAATGTAAAGGAAAATCTCAACCTAGTTGAAACCAAACAAACCTTACCCAAATCGATTCGGTTAAGTTTGTAGGTGAGTGTGAACTCAAGAAACATCTAAGATCCCGAAAGGGAGGGTAGGCAATCCCAGTGAGGGTGATAAGTCCCGTTAGAGTGTGAACTCGTTAAACATCTGTAAGCGATCCCGTGGAGGGTGATAAGTCGAGGCGAACCGAGAGGGTGATAAGTCCATTTGAGTGAGAGCTCGGTAAATATCTATAAGTAATCCGTGGAGGGTGATAAGTCCCGTTTGAAGGAATTTCCCAGGAGCAGGGGAGAGTGGATGTAGGAGCTTGAGTCTCCAACCACTATACATTGTTGTGTTGTTTACTGCTTTATGTTCTTATATTGTCATATGCATTCGATTATAAGCAAAACACAACACATGAGCTCCAAAGTTTAAAAATCTGTAATCACTCTGCCCTCACCCCTGTTTTATATGCATCGAACATAATGTTTTCGCTTCCGCACGCGCAAAATGGGTTTTCCACCGGGACCATCAATTGGTATCGAAAGCGGGCACTCAACGGATCACTATTTTCAAAGTGATACCGAAATGATCTATTTTAAAAACATCTCGATCCGATACCATCAATTGGTATCAAAGCAGGTGTTCAAACGGTTCACTGATTTCAAAGTAACCACCTGAACTGATCTTTTAAAAGAAAACCCGTTTCTTTAAAAATGCATATATTCTAATGTTTTGGCGTCATTATCAAAAAGGGGGAAATTGTTGGGATATTTTAGTTTTGATGAATTATGCCAAAACATTATCAACTTGTGTTATTGAAGCTAATTTATAGATAACAAGTTGAGGGGGAACGAAAGAACAAGTTGAGGGGGAACTCACGAAATTAGATGAAGATGATCGAGATCAGACGAGGCTGCAGACGAGACTGATCGAGATCAGATGAGTTAGATGAGTTCCGAGTTAACTGATGAGCTGTGCAAAATCAGAAGATAAGAAAAGCTAAGCCCGGTGATCGTAAGATCGGATGACCGTAATATACCGATTAGATGATCGGAAGAAACGGAAGTGATATGGTGATCGGAAGAATGACAAGCCGTGATCGAAAAGAAACCGACCGTAAGATCGTAAGAGAAGGTTGCGTAGATCGTAAGAGGAAGCAGATGAGACCGACGAGATCGACGTGATCGAGATCGACATGAAAGATGAGCGGATGATCAAGATCGACGTGATTGAGATGGACATGTGCTAAACTCGATATGCTAAACCTAATGTACCGACCGATGCTATCCGAAGTTGTTGATCTCGAAGATGTGTTGATCTCGATCGGTCGAAATGATCGATCCGATAAAGAAGAAATCGATACTGAGTAAAGTGACTCAAGGTCGATGTTCGACCAGAACTCAACTCGGTCGACTCGGTGTCAAGATGCCTAATCGCATAAGGTCCATTTGAAGAGAAGTCACCAAGGCTCAGACAGACTCAAGGCTCGATAGACTGAAGACTCGTGATGTCTCTCAAGACACCGAGACTCGTGAGAATCTGAATGATTCCAAGGCGAGGAATCGAGGAATATAGCCGTTAGAATCACCGACGTGGACCAATGAGAGGAAGACAACCATCAAGAAGTTCAGACTTACAAGAATAGTATGGATTTGAATGTGATTCTCTCCAACGGTAACATTCAAATCCACACTATAAATACAAGGTCTTTCATCATTCTAATGTGTGGAAGTGTGTGAAAAACACCATTGAAGCTACAGAGCCAAATCATCTAGCATTTCCACCATAGAACACAGAGAAAGAAATAGACGCATATATTCAAGAGTGTTCTAGAACCCAATCTAAGCAACCCACGATGTATCCTAAGCTTAGAGAGATTTTCCCATCCTTAGCATTGAGGCTAAACAAATGTAAGGGAAAATCTCAACCTAGTTGGAAACCAAACAAACCTTACCCAAATCAGTCGGTTAAGTTTGTAGGTGAGTGTGAACTCAGTAAACATCTAGCAATCCCGAAAGGGAGGGTAGGCAATCCCGAGTGAGGGTGATAAGTCCCGTTGGAGTGTGAACTCGTTAAACATCTGTAGGCGATCCCGTGGAGGGTGATAAGTCCCGAGGCGAACCCGAGAGGGTGATAAGTCCAGTTTGAGTGAGAGCTCGGTAAATATCTATATAAGCAATCCGTGGAGGGTGATAAGTCCCGTTTGAAGGAATTTCCCTAGGAACAGGGAGAGTGGATGTAGGATCTTGAGTCTCCGAACCACTATACATTGTTGTGTTGTTTACTGCTTTATGTTCTTATCTTGTCATAACGCATTCGATTATAAGCAAAACACAACACATGAGCTCCAAAGTTTAAAAATCAGAATCACTCGCCCTCACCCCGTTTTTATATGCATCGAACATAATGTTTTCGCTCGTGAGATGTCAGAAAATGGGTTTTCCAAAGGACCATCAATTGGTATCGAGCGGGCACTCAACAGATCACTATTTTCAAAGTGATCGCCTGAGCTGATCTATTTTAAAACCTGTCTCTGATCTGATACCATCAATTGGTATCAGAGCAGGTGTTCAAACGGTTCACTGATTTCAAAGTAACCACCTGAACTGATCTTTTAAAATAAAAACCCTTTTCTTTAAAAATGCATATATTCTAATGTTTTGGCGTCATTATCAAAAAGGGGGAAATTGTTGGGATATTTTAGTTTTGATGAATTATGCCAAAACATTATCAACTTGTGTTATTGAAGCTAATTTATAGATAACAAGTTGAGGGGGAACGAAAGAACAAGTTGAGGGGGAACTCACGAAATCAGATGAAGATGATCGAGATCAGACGAGGCTGCAGACGAGACTGATCGAGATCAGATGAGTTAGATGAGTTCCGAGTTAACTGATGAGCTGTGCAAAATCAGAAGATAAGAAAAGCTAAGCCACCGATCGTAAGATCGATGACCGTAATGCACTGATTAGATGATCGGAAGAACAAATCAAGCCGATATGGTGATCGGAAGAAATGGATAAGTCGATCGAAAAAACCGACCCGTAAGATCGGAAGAGAGAAGGTTGCGGATCGGAAGAGGAGCGGATGAGATCGACGAGATCGACGTGATCGAGATCAGATATGAAGATGAGCAGATGATCAAGATCAGACGTGATTGAGATCAGATGTGCTAAACTGATATGCTAAACCTAATGAACTGACATGATGCTATCCTGAGATGTTGATCTGAAGATGTGTTGATCCGATCAATGAAATGATCGGATCGGACAAAGAAGAAATCGAGATGCTTTGAGTCAAAGTGACCGAAGGTCGGGATGTTCGAATTGAGAGAATCGAACTCGGTCGACTGAGTGTCAAGATGCCTAATCGCATAAGGTCCGTGAAGAGAAGTCACTGAAGGCTCGCATGCACTCAAGGCTCAGATAGACTGAAGACTCGGATGTCTCTCAAGACACGAGACTCGAGAGAATCTGAATGATTCCAAGGCGAGAATCGAGGAATATACCCGTTAGAATCACCGACGTGGACTAATGAGAGGAAGACAACCGGCTGAAGAAAGTTCAACAGATTTTTACAAGAATAGTATGGATTTGAATGTGATTCTCTCCAACAAGAACATTCAAATCCACACTATAAATACAAGGTCTTTCATCATTCTAATGTGTGGAAGTGTGTGAAAAACACCATTGAAGCTACAGAGCCAAATCATCTAGCATTTCCACCATAGAACACAGAGAAAGAAATAGACGCATATATTCAAGAGTGTTCTAGAACCCAATCTAAGCAACCCACGATGTATCCTAAGCTTAGAGAGATTTTCCCATCCTTAGCATTGAGGCTAAACAAATGTAAGGGAAAATCTCAACCTAGTTGGAAACCAAACAAACCTTACCCAAATCAGTCGGTTAAGTTTGTAGGTGAGTGTGAACTCAGTAAACATCTAGCAATCCCGAAAGGGAGGGTAGGCAATCCCGAGTGAGGGTGATAAGTCCCGTTGGAGTGTGAACTCGTTAAACATCTGTAGGCGATCCCGTTGAGGGTGATAAGTCCCGAGGCGAACCCGAGAGGGTGATAAGTCCAGTTTGAGTGAGAGCTCGGTAAATATCTATAGGCAATCCCGTGGAGGGTGATAAGTCCCGTTTGAAGGAATTTCCCTAGGAACAGGGAGAGTGGATGTAGGAGCTTGAGTCTCCGAACCACTATACATTGTTGTGTTGTTTACTGCTTTATGTTCTTATCTTGTCATAACGCATTCGATTATAAGCAAAACACAACACATGAGCTCCAAAGTTTAAAAATCTGTAATCACTCTGCCCTCACCCCTGTTTTATATGCATCGAACATAATGTTTTCGCTTCCGCACGCGCAAAATGGGTTTTCCACCGGGACCATCAATTGGTATCAGAGCAGGCACTCAACAGATCACTATTTTCAAAGTGATCGCCTGAGCTGATCTATTTTAAAACCTGTCTCTGATCTGATACCATCAATTGGTATCAGAGCAGGTGTTCAAACGGTTCACTGATTTCAAAGTAACCACCTGAACTGATCTTTTAAAAGAAAAACCCTTTTCTTTAAAAATGCATATATTCTAATGTTTTGGCGTCATTATCAAAAAGGGGGAAATTGTTGGGATATTTTAGTTTTGATGAATTATGCCAAAACATTATCAACTTGTGTTATTGAAGCTAATTTATAGATAACAAGTTGAGGGGGAACGAAAGAACAAGTTGAGGGGGAACTCACGAAATCAGATGAAGATGATCGAGATCAGACGAGGCTGCAGACGAGACTGATCGAGATCAGATGAGTTAGATGAGTTCCGAGTTAACCGGATGAGTCAGGCAAAAATCGTAAGATAAGAAAAGCTAAGCCACCGGATGATGACCGTAATGCACTGGATTAGATGATCAAGAACAATGAGTCGATATGGTGATTAAGAGCCGATGTCGATCGAAAGAAACCCGACTGTAAGATCGTAAGAGAAGGTTGCAGATCGGAAGAGAGCAGATGAGATCGATCGAGATCGACGCGGATCGAGATCGATATGAAGATGAGCAGATGATCAAGATCAGACGGATTGGGATCGATGTGCTAAACCGATATGCTAAACCTAATGTAACGACCGATGCTATCCCGAGATGTTGATTCGAAGATAGTTGATTCGATCACCGAAATGATCGATCGCATAAAGAAGAAATCGATAGTTCGAGTCAAAGTGACCGAAGGTCAGATGTCCGACCAGAGAACTCAACCGACTGAAGTGTCAAGATGTTCGATCGAACGACAAGGTCCAAGAGAAGTCACCAAGGCTCGGGACGGACTCAAGGCTCGGATAGACACGAAGACTAAGATGTCTCTCAAGACACCGAGACTCGAGAGAATCTGAATGATTCAAGGTGAGGATCCGAGGAATATAGTCGTTAGAATTTGACGTGGACTAATGAGAGGAAGAAAACTGAAGAAGAAGGCGACTTACAAGAATAGTATGGATTTGAATGTGATTCTCTCCAACGGTAATATTCAAATCCACACTATAAATACAAGGTCTTTCATCATTCTAATGTGTGGAATTGTGTGAAAAACACCATTGAAGCTACAGAGCCAAATCATCTAGGATTTCCACCATAGAACCACAGGAGAGAAAGAAATAGACGATATATTCAAGAGTGTTCTAGAACCCAATCTAAGCAACCCACGATGTATCCTAAAGCTAGAGAGATTTTCCCATCCTTAGCATTGAGGCTAAACAAATGTAAGGGAAAATCTCAACCTAGTTGAAACCAAACAAACCTTACCCAAATCAGTCGGTTAAGTTTGTAGGTGAGTGTGAACTCAGTAAACATCTAGCAATCCCGAAAGGGAGGGTAGGCAATCCCGAGTGAGGGTGATAAGTCCCGTTGGAGTGTGAACTCGTTAAACATCTGTAGGCGATCCCGTGGAGGGTGATAAGTCCCGAGGCGAACCCGAGAGGGTGATAAGTCCAGTTTGAGTGAGAGCTTGGTAAATATCTATAGGCAATCCCGTGGAGGGTGATAAGTCCCGTTTGAAGGAATTTCCCTAGGAACAGGGAGAGTGGATGTAGGAGCTTGATTCTCCGAACCACTATACATTGTTGTGTTGTTTACTGCTTTATGTTCTTATCTTGTCATAACGCATTCGATTATAAGCAAAACACAACACATGAGCTCCAAAGTTTAAAAATCTGTAATCACTCTGCCCTCACCCCTGTTTTATATGCATCGAACATAATGTTTTCGCTTCCGCACGCGCAAAATGGGTTTTCCACCGGGACCATCAATTGGTATCAGAGCAGGTACTCAACAGATCACTATTTTCAAAGTGATCGCCGGTACGATCTATTTTAAAACATCTCGATCGATACCATCAATTGGTATCAGAGCAGGTGTTCAAATGGTTCACTGATTTCAAAGTAACCACCTGAACTGATCTTTTAAAAGAAAAACCCTTTTCTTTAAAAATGAATATATTCTAATGTTTTGGCGTCATTATCAAAAAGGGGGAAATTGTTGGGATATTTTAGTTTTGATGAATTATGCCAAAACATTATCAACTTGTGTTATTGAAGCTAATTTATAGATAAGAAGTTGAGGGGAACGAAAGAACAAGTTGAGGGGAACTCAATTTAAATCGGATGAAGATGATCGAGATCGACGAGGTCATGAGACGAGACCCATCGAGATCGAATGAGTTAGATGAGTTCGAGTTAAGCGATGAACATGCAAAATCGAGAAGATAAGAAAAGCTAAGCGGTGATCGTAAGATCGGATGACCGAAACGAACGATTAGATGATCGAAGAAAAGCGAGTGATATGGTGATCGGAAAGTTCGAAAGTCGATCGTAAAAGAAACCGAAGATCGGAAGAAGGAGTTTGTTGGTCGAAGAGGAGGATAGAGGTGGACGAGATCCGGGCGTGATCGAGGATCGGATATGAAGATGAAGCGGATGATCAAGATCGAGGGCGTGATTGAGATCGATAATGCTAAACCGATATCTTTAAACCCTAATATCTTGACTTGATCTATCCCTGAGATGTTGATGCGAAGATGGTTGATCGATCGGTCAGGCTGATCGATCAGGAAAGAAGAAATCGATAGCCTGGAGTCGAAGTGACTCGAAGGTCGGGATGTCCGAATTCGTGAGGCCCGAACTCGGTCGGCTGAGTGTCGATATATCTGATCAGACAAGGTCCGTGAAGAAGTCACCAAGGCTCAGACGGACTGAAGGCTCGGATAGACACGAAGACTCGGATGTCTCGAAGACACCGAGACTTCGGAAGAATCTGAATGATTCAAATACGAGGAATCGGGAATATAGTAGATTAGAATCAGTGACGTGGACTAATGAGAGGAAGACAACCAAACTGAAGAAGTTCGGCCAGATTTTACAAGAATAGTATGGATTTGAATGTGATTCTCTCCAACGGTAACATTCAAATCCACACTATAAATACAAGGTCTTTCATCATTCTAATGTGTGGAAGTGTGTGAAAAACACCATTGAAGCTACAGAGCCAAATCATCTAGCATTTCCACCATAGAACACAGAGAAAGAAATAGACGCATATATTCAAGAGTGTTCTAGAACCCAATCTAAGCAACCCACGATGTATCCTAGCTTAGAGAGATTTTCCCATCCTTAGCATTGAGGCTAAACAAATGTAAGGAAAATCTCAACCTAGTTGAAACCAAACAAACCTTACCCAAATCATTCGGTTAAGTTTGTAGGTGAGTGTGAACTCAAGAACATCTAAAGAATCCCGAAAGGAGGGTAGGCAATCCCGAGTGAGGGTGATAAGTCCCGTTGGAGTGTGAACTCGTTAAACATCAGAAGTATCCGTGGAGGGTGATAAGTCCCGAGGCGAACTTAGGAGAGGGTGATAAGTCCGATTTGAGTGAGAGCTCTCATTAAATATCTATAGCAATCCGTGGAGGGTGATAAGTCCCGTTTGAAGGAATTTCCCTAGGAAGGGGAGAGTGGATGTAGGAGCTTGAGTCTCCGAACCACTATACATTGTTGTGTTGTTTTTGCTTTATGTTCTTATCTTGTCATAACGCATTCGATTATAAGAAAAAACACAACACATGAGCTCCAAAGTTTAAAAATCTGTAATCACTTCGCCTCACCCTTACATTTTTATATGCATCGAACATAATGTTTTCGCTTCGACGCCTTGCAAAATGGGTTTTCCACGGGACCATCAATTGGTATCGAAAGGTGCACTCAACAGATCACTATTTTCAAAGTGATACTTTCGAAATGATCTATTTTAAAACTGTCTCGATCCGATACCATCAATTGGTATCGAGCGGTGTTCAAACAGTTCACCGATTTCAAAGTAACCACACCGAATCGATCTTTTAAAAGAAAAACCCTTTTTTTTAAAAATGCATATATTCTAATGTTTTGGCGTCATTATCAAAAATGGGAAATTGTTGGGATATTTTAGTTTTGATGAATTATGCTGAAAACATTATCAACTTGTGGTTATTGAAGCTAATTTATAGATAACAAGTTGAGGGGGGAACGAAGAACAAGTTGAGGGGAACTCACGAAATCGATGAAGATGATCGAGATCGACGCGAGGTTGCGAGCGAGACTCGATCGAGATCGATGAGTTAGATGAGTTCGAGTTAACCGATGAGGCTGGCAAAATCGGAAGATAAGAAAAGCTAAGCCGGTGATCGGATGACCGTAATGGACTGATTAGATGATCGGAGAAACGATCAGTGATATGGTGATCGGAAAGAGTCGATGGTGATCGAAAGAATGACGGAAGATCGGAAGAAGGTTGCGGATCGGAAGAGGAGCGGATGAGACCGATCGAGATCGACGTGATCTAGATCGAGATATGAAGATGAAGCAGATGATCAAGATCAAACGTGATTGAGATCGATGTGCTAAAACCGATACGCTAAACCTAATGTAATGACTTGATGCTATCCCGAGATGTTGATCTGAAGATGTTGATTCGATCAATCGCCGATCGTGATCGCATAAAGAAGAAATCGATACTCGAGTCAAAGTGACGAAGGTCGATGTTGAATTCAGAAGAACTCGGCCAAATTTCGAAAGTGTCAAGATGCTCCGACGTATAAGGTCCGAAGAGAAGTCACCCCAAGGCTCGGAGACGGACCAAGGCTCGATAGACTCAAGACTCGGATGTCTCAAGACACCGAGACTCAGAGAATCTGAATGATTCCAAGGCGAGGAATCGAGGAATATAGCCGTTAGAATCACCGACGTGGACCAATGAGAGGAAGACAACCAGCCTTTCAAGAAGTCACAGACTTACAAGAATAGTATGGATTTGAATGTGATTCTCTCCAACGGTAACATTCAAATCCACACTATAAATACAAGGTCTTTCATCATTCTAATGTGTGGAAGTGTGTGAAAAACACCATTGAAGCTCTGAGCCAAATCATCTAAGCATTTCCACCATAGAAACGAGAGAAAGAAATAGAAGACGATATATTCAAGAGTGTTCTAGAACCCAATCTAAGCAACCCACGATGTATCCTAGCTTAGAGAGATTTTCCCATCCTTAGCATTGAGGCTAAACAAATGTAAGGGAAAATCTCAACCTAGTTGAAACCAAACAAACCTTACCCAAATCGATCGGTTAAGTTTGTAGGTGAGTGTGAACTCAATAAACATCTAGCAATCCCAAAAGGAGGGTAGGCAATCCCAGTGAGGGTGATAAGTCCCGGTTGGAGTGTGAACTCGTTAAACATCGTAAGCGATCCCGTGGAGGGTGATAAGTCCCGAAGGCGAAAGGAGAGAGGGTGATAAGTCCAGTTTGAGTGAGAGCTCGGTAAATATCTATAGGCAATCCCGTGGAGGGTGATAAGTCCCGTTTGAAGGAATTTCCCTAGGAACAGGGAGAGTGGATGTAGGAGCTTGATTCTCCGAACCACTATACATTGTTGTGTTGTTTACTGCTTTATGTTCTTATCTTGTCATAACGCATTCGATTATAAGCAAAACACAACACATGAGCTCCAAAGTTTAAAAATCAGTAATCACTCTGCCCTCACCCCTGTTTTATATGCATCGAACATAATGTTTTCGCTTCCGCACGCGCAAAATGGGTTTTCCACCGGGACCATCAATTGGTATCAGAGCAGGCACTCAACAGATCACTATTTTCAAAGTGATCGCCTGAGCTGATCTATTTTAAAACCTGTCTCTGATCTGATACCATCAATTGGTATCGAAAGCGAGTGTTCAAAACAGTTCTTGATTTCAAAGTAACCACTGAATCGATCTTTTAAAAGAAAAACTCTTTTTCTTTAAAAATGTATATATTCTAATGTTTCAAGGTCATTATCAAAAAGGGGGAAATTGTTGGGATATTTTAGTTTTGATGAATTATGCCAAAACATTATCAACTTGTGTTATTGAAGTTAATTTATAGATAACAAGTTGAGGGGGAACGAAAGAACAAGTTGAGGGGGAACTCACGAAATCAGATGAAGATGATCGAGATCGCATTTAGGTCGCAGCGATTTAGACCGATCGAGATCAGATGAGTTAGATGAGTTCGAAAGTTAAGCGATGAGTTTGGCAAAATCGGAAGATAAGAAAAAGCTAAACCCGGTGATCGGAAGATCGGATGACCGTAATGAACTGATTAGATGATCGGAAGAACGGTCGGTGATATATGGTGATCGGAAGAAATTACAAAGTCGATCGAAAAGAAACCCACCGGAAGATCGAAGAGAAGGTTGCAGATCGGAAGAGGAGCGGATGAGACCGATCGAGATCGACGCGGATCGAGATCGGATATGAAGATGAGCGGATGATCAAGATCGACGTGATTGAGATCGGATGTGCTAAACCGATATGCTAAACCTAATGTACTTACGATGCTATCTCGAGATGTTGATCTCGAAGATGTGTTGATCTCGATCGGTCGAGTGATGAGATCGCATAAAGAAGAAATCGATAGCCCGAGTCAAAGTGACACGAAGGTCGGGATGTCTGGATTCAGAGAGAATCGAACTCGTTCCACTGAGTGTCAAGATGCCCGACGACAAGGTCCATCAAGAGAAGTCACCAAGGCTCGAGACGGACCAAGGCTCAGATAGACACGAAGACTCGGATGTCTCAAATATTTTGAGACTCGAGAGAATCTGAATGATTCCAAGGCGAGGAAATCGAGGAATATAGCCGTTAGAATCACCGACGTGGACCAATGAGAGGAAGACAACCAACTGAAGAAGAAGCCAGACTTACAAGAAATAGTATGGATTTGAATGTGATTCTCTCCAACGGTAACATTCAAATCCACACTATAAATACAAGGTCTTTCATCATTCTAATGTGTGGAAGTGTGTGAAAAACACCATTGAAGCTACAGAGCCAAATCATCTAGCATTTCCACCATAGAACACAGAGAAAGAAATAGACGCATATATTCAAGAGTGTTCTAGAACCCAATCTAAGCAACCCACGATGTATCTAAGCTTAGAGAGATTTTCCCATCTTAGCATTGAGGCTAAACAAATGTAAGGGAAAATCTCAACCTTGTTGAAACCAAACAAACCTTACCCAAATCGGTCGGTTAAGTTTGTAGGTGAGTGTGAACTCAAGAACATCTAGCAATCCCGAAAGGGAGGGTAGGAAATCCCGAGTGAGGGTGATAAGTCCCGTTGGAGTGTGAACTCGTTAAACATCTGTAGGCGATCCCGTGGAGGGTGATAAGTCCCGAGGCGAACCCGAGAGGGTGATAAGTCCAGTTTGAGTGAGAGCTCGGTAAATATATATAGGCAATCCCGTGGAGGTGATAAGTCCCGTTTGAAGGAATTTCCCCAGAAGGCAGGGGAGAGTGGATGTAGGAGCTTGAGTCTCCGAACCACTATACATTGTTGTGTTGTTTACTGCTTTATGTTCTTATCTTGTCATAACGCATTCGATTATAAGCAAAACACAACACATGAGCTCCAAAGTTTAAAAATCTGTAATCACTCTGCCCTCACCCCTGTTTTATATGCATCGAACATAATGTTTCGCTTCCGCACGCGCAAAATGGGTTTTCCACCGGGACCATCATTACCTCACTTTGATCAACATCCTTGGCCATGAGACAGAAGTCGTCATCTGATCAGAACATCAGATCATCGAAGTTGTCTAAATCATCAGCAGTGGTCATCAGACAGAAGTCTTCTACAGATGAATAACCAGAATCATCTGATCGTAGATAAGAATCATCTATCCCAGATGTATCAGCAACCATGACTTTTTTGTCTCTGTATCTTTGCTCTCTTCTGTTCCGCTTATCTTCTCTTTCTCTAGGAGTCAGGTCAGGGCAATCTGCACTGTAGTGACCTGGTTTCTTAAAGTTGAAACATGCTCTAGGTTCCATGGAATTTTTCTCCCAGGTGAGTCATTTCTTCAGAGGATCGTGGGGGTGACTTCGGTTTGCTCGTAATCGAATTCTTCCATCGACGATCTGTTGTCTCTTCTATCATCAGAACGATCATCTATCTTCTTATCTTCTCTGCGGTCATCTCTATGATCATCTCTCCTGTCATCAGAACGGTTCCTTTCTTGTGATCTGTCAGTAGATGTTCTATCTCTTCCTTTGTTGTTCTGATAGTCTTTATAAAATTTCTAATATTTTCCCAGTTGAACGTTGGATCGTTCAAGCTTTCTGGTTAGCAAAGCAATCTGTTTAGTTTGACTCATGATATTTCCAATTGGTTCAATAGATTCCGAACTGCTACTAGCTGCCTTGAATGTAACAACTTTGGATATGGTAGGTGTAGCTTCAGTCTTACATTTGTTTTAGAACTTCCATCACAACTATAAATTTCCCAACAATTTCCCCCTTTTTGATGGAACCAAAACATTTAAACAGAAAAACAGATAACCAAATGTAAAGAACACACAAGAAATCAAAAGACAATGAGATGTTGTCTTAAGACCAGAAAGATAATGCATTTCATTCATGAGAGTTTGTCAATTACAAGTACAATGAAAGAGCAAGTAAAATTACCTAAAATCTGATCCTAAGAAGCAGTCTCCTGATCTCTTCTTCATATATCAATAGTCCTCTGGCTGGGAGGGATCTCAAAGATCTTGTACATCTTTGCAGAAGTTCCCTCAGCCTGTCTTCTTCAATGATGTCTCCTCTGTCTGCAAATTTGAAGAACAATCTCTTAAAGGCAACTAGATCAAAAGTCTGATTTGGCCTAAGAGGAGGTATGATGGGCTCAGATCTGGGTGCAGTTGGCACCAACGTCATGATCTTCCCTTCTCGCATTACTGCATTATAGAAGCTTTCATACTTCGTCTCCAGCCAGTTTAGAAAATCAGCATCGAACTTACCTTGGTCTTGTTCTTCTGGCAGCTTCTGAAGAATATATACATCAACCAGCCAATCAGTCTTGATCCTATTCCATTCTGGCACCAGATCCTGACAGCATATTAGAATGCTCAACATTGGAGCAGGCAGGGCTCTTTCCTACCAGTCCATTTCTTCAGCAGCAACAACTTTTAGCCTTTGTCGTCTGACATACTTCCTATCCAGTCCAGCTGCTTCCAGAAGTTTCTTTCTCTTGACTGCTTCATCCGTTACCTTCTGTCTTTTGGCTCGCTCTTCTTGTTCTCTTATATGCTCTTTCGACAACAGCAGTTATGAACTGGTTACAATAGTTTTCTGAATAGGTCATTTAACCTGCTTTCCTTTCTGTTGCTTCCTCTTTTTAGCTTCAGCTTTTGCTGCTTCTTCTGCTTCTATCCTCTTTGCCAACTCAAGACTTCTTGATAGGTCTTCTGCATTGATCCTCTTCTGAACAGATGAGGAGAAGTTTTCGATCTTGTCAACTCGAGCAGTGAGTTCTCCCATGGACTTGTCCTGAATCTCTAGCTGCTTGTTGTGTTCTTCAATAGGTGTGAATAGTTCAGCTAGTTCAGTATCTTGGACCTCGGCACCTGTTGGGATTATACTGGAAAATATGCTTTTACTTTGTATAATCAAAACTGAATTTCGGACTTATTCACTGAAATGAATTGTTTATCACTGATGCTTTAAATATCATCGAATGTTACATATATTTACTGCATAATTGTTCAATAAATAGTACGTGTTACATTGTAGTTAATTTAGTGATACCAGATCACAAAAGATTAAATTAACAGTCCCTTGTAACTAAAAGTACACCATTCACGACCTAGATGGAAATGAACAATCCATCGTGAAAGGTTGAAGTGTAAGGCTCGGATTGGCTTGTCTTGACCAAGAGATTACACTAGTGCATGACCGATACCTTTGGATAGGACCCTGAGGAGGACAAATTCTTGAGCCGAACAAGGAAGAATTAGACCTCGGTGGTTCGTTATTTCTTAATCTTCGTTCTTAAATAGGATCACGTGTGGTTGGTAACTATTGCTTTGACTTATCATGGGTAGAGAATCAACGAGATTCAATAATTTTTATCTTGGGCAATATTATTGGTCACATGTGATTGCTAAGATTTAATACGGAGAATCGTGGTGCAAAGTACGCTTTTGTTGTTCGATTTGCCCCTGGGAGGTTCATAAGTTTTATCATACCAAATCTTGCTAGTGGAACTAGTTTTAGGTATGGATAATAATGTTGAACCGTTCCTTAACAAAAGGACAAAAGATATTAATTAACGGAAAGCTATTTCAGGTGGCTTGAATTAATTAATGGGCTAGATAATCTTAAACACGGAAATAATAGCAAGAGCCATATCGATAGAATATGGGTTAAGATGGATAGTGCAATATTAATTATGTAGTGGGATTAATTAATATTTATGGGCTTGAATAATATTGTGGCTCAATATTGATAATTCAAGATCCATTGGAAGGTCCAATCTTAATTCTCCTAAAGGTCCCCTAAGTAGCCCAACATATAGTCCAATAACTGAAAAAGGTGTTTAAAATAAAATAAATATTGTTGCTTATTTTTCCTCATAATTTTCAAAATTTATGGATAAAAGGGGAGAAAGATTTTCTTTGAATTTTGTTATGGAATGAAGATATGTATTCTTGGAATACAAGATTATCTCATTAAATTCAAGAAATCTCCCACTTGGTTATTTATATAGCTTATTTCGAAAAATTTTGAAATATAGAGGGCAAGAAAGATTTTCTTGATTTTCTTGAAAAGATATTATGGAAGATATGTATTTCTTGAAATACAAAAATATCTCATAAATTCAAGAAGATCCAAATCTTGGATTCTTATTACTCCTATTTTTCGAAATATACTCCATAACAAAGAGTAGGTGGGATTTTGTGGAATATTATAATTATGGAAAAAAGAATATAGGAGATATATTCAAGATTTCTTTGAGATCAAGAAAAGATTTTCCCACATTGTTTTTGCCCCAAAATTTCGACCACCACTACTCTATAAATAGGGGAAGATTCTTTCATTCCCAAGTACAATTCCATGTGCTGGAAAAATTAGTAAATCCACAAAGGTGGTGCAACAAAGTTTATTTTCCTTTTGTTAATTGTTCGCAAGCGTCCTACAACCGGATAGTCGAGCAAGGATTAAGGGAATACTTGGGAAGTTCTTTTTGTGTGTCTAATCAACAAGACCATTGCCGTCCCAAGAGGTATATTCACGTAAACTCGTAGAATTTCCGCATGCGTAGGATTTACGTGAATTGATTATATGCATGATTTGTTGTTGGATTATTATTTGAATTAATATAAGATTAATTAATGCTAGTAATAATTATAAGAATTAAATTTGTATTTAAATATTCATCCCGAATAGATCCGTGCAACTTATTCCCCAACAGAACCTTCGCCTTCTGCAGAAGTAGTTTGTCTGGATGTAGCAGTGGCAGTTACTAAGGTCAGTTGACCTGCTTGGGCAGTTTGTTTTTCTGACATCTCCTTCCCCCTTTTTGGTTGCATCAAAAAGGTGTGAGAACTTGTTTTCCAGGTTACCAAACAGTTTGATCAACTCCTGTTTCAGCTCCTCCACTTTCAAGGGTGTAATCTTAACAGGTGTGGAAGGTGTAGCTGGTCCAAGCATTCTTAATACAACATTCTCAAGGGATGTTTTGGCCTTGCTCATGGAGCTCTCAAATCTCCTCCAAGCAGCATCAAAACTGGTATCAACTTGGACAAGGGACTTGTACACTTCTTCGAAAAGAATTCTTACATCAGATAGAGATGAAGCCTCAACTCCCAGCTTCTGAATGAGCAAACCTACCCTCTTCATCTCTTTCTCAGCAATCTCAGTGTGCATATCTGCCAATTTAGTTGATGTGTGATTCCTCTCCGATTCAACCAATTGTCTGGTTCTCTCCTCCATCTGATTCATCATATTGGTTGCTAGAGCATTGAATTGAGTTTCCACAGTTGTCTTCACCCCATCTTGAATAGTTGTCAAAATCCGATCTAGGGTCTCAGGCGGAATCACAGCTACTTTCTCAAATGTTTGTGCCTCATCAGCTAGGGTCTCATCTACTCCACCCTTAGCTAGTTCATCGGCAGCTTGCTCAGATTAGATATACTGATGAGCAATGTCCCAGACCATCTGATCGGTCTCCTCAACATCTGGATAGCCTATCTTCTTATTTACCAGCCATGCAACATCCTCATCCGAGGCCAATTCTGCAACACTGTTCACACCAGCCAACTACTTCATCTTCAACTCCAAGTCTACAAATTCTGCAATCCCATATGCCTCCAGTATAATCAGAAAGGCCTCAATGTCTTGTAGCCTGATATCCCTCCAGAACAGGATATCAGCTACCTACTGTCTGACCCCTGGGTGATCAACCAGATGGGAGAAGTTGGTGTTCAGATAATTCTCAACTCTTCTCCTTAGAAATTTGACTGTCGGATGCACCTGCTCAGGTGAAGCGTGTTCTAGAATGACTCTGGTGTTGAAAGGGTTGTGGGTTACAGAGACAAACAAGGCATCCACTTGTCAATGTGCGGCCACTTCTGAGTCTTTACCGTACCCATCCTTTTGCTTAAAAACTTTTTAAAACCACCTCTTCTTTTCTGCTCTTCTTCTTTCTTCTTCCTGATAAGTGGAACACCTGAAACTGAAACAGTAGTCTTCTTCTCTTTTTCAATCTGAAGAACTTTCAGAGTTTTCTTGGTATCGAAGACTTCTTTCTGAGTTTCAGTTTCTTCCTCAGATTCTTCAAATTCCATTATCAACTTCCTCTGAGTAGGTTTTGAAACTTTAGCTCTTTTTTTTTTTTCTTTTCTTGTTCCTGTTAATGCAACAGTCTTTCTCTTTTCAGGTCTGACTTGCTCTTCACCGGCTTTGCTTGTCTCAATCATCCTTCTATCACTCAGTTTTGCACCAATTACTTCCTGAATGGTTTGCTCAGATGTTTGAGTGAAGGTAGGTTTTTACCTTCTTTTGAACCGGTTTCTCAGTGGCTTCAATCCCACTTAAGACATCCAAAATTTTCTTTCCTTCAGCTTCTTTTTGAGCCTTTCTCTCCAAGGTTTGTGCCAACAACTCACTTAATTTGCCACGAGGCCTTTCCCCTTTTTGGCACCATACCTTGGGGAGTAGTTAGTCGATCTAAGATCCATATAGTATTGCTCCTTGCCCATATTGCGTACTGCCCCTGCCAACTGATCATGCTCATCCTCTAGCCTCATCATGTAATTTTTGGCCATTGAGAATTCATCTGCGAGTGGAGCAAACTGCTTTGAGAACACTTCATGCATCATGTCTGTCGTCTTGGTTATGAGCAGGGAGCCCATTTCCTCAACAACTGTCTTGATTATCTGATCATTCTTCTCAATCAGTTTAGCTTCAAGGTAAGCAGTTCTGGTTTGATACCTTTGCTCCATCTCTGCATTGAGCTCAGTTTTGACTACATCAATCTTTCCTTCCAAAGTAGTCATTTTATCTGCAAGAGTTGTTTGTAGTTGCAGCATGTCTGAAGATGAACTCAGATTTTCCAGCTTTTGAGATTGGCTTGCCAAGGTTTCTTCAATTTGAGTCACTTTCTCCACCATTGGCACCACCTTCTTCAATTTATCCAGGATAGGACTAAAATCAATTTCTGGAGGCAAAACAATTGTCTCCAACTGAGCTGGTTGCTCCAATTGAGCCTCAGTCTGCATATCATACATAACATATTTAAAGATAGGAACTTCAGTAGCTTTGGCATAATGTATAATAGTGCCAAAAGATACCTGAAGAGTGTTAACTTCAGTCTGAGGATGTGTGATATCAGTCTGTGCAACATTAGTGTCCTTCTCTATCTGACTTTCAGTCTCTTTTTCTTTCTCAGTATCTGTCTGCGGTTCCTTCTCCCCCTCAGATTGCCTTTACGCATCACCTTCCGATCTCCATCTTTGTTTACGATCATGAGAACTTGATCATCTACTATTTCGAGATCTTTCCTTTCATTAACTTCTTTTTCACCAATTCATCAAAGTCGGACTTTCATCCTCGAGCTTTGTCTTCTTTGAAACCTAAGAATTGGTCAGGCGGTATCTCAAACATTCCACCACTCTTCTCCTCTGAATGATGCGATGTTCAGCATTTAGGAAGTGTGTCGATTCGGGATGTATCTTTGTCATTCGAGCTGAAGAGCATATCCTGAAGGTCAGGATAAGCATTTAGCTCAGGGTATCGGTCCAGGATGAACCGTTCCCCCTTGCTCCGCCATTCAGTCTCTTCGGCTTCTCCCTTCTTCAATCTTGGGCTTTCAGGAGCTGTTTGCTCAGATTGTACAAGTTCCAGTGCTGATGGATCAAGAAAAGGTTCATTGAGCGTATCAAGTTAAAGCAATTCACGAGGTTGGACCGATCTGAAAGTCTGCTTGTTGGTATTTCTTGATGAGAGATCCGAGGTCCTTGAAGATTTCACGAGAGATTTTTATCGAGCTCGAGAGATGTTTCAAGTACCTCAGAGAAAACCTGCTCCTCAGTTTCTTGCTCCTGCACATTTGTCACTACCTGAGCAAGAACCTGAAGTGGAGATTTCAACCCTTGTTGGCCTTCAGGTTGAGTTTCTTCAGTTTCACTGGCCTCCTTTTCACAATTGTTTGAAGCCTTCAAGGACGAGAGCCGATGCTTTCTTCTTCGGTTTCTCACCTTTCTCTCTTTTTAATTTGCATCATGGCTTTCCCCCAAGCTTGTTTAGCTTCTTCATTAGTTGTCTCGATTGGATTTCCCGAGAAGTGCATCTTGTTTCCTGACTTGCTCCCTGCTTGTTGTATCTTCCTCGGTTTCTCTTGGCGAGTCTCCTCCTGAGACTCAGTGTTTTTCTCTTTCTTTCCTCTCAAAGTCTTATTCGTTGGTTTGAACATGATTTTTGACTTTGGAAAGGAAGTGGAATCGGCAAAAATGTCCTCCTCTTCTCTGCACATTTCCAAGATAAATGCAATCTTGGTTGCATGTAGAATTTTTCCCTTGATAACTACAGAGCCATTCACCTTCTGAATTTGTTTGGCTTGATCACTCACCACCTTGATCAAATAGTGCAACCAATTGAAGGCCGTAGTAGGTGAATCTTCAATCGTCGCCATTAGCCTTAACTTAGGCATGCTTATCTATTCGAAACTACCAGATCTACTCATGATGCATTTGCTTACAATATTCAACAATACTAGATATTTAGACTTCAAATGCCTCTTATTCAAAGTAGCTTCAAACTTTATCGGATGCTCAGCAATTTTATCCAAATACTCTTGTTCCCTACCCATCATGTATACCGTAGGGTCTTCACCTCTATCACTTAACTCATATATGGCATTCAGATTCTTAGGAATAATATATAATTCCCTAACAAAATCCATATATTTTGTACTATGTTCCAAATGCAAAACCGTAATCTTAGACTCTATGCAATTTTTGTCATCCAATTGCATATTAGAAACAAACTCAATTACCTCCTTGGCATATTCAGCATTTGGTTGATTTGCGATCAGACAAGTAAGTTTTGCCATACGAATCATATGCAACGCCTCCTCCTCGTGAGGTGCATTGGATGTGCTTTCCAGAGAAACAACATATTCGTACCATGGTTTGTTGGAAATGGCGAGTTTGTCGTATATAGAGAGTGTCATTTTTTTTGTGATTTTGAGTGAAGGATTTTTTAGATAAGAGATTTATGGGTAATCGAAGGTTTTGAAGCAGAGGGTTTGTGAAGACGAAGGCCTTTTTGAAATAGGGCTTGAATGGAGTCTTTGTAATGGATATAGGATTTTGATTTATGGAAAATTGCGTAGATGAAGGTTTTGACTGTCAAGATTAAAAACCGACTAAAACGGGTATTTGAAAGGACAGTTTCGTAAGTACTTAGCCGCCAATTTATCCATATTGGTGATTAATGAATAGTGCATTTAATTATTGTTCCTGCAGACCATTGACTTTCCTCGAGAATTTCAAAGGTCCCGTCCAATTATTTCTTCAGGTGTTTTGTCATTTATTGCCAATGATTACTGAGATTCGGATAGACAATAAATGTGGTGCATGAGTAAAATTCTTCTTGGACTAATTTTCTCCATCGGTCTTCTTGAGTTTTGACCTTGATAAAATGTCGATTATATCAGAAATCTTGAACTTCGAGGATAACCGGGTTTCCCAAGACTTAGTGTTCGGGACTCTCGTTTTATCTCGAGTTTTTCAAGAAAAAACGAGAAAACTTCATGCATCGAAAACCTTCAATTTTTTGATTTGCTTTATTCACCGGATCCAACATACCTAATTTAAGCGATAGTTCACGAAATCTTGATTCACCCAAAGGTTTAGTCAAGATATCAACTCTCTGTTTATCGGTATGAATTTTTCTCCATTCGATGTCTTTCTTCTCAAAATGATCTCGATGAAGTGATGTCCGATATCAACATGCTTACATCGGTGTGGAATCTGAGGATTTTGTGTAATAGCAATTGCACTATTATTATCACAAAATATAGGTACTTCATTGGCTATAATCTTATAAATCCTCAATTGTTGTCCGAGCGAAAGAATGCATGAACAAAACTTCCACGCAGACCATGTATTAAACCGGTAGTCTTGGTTATTCTTGAGGTTTGTTTCTTTGAAAACCATGATATCGGTTTACTTCAAGAAATTGACAAGTTCTTGTGGTAGACTTCTGTCAATTCTACATCCTCCATAATCGGATTCGAATAACCAGTTAATTCAAGGTTATCATCAGCTGGATACCATAATCCTCTATTCACATTGCCTTTAAGATATTTCAGAATCTTTTTGGCGGCCTCCATGTAACTAGCCTTAGGATTAGCTTGGTATCTTGCACATATCCCAACAAACAAATGTTATATCGGGCCTACTTTTGTCATGAGATATAGCGATGATCCAATGATCCCTCTATAATCGGTGTGATTTCTTGATTTGCCTTGAGATCGGGATCCATCTTGTAGTTAGTATTCATGGGAATTTAACTGCGCATTGCAAGTCTCATACTCCATACTTTGCAAAACAGATCTACGGTATATTTTGCTTGATTGATGAATATTCCTTCCTTAGTTTGTTTCACCTGAAGTCCAAGAAAGAAATTCATCTCCCCCATCATTGACATCTCAAACTTTCCTTTCATCAGAGTAGAAAACTTTTCACACAACTGATGATTTGGAGATCCAAATATGATGTCATCCACATAGATCTGAACTAGTAAAATATCCTTTCCATCTTCTATCCTGAACAAAGTCCTATCAACAGTTCCTTTGATAAATCCATGGTCGATGAAGAACCGAGAAAAGGTATCATATTATGCTTTCGGGTGCTTGCTTAAGACCGTACAAAGGCTTTCCGAGCACAGTAAACTTGGTCATTCTCGACAAAATCACGGAGGTTGTTCCACATATACTTCCTCCTTAAGCACACCATTAAATGCACTTTTCACATCCATCGATGGATGTGAATTTCATGTGGGCAAGATATGCGCGAAAAATTCGATGGCTTCTAGTCTTTGCTTGGTGTAAAGGTTTCATCATAATCCAAGCCTTCTTCTTGGGAATAACCTTGTGCAACTAGTCTTGCCTTGTTTCTCACAATGTTGTTGTTTTCATCTCTCTTATTCTTGAACACCCACTTAGTTCCAATCACATTGTGCCTTTTAGGTCCGTCCACTAGCTCCCAAACTTCATTCCTTGGGAACTGATTCAATTCTTCTTGCAAAGAAACAATCCAGAATGAGTCTTGTAGAGCTTCTTCAATCTCGGTGAGGTTTCTTTTTACGATAGAAAATAGCGAGAATAAAAGCACTTTCACCATGGAACCGTCTTGTTTTTACTCTTCCGATAGATCACCCACAATCTGACTTGTAGGATGTCTATCCAACCATTTTCTCCTGGATGTTCCCCCTTTAGTAGTGTCCTCAACATCAGAAATGTTAGGTTCAGGCAGTTCATCAAATTCAGGGAATAACAGAAATGGAGAAAGGGAATCATCTTCCTCAGGGGAAATTCCATTCAGAACATTGTCAGAGACATTTGTTCCCCCTTAGTTGATAGATTCAAAGTTTGCCTCAGTTGTGACCACATCTACATCGGCATTACATACACGAGTGCAGGCGGTGTATGTTGAGATTGGTCGAACAACCGGTGTGTTGGCTTTCCTCCGGTGAAGAATTTTCATCCTGAGTCTCACCATCACGAGCTTTTTCATCTGAACTTCTTTTATGCGAAGTCCGATTCCTCCATTCATAGAAAGTGGTGACTTCTTCTTTTCGGTGTTCAGAGGATTTCTTTTTTCGGGCTAAGTCTGGTGATTCTCTTGGTCAGTTCTCTTGAGTCATGTTCCTGTTTCTTCTGAACACAAGTAGATTCATCAAAAACAACATGAGGTGTTCTTCCACAATAAGAGTCCTACATTTGTAAACTCTGAAGGCTTTCTTGACTTGAGAATATCCTAAGAATATCCCTTCATCTTTGCTATCAAAAGTTTTCAACCGATCTTTACCATTATTGTGTATGAAACACTTGCAACCAAACATTACGAAAAGAAAGAAACAAGAGGCTTTCTTTCATTCCCAGCTCATATGGAGTTTTTCCTTGATTCTTGGTCGGCATGGATACATTACGAGAGTAGCATCACGGTGTTGATAACTTCAAACCCAAAATCTCTTAGGAATATCACCTTCAAAGAATCATTGTTCTTGCAGCTTCTTCTTTTGAGTCCTACTTCTTCTTTCAAAGAACACCATTACATTTGTGGGGTCCTTGCGGTGATGTTTCATGGGTTATTCCATTTTCGCACAATAATCGGATATGATGTGATTGATAAACTTCGGTTCCTTTATCGATCGATCTTGACCACACTCGATTCTTTTAAATCTTGAGCCTTTTCAAATTATTTCGGCGATTTTATGCGAGTCTCCTTCTTACTAAGTAAGAATATGACCCATATGTATATCTAGAGTAGTCATCAACTACCACAAGTGTATATTTCACGCCATTTGTGCTTACGGTGTTCTTGGACCAAAGAGATCCATATGTAACGATTAAGTAGATTCTGTCGAGAAACATCTACTTTGCTTTTTGAAAGATGCTCGATTTGTTTTCCTTCGCGAGGCATCACAAACATGATCTTTCTTGAACACTTCATTTGGTATTCCCCTCACAAGTGCTAATCTTGCAAGTTTGTTTAGGGTTTTAAAGTTTAAGTGATTCAGTCTTTTGTGCCACAACCAACTGGTATCAGTGGAACTTTTTGCAACCAAACATGTATCTTTAGGAGATAATTTTCAATCAGCAAGATTCACATTTCCTTTTCTAGTACCAGTCAGTAAAATTTTCTGTGAAGTATTGTCTTTAACATAACATAAGTTTTTTGAGAACTCAACATTGAATCCTTTGTCACAGAATTGACTGATAGAAAGCAAGTTATGCTTTAAACCAGACACATATGAAACACCATGGATATGAACAGAATCAACTTCAAGAGTTCCATATCCCTCAGTTTGTCCTTTTGAGTTGTCTCCAAATGTGATCTGAGGGCCTTTTTGCTCAACATAGTCAGTGAGTAGTTGCTTATATCCTGTCATATGTCTTGAACATCCACTGTCCAGATACCATACATCAGGTGCCAATTCATTTCCACTCATCAGTGTTATATTGTATTCATTCAGCTCAGTGCCCTTTTCCTTTACCTGAAAAACAGATCAGTTTTTTTAGGTACCCATTTGGTGTAGGGTCCTACCAGGTTAGTTGTACCTTTTGGAACCCAAATCTGCCTGATAACTCTAATTACTTTAGAGTGGTTTATTTGTCTCCCATAAATATCTACATACACATTCACTACCCTAGGTGTCTTGGCAGTACCTTGTGTATGAGTGCCAGCCTTAGCATGAACATGAGCCTTAGAGTTCTTCTTGGGTTCAGGCTTTTTGTTCAAGTGACTTAGCTTTGGTGCAACTGGTCTCTGTCTCTGCTGACTTGGGTTCAGGAAACCTTTACCCTTAGACAAGTGGGGTTTACGTTGCAAGTACTGAAATTGGGGTCTTTTCGATGTCGAGGACTTGGTCTTTTTCAAGTTGAGAATATCTCTATTTGAGTGTTTCTCTTACGAAAATTCCTCTAATGGTTCGGTCTGAGATCTCTTGAGGTTGGTATTCTTAGCACGAGGCTTTGGAAATCTTGGCTTTGAAAATTTCCTCTTGAGTGTTAGGGTTTTCTAGCCTTTTCACGAGGTTTGGGCTTTCTTCCTGAACCTTGAGTTTTCTGAAACCATAGGTTCTTTACCCTTGTCTAAAAATCTTGGGCTATTCTTGATAAGAAAGATTAGATGCCTTGGTTTAACAAAAAGATCTTAGTGCTACTAGAAGTAAAGATTCGAGAAGACCTTGTGAGGTTCCCCCGGAATGTATCCCAATCCGGCTTTTTATAGTTCTTGGTCTTTGATAACTCTGAATATCATCTATTACTTTAGATGCAGAATTCAATAGAGCTAACTTTCTCTGCGCACTATCCTCACATTTCTTTAGAGTTTCATGCTTCTCAAAGAGGTCATTGAACTTCGATTTCGATAAGTTTGTATCTCTTTAGTGGATTTCTCTAATTTTCCATTCAGGATCTCTATCACCTTCTCTTTTTCTGAGAGTTGTACTTTCAGAACATCCAGTTCATCAGTAGTTCCCATCAATTGAGATGTGATCTCAGCATTTTTAGAGTCTTTCCACTTGATTCTCGAAGTCGGTTCCTTGTTCGCTCTTGAGTTTAAAATGGCGATTCTTTTTCTGAGAATAGTCCTTCATAAGATTCTCAAAGCGAATCCATCCGGTCAAAGTTACTGTTTACAGTTGAACTTGAGAACTCATGTGCTTGTTGTTGGGATATTTTAGTTTTGATGAATTATGCCAAAACATTATCAACTTGTGTTTTTGAAGCTAATCTACAGATAACAAGTTGAGGGGGAACGAGAGAACAAGTTGAGGGGGAACTCAATGTAAATCGATGAAGATGATTGAGATCGACGAGGTCAGTAGATTAGACCCGACGAGATCTGATGAGTAAGATGAGTTCGAGTTAATCGATAAGTGGCAAAATCAAGATAAGAAAAGCTAAGCTATTTTGATTCTGAAGAATCTGAAGGTCAAATGATCGATGACACACAATGCACTCGGACGTAAGACAAGATCAGATGATCGATACCTCAATGATTTACTAAGACCAGATCGATGACCGTGATGACCAAATCGTAAAGGAGGTTGGGTTTCTTAAGAGGAGCTAGGATGAGACCGACGAGATCGATATGAAGATGAAAGGATGATCAAGATCGACGCGGATTGAGATCGATAATCTAAACCGATATGCTAAACCTAATGTAATCGACTGATCTTTATTGGGAGATATTGATCCGAAGAAGTGTTGATCGATCAATAATAAGTTTGATCGAGTTGCAAAGAAGAAATCGGGATAGCTTCGAGTCAAAGTGACTGAAGGTCGGGATGTCCGAATCAGAGAATCGAACTCGGTCGACTGAGTGTCAATTATACTGATCGACGACTAAAGGTCGTCCAAGAGAAGCGGGTTGAAGGCTCGGATAGACTGAAGGCTCGGATAGATCGAAAACACTCGAGACTCAGAGAATCTGAATGATTCAAGGCGAGGAATCGATGAATATAGCCGATTAGAATCGTTGGCGTGGACCAATGAGAGGAAGACAACCCGACTGGAAAATCTCAAGAAGAAGCTCTGAGAATAGTATGGATTTGAATGTGACTCCATCCAGCGGTAACATTCAAATCCACACTATAAATACAAGTTCTTCCATCATTATTAGGTGTGGAGAAGATGCAAAAGATGCTACAGAGCCAAGAGCCTTATAGTCAAGCATTCCCACCATAGAACACAAGTCTATAGATATACAAATATATTCAAAGAGTGTTCTAGAACCCAATCTAAGCAACCCACGATGTGTCCTAAGCTTAGAGAGATTTTTCTCATCCTTAGCATTGAAATTTAAACAAATGTAAGGGAAAATCTCACCATAGTTGAAACCAAACAAACCTTACCCAAATCGGTCGGTTAAGTTTTGTAGGTGAGTGTGAACTTCGATAAACATCTAGCAATCCCGAAAGGGAGGGTAGGCAATCCAGTGAGGGTGATAAGTCCCGATTGGAGTGTGAACTCATTAAACATCTGTAAGGGCAATCCGGTGGAGGGTGATAAGTCCCGTTTGAGTGAGAGCTCGTTAAATATCTAGAGGCGAGCCCGAGAGGGTGATAAGTCCAGTTGGAAGGAATTTCCCTAGGAACAGAGAGAGTGGATGTAGGAGCTTGAGCCTCCGAACCACTATACATTGTTGTGTTATTTACTGCTTTATGTTCTTACATTGTCATATGCATTCGATTATAAGCAAAACACAACACATGAGCTTAAAAGAAAAAAATCTGTAATCACTCTTGCCCTCACCCTGTTTTTTATATGCATCTTAATTAAATGTTTGCTTCAAAGCGAATCCAAAAATGGGTTTTTTAGGGACTATCACTTGTGTAGGAGCAACAACAGAGATAGAAGAATTTACCTCCTCCACAGCTATAAGACAGACATCATCACTGTCATTGTCTGAGAAAATCTCATCTGAGGAACTGGAACCTTCTTCAGAATGTTCTTCCTCTTCTGCAATCATAGCTTTCTTGTTGGAGATCTTCCTGTCTCTCTTGGCTTGTCTCTCATTTCTTTCTTTAGCTTTTCATTTCGGGGCGGTCATATTGAAAGTGACCTTTCTTCTGACAGTTATAGCATTTGTTGGTATCATCATCCTGATCACTTTCCTCCTTGGTCTTGGAGTCCTTCTTCTTGGATGAGGATCCTTCAGCTTTCTGGTCCTTCTTTTTCTCAATGAATATGTCCTCGGCTTCTAAGTTTCTCTTGTACCTGTGATTCCTGTAGTATTTCTTATATTTTCCATATCTGCTATTGAGTCTTTCAAACCTCCTTGCCATCAGTACTAGCTTATCCTCTTGCTTTACAGGGTTTCTCTTTGGCTTTAAAAGCCACATTCTTGCTAGATGAAGAATCATCTTTGCTGTCAGATTTCTTAGTTTTCTTGTCAATCACAAACTCATAAGCTTTCAGTTCAGAGAAAACTTGTTGGTATGGCATGGAATCAATATTTTTGGTGTTTTCAATCACCACAGCATGTATATCCCATTTCTTAGACAATCCTCTAAGAATTTTTCGATGTCCACTCTCTCTGTGGGTATCTTTTCCCAAGAGCACTCGAGATCATTCATGATCTTTAGTGAATCTGACCTTAAGTTTGTCAATGGACTCACCATCTTCCATTTCAAAGCCATCAAACTTTCCAATAGCAACAAAAAGTTTGTTTTCCTTAATATGATATGTGCCTTGACACATAACAGCAAGTGTGTCCCATATTTCTTTTGCAGTTTCACAGTGAGAAATCATCCCATAACACCATCATCAATAGTGCTATACAAAGTATCTTTAGCAATGTAGTCGGATTGACTAACTTTCTCTCATCGGGGAGTTAGTTGGTCATCGGGTTTAGGAAATTCATCCTGGGATCATTTCTCTCGATGATCGATGATTCAGGATTTACAATGAAGAAATTTGAATGGTCCTTGAAATCACTCTCCACATTCTTTCATGTTTTGAATACAAATGAGCTGCATTTCTCGGTCTCCATAGGTCATAGCTCTCAACAGAGAACATATGAAGTTTCTTAGAAGGCATGATGGTCGAGCCTTGTAAGATATCGGCAAACAAATCTATTCAAGAAACCACCAAAGTCTTTGACAAATAGTATGGTTACCAAAGCAAGTGGTCAAAATGAACCCCGCTATGATACCACTTGTTGGTCCGGTGCTAACGAGTCTCACACGTGTATGGGGGGAATACACGTGTTCAATGATTTTCAAACTTTTTCTTCATCGAGGTCGGATGGGTCGAGGTTATCTTGATATTTTTTGTCCGAGAAGCTACCGGATTATACTGGTAAAAGTCTCTCGAGACAATGATCCCGAAGTTTTCGAAGCTTCGGGATTAGCCCGATCTGAATTTATCGGAGATCTGAGGAGCTTGGATCGGATAATTATCTTCTTGAACACTCGGTAGAGTTAGTTCGGTTTGGTAACTATCTGTTCTCTAGCTACTCAAGTGTGCTAATGGTTGGCCCTAAATTTATACTCGTTTTAGCTTTGCTGAAATATCTTCTTCCTTTAATAAAACAATGATTAAAGTGTGACCAATTTTATGCGATTCAATGGATTGGTTCCAACTGAATATCGATGAAATATGCTTTCGATGAAAAAACATGTAACAGAGATAAAATCGAAAGATGCAGAAAGCAAACAACACAAACAATTATAGTGGTTCGAGAGACTCAAGCTCCCTACGTCCACTCTCTCGATCTTGAGAGAAATTCCTTAACCACTTCCTAAAGCTTTCGGGCTAACTCAATGAAGCTTACTCACTTTTCTACCTTGAGTTTTCTCTCGGGTGACTCACTTTGCGACTTACTAACTCAAACACACACAAGTGTTCAGACTACCACAAGTAGCTTACTAACTTCTTCTCTAGAGTTTTCTGGCTAACTCATTGTAGCTTACTCACTCTTTACAACTCTAACTCACCAACAAAACACACACAAACTACCTTAACAAAGGGTTTGGGTTTTTGGGTTGGTTTTCAACTAGGGTGAGATATCCTTTACAATAAGAACTAAAGCAAAGACTAGGATATCTCTTCTAAGCTTATATCTATCAATCTAGGCTTAGAATAGTGAGCTCTCTCCAATGTGAAACACTTGGGAAATTCTAGGGTTTTTGAGTGCTTCAATTTGCAATAATCTGAATGAGCTCTTGAGTTGCTTTTGAAATTTCCGTGACCTCTCAATGTAAAGGGTCCTTTGGTATTTATAAACAACTTCACCAAGGTCACTCTTTGAAAAAACTATCCGTTGGAAGAGATAGCTTTATGAGTTTCCTCTTACGGTGTTTGATGAAGCCATTTTATCTTTAGGGTTTGAACACTCCCTTGCATGTTTTAGGAAATATCACGGTCATGTAGCCAATCACCAATTTTTGCGATCACGGAACTTAATCTTGTTGGGGAATAATTTTGCGGATCTATTAGGGATAAATATTTAAATACAAATTTAATTCGATAATTATTACTAGCATGAATTAATCTATATTAATTCAAATAATAATTCAACAACAAATCATGCATATAATTGAATCACGTAAATCCCTACGAGATGCGGAAATTTTATGAGTTTACGTGAACGCATTACCTCTTGGGATGGCAATGGTTTTGTTGATTAGACACACAAAAAAAAGAACTTCCCAAGTATTCCCTTAATCCTTGCTCGACTATCCTATTGGTAGGACACTTGCGAACAATTAACAAAAGGAAAATAAATTTTGTTGCACCACCTTTGTGGATTTACTAATTTTTCCAGCACATGGAATTATACTTGGGAATGAAAGAATCTTCCCCTATTTATAGAGTAGTGGTGGTCGAAATTTTGGGGCAAAAACAATGTGGGAAAATCTTTTCTTGATCTCAAAGAAATCTTGAATATATCTCCTATATTCTTTTTTTCATAATTATAATATTCCACAAAATCCCACCTACTCTTTGTTATGGAGTATATTTCGAAAAATAAGAGTAACAAGAATCCAAGATTTGGATCTTCTTGAATTTATGAGATATTTTTGTATTTCAAGAAATACATATCTTTCATAATATATTTTCAAGAAAATCAAGAAAATCTTTCTTGCCCTCTATATTTCAAAATTTTTCGAAATAAGCTATATAAATAACCAAGTGGGAGATTTCTTGAATTTAATGAGATAATCTTGTATTCCATGAATACATATCTTCATTCCATAACAAAATTCAAAGAAAATCTTTCTCCCCTTTTATCCATATTATTTCGAAAAATACAAGAAAAATAGGCAACAAATTTATTTTATTTTTAAACACTTTTTTCAGTTATTGGACTTTATGTTGGGCTACTTAGGGGGCCTTTAGGAGAATTAAGATTGGATCTTCCAATGGATCTTGAATTATCAATATTGAACCACAATATTATTCAAGCCCATAAATATTAATTAATCCCACTACATAATTAATATTGCATTATCCATCTTAACCCATATTACAGTCAATATGGCTCCCGGTTATTATTTCTCGTGTTTAAGATTATCTAGCCCATTAATTAATTCAAGCCCAACGAAAATAGCTTTCCATTAATTAATATCTTTTGTCATTAGCTAAGGAGCGGTTCAACATTATTATCCATAACCGAAACTGGTTCCACTTGCAAGATTTGGTATGATAAAGCTTATGAACCTCCAAGGAATAAATCGAACAAGCGTGCTTGCACACGATTCTCGTATTAAATCTTAGCAATCGCATGTGACCAATAATATTGCCCAAGATAAAAAGTATTGAATCTCGTTGATTCTCTACCCATGATAAGTCAAAGCAATAGTTACCAATCACACGTGATCCTATTTAAGGAACGAAAATTAAGAAATAACGAACCACTGAGGTCTAATTCTTCCTTGTTCAGTTCTGAAGAATTTGTCCTCCTGTAGGTCCTATTCAGTGCATCAGTCATGCACTAGTGTAATCTCTTGGTCAAGACAAGCCAATTCGAGCCTTACACTTCAACCTTTCATGATGGATTGTTCATTTCCATCTAGGTCGTGAATGGTGTACTTTTAGTTACAAGGGATTGTTAATTTAATCTTCTGTGATCTGGTATCACTAAATTAACTACAATGTAACATTCTTATTTAATGAGCAGTTATGCAATAAATATATGTAACATTCGATGATATTTAAAGCATCATTGATAAACAATTTATTTCAAATAAATAAGTCCAAATTAGGTTTTGATTATACAAAGTAAAAAGCATACTTTCGGTATAATCCCAACAATCTCCCCACTTATACTCAAATTCTTTTTAAGTATACTACAACATATCTCGTGTAGTTCTAATTCGTGACATCTAATGTCACCTACACGAACCTAATAATTTCTCCCACTTATACTCAAAGCGGTTATTGGCGGTCTTGACACCCATTCCTTCCACATGTATTAGGAAGAGAGACCACTTTGTGAATGGATACGCTAGGTTGTCTTCGAGACGCTATCTTTGCCACTTCTATATCTCCTCTTAACGATATCTCGCGTATAAGATGGTATTTCGCTTTCAATGTGTTTGTGGCCTTGTGGGCTTTTTGGTTCCCTTGAATTTGCAATCGCTCCGGCATTGTCACAATAAAATGATGATTTTCGGGCAAATTTGGAACTACATTCAAGTCCACTAGGAAGTTCTTGAGCCAAAACCGCTTTTCCATTTACCTCATGACATTCATATTCGCTTTCATGGTAGAATCTTCGACGATTTTTTTTTGCTTGACGCTTCTCCATGTCGGCTCCTCCCCATGCAAAACACACTCTAGGAGGTAGATTTTCCGAGTCTATGTCTCGATTGGAAATCCGAGTCCGCGGTGTGGCGGATGGGGATTATTATATCGACCGATAAATTAACATTCTATCCCGGAGAGTTTTTTTGGATACTTGGGAATGTTTTTAATCGCCCGTCAATGTTCTTTCCAGGGTTACTTTGATATCTTGCCACCATGCCAACGACAAAGCAGATATCCGGTCTACCATACACACCATTGCATACATAAGGCTCCGACAAACCAAGCATATGGAATGCCTCTCATGTCATCTATCTCATTTTTGCGCCTTAGGGCACATTTTCTTGGATATATGGATTCCATGTCCGAAAAGGTACGAAGTCTTTCTTGGAATCCGCATCTGTGAATCCTTTCAAGACAGGTGTCTATGTATGAAGCTTGCGATAAGCCTATCATCCTTTCTTTGCGATCTCGAAAGTGATCTTGATCCCAAGGATGTGCGGCTTCCCTAAGTCCTTCATATCAAATCGTTTTTGAAAGCCACGCCCTTACGTCCCGATAACACCTTTACATCGTTCCGATTATCGAATGTCGATCACGATAGTACTAAGAATACCCTTGCCGGTTCCGACACGCTTTTTGTACACACAACTTCGAACTTCGTTTTGATCAAACCCATAAGACTTTATAACATGATCAAAACATTGGTTCCAAGCTCTGGATGCTTGTTTGAGTCCGTAAATGGACTTCATGAGCTTACAAACTAGGTGTTCTTGGCCTTTTTCAATGAAGCCTTGGGGTTGTTGCATATAGATCTCTTCATCAAGACTTCCGTTAAGGAAAGTTGTCTTGACATCCATTTGCAGATTTCAAAGTCGAGATCTTGAAGAATCGATAAGAGAATCGGATGGACTTGAGCATGGGCTACGGCTTAAAAAAAGTTTCCTCATAATCGATCCTTCTTTTCCGAGTATAACCTTTTCGCCATTTAGTCTTGCCTTGAAGGTTTTCACCTTCCCCGTCCGGTCCTCTTTTTTCTCTTATACACCCACTTGCAACCAATGGGTTTGACCCCATTAAGTGGTTCGACTAGCTCCCACACTCTGTTATGATTCATAGAACCCATTTTAAACTTTCATTCTTTGTTTGCCAAGAATCTGCGATCCTTGTCTTCGATTGCCTCATCATACGTCCATGGGATCGATTCGTCTTGTCAGGAATCAAGTCCAGGGACTCTCCTATTCCCATGAATCTCTCGGTCGTGTCACAACCCTCCCACTCTGACGAGGTTCCAATTGTGTAAGTGTGTCGTTTGGTATGTCATCTTGTCTGATTTGGCATTGAGGTTAGCTCCCTTAGCTCATTTAAGGTAATCTCACTTCTGGGTCTTCTTTCGTTCATATAGTCTTCTTCCAAAAATCTAAAGTGGGTGCTTATTACCACCATTTGATCTTCGGGACCATAGAACATACACCCTTTTTGTTCCCTGGGGTATCCCACAAACAACCGTAATTACGATCGAGGATCAATTTTGCCTTCCTTGTCCAACACGTGGTAGGACACCCCCAAATTCTCATGTGTCTCAAACTATGCTTCTTGGGTCCACAATTCTTTGGGAGTTTTGGGAACTGATTTGGATGGCACCAAGTTCAGAATGTAGGCTGTTGTTTCCAAGGCATGACCCCAGAACGACTTGGGAAGATCCGCATAACTCATCATAGATCTAACCATTTCCAAAAGAGTTCTGTTTCTTACCTCTGCAACCCCGTTTTGTTGAGGGTTCCGGTGCATTTAAATTGGGATGCAATCCCTTCATCGATAAGTAGTTCAAAACTCATCATCGAGGTATTCGCCTCCACGATCGGATCGTAGAGACTTGATACGTTTTCCCTATGATTCTCTGCTTGAGCCTTAAATTCTTTGAATTTCTCAAAGGTCTCGATTTATGCTTCATAAGGAAAAAATATAACCGCATACCTTCAAGAGTCATCAATAAAAGTGATTTAAATACTCATAACCTCCTCTTGCTTTGGTTAACATTGGACCACATACATCTTTGTGAACGATTTCTAACACTTCTTTGGCTCTATTCCCCTTGGCTCCAAATGCCCTCTTGGTCATTTTACCCTCCAAACATGATTCGCATGTTGGAATTGGTTCAACTTGGAGAAACTCGAGTGAACCGTCTTTCACCAAACTTTGGATCCTCTTTGGATTTATATGACCCAATCTTAGATGCCATAGAAGTATCTCGTTCACGTCTGATGAACGTTTTTCTTTTCGAAAAGCGATTGATGTGTTATAGGATGCATTTCGTGAGTAGTGTGCACAATTAATTGTATAGAGATTATTCGATAATGTTCCATGACAGATAAATTTATCAAAAAGAGAAATGGTAACAACTTTATTAAAAGTAACCGAATATCCATCAAGAAAAAGTTTAGAAACTGAAATTAAATTCTTTCTAAAATTCGGAACGTAAAGAACATCTCTTAAAATTAAAACTCTGTCTTCAAAAGACAGGTGCACTTCTCCCATCGCTTCATTTGCCACTCTAAAGACGTGCCCAGTGTAATGAGGATCTCACTCCCACTAAGTTGCCGAGTCCGCTTGAACCCCTATAAAGTAAAACAAACATGATCAGTGGATCCCGTATCCACCACCCATAAATAGGAGGCATACGCCGCTAAACAAGTTTCAACAACTAGTGCGTGAGAATTACCTTTCTTTCCATTCCTTTTGGGTTTGGAACAGGCTGACCTCGAGTGTCCTACTCTCCCGCTTTCCAAAACTTTCCTCATGCTTGATTCCATGCTCTTATTTGATGTTGAGTCCTTGGTTCAACATTCTTCTCTTTTCATCATCCTTATCACCATGACCTAGGATGAAAAAGAAGATTCTATTTTCCCAAGTTCTTTTCCTCGCTCTCCCTTTCCCTTTCAACCAAAAGTGAGAGCATTTACAAGATCATCCCTTTGTAAAAAATCTAGATCTTCCATTAGATACTCAAGATAGTGGTGATTATAGCTCTTTGGTAAGGATTGGAGAATGAAATCAATCTTAGTCTTGAAATCACATTTTTCGCCGAGGATCTCAAGTTCCTCAAATAGCACCATAACCCTAAGGGCGTCTTCTTGGCCGCGATGTCCCTTTTTCCATTTTTAATTCAGCAATTTCTTGCTTCACACTTTGGATTGCCATATGGGTGCGACAATGCGAACATCGCTTCGAGATTTCAGAAGATGTCTGCGGTGACTCATATTCTTGATGAAGGTGTTTCAAGATGTCGGCAGATGTGCGGTGTATCCTTCATCAATTCATTTGCCAGCTCCCATTCACCATAAATCATCTCATCCCATATTCCGGCGTCCTTAGTTGGTTTTTCGGGTTTTGGTGTATCAAGTACCCATTTGGAAGGTGATGCGGGCCAAAAACAATGTGGGAAAATCTTTTCTTGATCTCCAAGAAATCTTGAATATATCTCCTATATTCTTTTTCCCATAATTATAATATTCCACAAAATCCCACCTACTCTTTGTTATGGAGTATATTTCGAAAAATAGGAGTAACAAGAATCCAAGATTTGGATCTTCTTGAATTTATGAGATATTTTTGTATTTCAAGAAATACATATCTTCCATAATATCTTTTCAAGAAAATCTTTTCTTGCCTCTATATTTCAAA